>CM032659.1:20784797-20797199 GCA_019095985.1 Streblospio benedicti
GTCTCTTCCTTTATATATATATACTAGCTGTTTACCCGGCGTTGCTCAGGTTGAAACAGATGAGATCATCGTCATATGTCTAAGCCATTTACACACTAAATGTACTAAATATGGCAAAGATTGATTCCTCTAATATCCCTCCCCCAGCTACTGCTACCCATGGTAAACACGTGCGGAGCAGATTAAATGTCCCACTCATCCCTACCCTTCCTTCCAACCCCCAACCCCTCTTCTCTCCCCAACCCTCTCTACCCCATCCCCATCTAAACAGGTCCATAATTAATGCACCCCCTTCCTGCTGCTGCTCTGGTTGAAATGGAAGAGATCTGGAACATATTAAATGCTCCTCCGTTCCCATTCTTTCCCCTGTCCCACATCCCTCACACCAGCTCCCGTCACCATACAGGTCTTGGAAAGATTAAATACACCTCCATCACCTTCCCCTCACAGTCATATGTGACAGCTATACACACACTACATGTATGTGGCAATGCTTGATCCCTCTAACATCCCTCCCTCCAGCTACTCCTACCCCTGGTAAACATGTGAAGACCATTAAATGTGCAGCTCAATCACCCCTTTTCTGATGCTGCTCGGGTTGAAATTGATGAGATATGGAACAGATTAAATGCTCCTCCCTGCCTCACCACCAGCCATACCCCCACCCCATATGGACACCAGCCATGCCCCCCCCCCCGCCATATGGACACACACACCCTTTCTGCCAACACCCCTCCCAAAAACAGGTCCGGAGCAAATAAAATGCACCTCCATCACCATCACCACCCTCCCCAGCTCCCTAGCTGTATGACTGTACATGTGACGTGTAACGTACGTTTGACATAACTGTTTTGTGACGTGCAACCTACGTTTGACATATACAAACGTTTGACGTATTACGTACCTTCAACAAACATTGCCCTGTAAGCAACCTTTCTAAAATTTCTTTTTTCTTGTTTTTTATCATTAAAACCAATTTATTTGGTTTGAAATGTGATATTATAACGACCACCAAGTTGTCTTGATTGTACATACATAATTTGCTTGTGGTTAAAAAGCCTTTTGTGACGCAAAAATCGCCTCTTCTAAAATTTCTAGATTATTCACTAGTATATCTCACTGGCATCAAAACTTTACACCTCATTTTGTAGATAATTATCTAATCTAATGACACAACATGTTTTGAATTGTATAGATTGATGAACATTTTTTTTATAAAGCAATTAGTGAAAAATTTACAACTTTGTCTGTGAAGCATATAACTGATAGTAAAACATCAACATGACCGAAATCACTATTCAGTTACAAAATTTGTATATTTATCTAGAAAACCTTGCCTCAATTTTTTTTATATTTTTCCTATTTTTCATTTTGCATGCATTTTAAGTTTTAAAACCACTTATTTTCCGAATTTTCTGGCAAATCAATTCAAAAACGTTCATAATTCATCAACGAAAAAAAATCCCTAGTAAGGTTTTCTTCAGAATGCATATATCTTCAAATATATACAAGTTTGTGAAAATTTGATTTCACGGTTAGAGAGAAATATAAAAAGAAAAATTAATCCACTATGCAAACTTAGTTTTGAGAAAATGGGCTTTAAACATGGCCAATCAATATACTTTGATTGTAGTTGCTGCCTATAAAATGTATCATATAAGAAAAACTATTGATGATAAAAGGTTAATTTTAAAAACATGTTGTTCTTTATCATTTATAGCATACAAAACATTGAAAATGTAAAAATTGAATTTTTAGCCCATATAACCTTATAAGCCTGCAAAGAATGAGTCATTGTTTTTCTCTCCGGGTTGGTCTTCACGAAATGGGTTGTAATGGGAAAACTATTGAAGATAAAAGGTTCATTTCAAAACATGTTCTTCTTCACACTTTACAGTATAATAAATATAAGGTTGAATAGCCATGACAGACATTTCAATGGATCATTCAATTTCCAATTCACACATAATATATATTACATACAATTAAATGAACTTGAATTCATTATATGAGATTTCTCAAGGTATTGTTAAATTGTCTGCAATAAAAATATTTCTCATTATTAGTGGTAATGTACAACAATTATCTTACAATTTCAATTACATTGTGACAGATTCTGACAAGGCATTTGAATTGGATTGAATGTGCATTAAATTGTACCTTGAAATATTGTGTTGAACAAAATATAAATTGGAATACTTCCATTTGACATCAACATTTTTCCTTTTTCTGACTCAATCAACTCATAAAATAAATATTGACCATAAAGTGCCACTCCATTTCTACAATAAGATATTTTGACATCAGTAATGATTACACCCAACCAAAAGTTAGGCCGTTATATTGATTCGCTCTGTCTACTTACTTTAACCATATGTTCAACGCAAATATGTATGCATCACTAACACAGTAACACAAGAGAAATCCCCACTTATGGTATCCTTCAGGGATGAATATAAGTACTCGTTTTTATATACAAACATATAAATAAGTTTGATTTGATTGGCTGCAGATAACAGCAACTTCATGTATCTTAACTGAGGCATTGATAAATGGCATAGTAGAGTGGGGTGCTTGATCAGCAAAGCAAGACACATTTTGTCATGTTCACGTGATTTTGTTGGTATTTGAAGCCATGTGCATGACAAAACCATAATGTACTCAGTGATTGTCCTGTTGTTAGATGAGATTCAGTTTGATAAGGTAAATTGTGCAATAGAATGAGAAACAACATGCACAACAAATATTAAAACAGACATACAAATGAGCTTAAGTCCCACTAAACATAATAACTAAATATTTATATTCAACAACTACTATTTAAGATTCTCTTAACATTATGAAAATTGTGCGATGTTAAATTTAATATGGAAAACTTAAATGGCTTTATCTGTAAAAACAAGGCATAATAAATGTAAATGTGAATGTACTTATTTACAGTCGCAAATTACAGTTTGTCATGCAATAGCAATTTAACATCTACACTAGTTCATTGGCAACCTTGTCACACTACCTTTCTCAAACCCCCCGGGGAGTATACAGCACATCACTAACGTAGCGCAGATGTGCTTATCACTCACATTAGCTTTCACTCACCTGACCTGTACCTATTTAACATGTGGGTACCATGCAGCAGTGTGCAATCTGTTAGAGACAAGTTTTATCAACACCTATCACCAGACCCAATAGGGAATCGAACCCACATCCTTCTGGTCATGAGTCCAACTCAATAACCATTCTGCCAAGGAATGTGTACTGCTACTGGGTATTTTTGATAATTCTGTAATGGACCAATATTAGCTCCCCTTAAAATTTCATCTTTATGCAAACATTCTTAGCATCAACTTTCTTATTTCATCAACGACAATCATCGAATTTGGATGACTAATATTAACACACAATTCTTAATATAACCTTTCAAACTACATGTATACACTGTGATTGCCAAAACAAGCAATACAGTACATTTTAAACTCACAAACCATTTGAAACCTACCCAAGATATGAAGAGATTATAATATAATTTCCATATTTTTCAATAGCAATATTTCAATTATTCAATATGAAATCTTATGGTTGTTGGGTAAATGCAGAGTACATACTTTGTACAATTAAGTTTCTGAATTACAAATTAAATGTGCACTGGTTGCCTTAGGGTACATTTCAATTGCTTGTGGTCATTTTATTGGTAACTACAAGATAGATGAGATTTCATAGTATTAAAACACAAATACAAATAACATTTTCAAATATTTTCCTAAAATATAAATTATATTCACTTTTAACTTAATGATTGAAATACACAAATATGTCATTTGCAAGCATCCCCAAACATATGAACCTACTATATTACAAATCTTTCATAATTCATGATTTCAATATGTACATATATCTTTCATAGAAAGAAAAGGTTCTCAAATGCAGTCACACATTTTGTCTAATATCACTGTAAGAAAATACCTCACATGTCACTTTTAGTGGAATTGCTGGATACTACATCATGCTAGAAATAGTTGAGGAATATCATTTTATTCGTCAATCATGATTGAAAAGCATTACACCACCCAATTTGAACTTGATAAAATAGAATACAAGTAAAATGTTTTTGAGACAAAAAAAACATATTTTTTCTTACAAAATTTTAGTAACAACCTTATTTACTTATTCCTAAATAAAAACTGTTCTAAAAGCTTTAGCTTTTTAGTTTCACCGTTTGTTTTATTCAAAAAGTTTTAATAGCCACAGAAAAATCAATCACCTCTAATGTCTTAATTTTTAACCACATTATTTGAGATCTCATTTTTATATTATAAAATTCTTGAAGCCATTCTTACCTGGCCTGCAAACATTTGCTGTTGTCTCAACAGCTAATCCACAGTTTGCATGACCCTATCACATGATACAAGTTCAAGAAGGTCCACAGAGTTTCCTTGTGCCAGTAGCACTACTGCGGCTATTGAGACATCAAGGTAACAACTGTAATCCGGTAAAAACTGACTCCATTAAAAGAATAATATTTTATGTCAAAATGGGAACCTACAAGTAACCTCCATTTAAACATTTATTAAAGTAGGGCCTACATAACAATGTTATACTGTAAAGTAAGACATTCCATGTAATGCATCCAACCAGCTCAAAGAGAACCGGTATAGTTTGGTTAGACCACGTATAGTTTGGTTGGACCACGTTCACACACTTTTGGTGTTTTCACAAAGCAATCATAGTGGAAATTAGGGGATTATCAGCAAAATTATTAATTGCATTTACATGTAAATGACATTTTGTTAACGTGCTTAACAGTGCATAACAGTAGTATTTAGACTAAGATTCAGTTGGACCCATTTAACTTGAATTTTGATAAGTAGATTTATTATTAATAAAGTGAGCAAATAGTTATCTCCTGACATTACAAACTCCCTCCGATAAGTCAAAACTATTATTTACTCCCTTAAAATTCAAGTTAAATGGGTCCGCCTGTTTGGGGCCACTCATGCTGTCTGCTCCCACCATGTGAGGAAGTCTTGTCTCTCTTTGCGCCTCTGTTGACTCAGGTTGTTCCTTTGCAGGGACTTCACCTTGTTATACAAGGTGTAGAATCTCTGCTGAGCGTACTCGTAGAATTCATACTCCATTGACAGATGGTCTTTGAGCGTCTCAATCGTCTCTGATGACACTGTTGGCTTCTTGTAGGTTTTGTAGAAGAGATGTAGCTTTTCATCTGAAATGAGCAAGAATATAATTGTTCATGAAATAAGGACATTTACAAATCAGTATTGTCAAACAATGCCCTCTAAAAATTTCACAATCCCTCCTCTTGTGCAAAGGCTGGTGAACTTAAAGATAAGACATGTTACTGCCTTCATAAAATTGTTGTAAAAAAGACTGTTAAGTGACGTTTTGAAACCCACAAGCACCATGTTGGTGCCGTCACTGTTTGCTACCACTAGACCGGTAGAAGCTGCTGCGGCGTACCGTACTCCCTGAAGACGCTAGTGGCATTGAAGAAGAACTGGGGGAGGAGGACGTGGAGCAGGTCCATGAATGCGGGCAGGTCCTCGGTGATGCCCACTACCAGGTACGCGGACCTCAGCGTGCTGCAAACACACAATCAACACACCCGCTTAACACAATTTTTCACTCTAGAGTTTCTTATTAAGTACTATATACAACAATCAATTATTTTTACAATTCTTCCACCAAGAGATAACTCAAGATAATATTTAGATTGATTACATCAAGCTGAAATCATGGACTACATTTTCAATCCTACTGAAAAAACAATTGTTTTAATTTAGGAATAATGCTGTGAATGATTTAGAAATGTTCTTCTTGAGGTAATGCTGATTCTCACTATACAATATGCAAGATTCTCACTGTACACAAGATTTTCGTTAATATTTTTCCACGATTATATTCTTGTTTCTCGTTATACTGCAATTAATATTTAGTTTTTCCACCATACATTTACATGTATGCCATTATGCTTCACATTCTACACCTCGCTGTACCCACCGTTTTGCAGCCTGCAGCATGTTCCCATCCATGGTTTTGCTCTTGCACTTGCGCTCGTGTCCGCAGAAGAACGGCAGCAGTGTGTTGATGCCGAGACACGCACGCAGCCCGCGCGCCACGCACGCATCCAAGCTCTAGAGGGTTACATGGGCAACAGTGTGTTTCAGTGTGCATATAACGAGGCAGTAAAGAAACAGATCTTTAAGGACACCTTTTGATCTACCTGTTTTCTATTTACTAATAGTGTAACGCATACAAGTTTTCACCATTACATGCTATTGGTCACGGGAGATGACTTCACAAAGTCATGTAAAAGCTGAAAGCTTGCATACAGTATCACCATACGCACTAAGTGCCAAGAAACATGTTTTGAGGCCTATTGTTAGATAAATGTGTTTGTATCTTTATGTAGACTATTACTAGTAGTAGGACTGACTACACTACACTATTACTTACTATTTACAACATGTACTGACGTTGCGGCGACCATCGCGGTGCCTTCAACCGAGTGACTGTTTTGGTACGATGACGTCACAATGGTGCGAACTAGGTTTCCGCCAGGTGGAGTTCCTGGTGGAAAGCAGATGGAGGAGGTTCGGGGGGATGCTCCTGCCTTGGTTGAGGTTGAGCTTCGGGCGGTGCGTGTGGATCTTGATGGCTTCCAAGATCTTACGTCGGAAGGGCTGATCTTCTCTGCCTATGACTCTGGCTGACTCACTACTGAATAGATGTCCAGTATTCTCTGTGTGGATCTGTATGGCAGACTGGGTACTATGTATGTTTCATGGCATGAAGGGCATGAGATGTCATACAACACTCCACACATTTTCTTTGGGTCGTCTTTGTCCTTGGGTCTAACTAGCAGGCTCCTAAGCGTGTTGAAAGGCTTATGGAAAGACGGAACACCATGTTTCTTAAGGATCCTCTGCATAGTTTCAGATGTGCCTTTCACATACGGAATTCTCACAGGGAACTTCTTAGCCGTATTGTCACTTGTTTCAGACGGTTCTTCTGTTCTCTTTTTGGAAGGAACTTTGAACGCCCAGGGCTTGTATCCATTCACTTTCAGCACTTGTTTCACATGTTTCACCTCTTTCACACGGTCTTCCTCCTCGGTTACCAGATGTTCGGCTCTCCTTAGGAGTGTGCGGACTACCGAGCGTTTGTGTTCAAGATGATGGTTGGAGTCCCAGTTCAAGTACTGATCAGTGTGTGTGGGCTTCCTATAAACACTAGTCTTCAGGGATCCATCTTGTTTCCTCTCAATGTGAGTGTCTAGGAAGGCAAGTTTCTGATCAATCTCACCTTCAATGGTGAATTGAATAATCTGGCTAAGGGAATTCAAGTAAGTTGAAAACTCCTCAATCTGATTCTGTGGTAGGACCGTGAAGGTGTCATCCACATAACGTGACGTCATCGTACCAAAACACTCACTCGGTTGAAGGCACCGCGATGTTCGCCGCAACGTCAGTACATGTTGTAAATAGTAAGTAGTAGTGTAGTGTAGTCATAAATTAATCTAGATAAATGTGTTTGTATTTAAAAGCGCATGAACTTGTTATCAAAACCCTGGTTCCTCCTAATGAAACGTATCATTGCTCGCTACTGGCACTACATATGTATCATGTAGATTTACTAGTTCTATGTCATGCACATCTTTGATAGCAGATCATCAGTGTTATTAAAAGCTCCTAATAAAGTAGTGACTCACCAAAAGAAGATGACTAGCACACAGTATACATGTACATGTATGCCTACATAATGTGTACTTCAGCTATACATGTAAATCAATCAACTTTCATGTTTAGATCATTTTTACATAAAAATGGTATGCTCTTAAATTAAACTGCATGCATTTATTTCCAAATTCAAAGCACTTAATAGATACAAGCAGTTTGCTTTAATGCATGGGATATGATCAAGACATCTACAGAATTACCAGTGAAATACTTGCATATTTTTTTTTGCTACATTCTACCACTATTCTTATAGAATGCAACTAGCTGTTTACCCGGCGTTGCTCGGGTTGAAACAAATGAGATCCGGAACACATTAAATGCTCCTCCCTCCCCATCCTTCCTCCTGTCCCACATCTCTTGAACTAGTTCTCCTCAGTATACAGGTCTGTGACAGATTAAATATACCTCCATCACCGTCCTCCCATCGTCACATGCCACAGCCATTTACACACTAGATGTACTAAATATGTCAATGATTGATCCCTCTAATATCCCTCCCCATGGTAAACACGTGCGGAGCAGGCAGATTAAATGTCCCACTCATTCTACCCTTCCTTCCAACAACCCCCTCTTCTCTCCCCAACCCTCTCTACCCCATCCCCATCTACAAAGGTCCATAATTAATGCACACACTTCCTCCTGCTGCTCTGGTTGAAACGGATGAGATCTGGAACATATTAAATGCTACTCCTTTCCCATTCTTCCCCGTCCCACATCCCTTACACCAGCTCCCGTCACTATACAGCTCTGGGAAAGATTAAATGCACATCCATCACCTTCCTCCCACAGTCATATGTGACAGCCAAACATACCCTACATGTATGTGGCAATGCTCTATCCCTCTAATAACCCTCCCTCCAGCTACTCCTATCCCTGTTAAAAACGTGCAGACCATTAAATGTGCATCTCAATCACCCCTTTTCTGCTGCTGCTCGGGTTGAAATTTATGAGATCTGAAACATATAAAATGTCCTTCCTGCCTCACCACCAGCCATGTCCGCCCCCACCCCCAACCCCCGCCGTATGGACACACACACCCTTTCTGCCAACACCCCTCCTCAAAACAGGTCCAGAGCAGATAAAATGCACCTCAATCACCATCACCACCCTCCCCAGTTCTCTCATTGTATGGAATAGATGTAGTAACTGCTGTGCCGCATCCATTGATCAGAAAAATAATAAATACTGATTGAGATTAGATGCAATAATAAAATTTTATTATTGCATCTAATCTCAATCATTATTTATCAATTTTCCCTTATTGTATGACTGTAGTGTGACGTGCAACGTACGTTTGACATATAGATCTACAAATGTTTAACGTATTACATACCTTTAGCAAACATGGCCCTGTAAGCAACCTTTCTAAACATTCTTTTTTCATCATTAAAACCAATTTATTTCGTTTGAATTGTGACATTATAACGACCGCCAAGTTGTCCTGATTGTACATACATAATTTGGAGTGTGTACGTCTTCAGGTTAAAAAGCCTTTTGTGACGCAAAAAATCGCGTCTTCCTTTATATATATAGATGTATAATCATTTTAAAATTACTATGATAATGAGATTGTGTTATTCCTGTGACAAGACAAATATACTACAATCAACTACAATCAATGCCTGGAGCATTGTCCAAGTACCATGTTGAGTTTGGGCGTGGCATCCTTGGGTGCATTGTTTGAGCCATACTTCTTGTAGTAGTAATGTGAGATGAGCCTGTCCACTGGATCTCGCACCACATTGATGTACAGGGGCTCATTCACACCAAACCTACAACAGGACACACTCATTAATGAGGTCCACGTGTACAAGAGTATCTTGATTGAAATATGTACCTGTGGATGATCTACCACACTAAAAAATAACCCATTTTTCTACAAAATATATTGAAATTCAAAATAATCATAACAATACTCATTATGCTGCATTTGACCTGAATTCTAAGATGAAACCAAATATAATGTACATGTATACTGAACAGCATATCTACCAAGGACAGTGTTCCACTTGACCTGCAGACATGGGAGTGTCATGAGCAATTTGTTTCTACATGATAGGAATCATTCTCTTTATAAAGTATCGGTATCAGGTTCTTTTCATAATCATAAGGGATTATCAGTGCACTTGACAAAAACTCCCCCAGCAAAAGCACATGTACATATGGAGACAACTCATATTTTGCCAAGCTGAATTCTTTTTAATGTTTATTATTGTCTGATGTCTGCTGTATGAATTGAATTGAAATTTGTGAAAATTGCTTTATCAACATTTTCAGTACTCTGCAAATATACTGACTCAATCCTTTTTCATTTTTGAAAACAACAACATGTTTGATTCAATGTCTATGGCACTTGGGAAAGTGCTATTAGGTTATAAGAAGTATAATGATTCAAATGATAAATAGACAAAAATGTAATTTATTTCACAATACAATGTTCTTCTCTCTCTCTTTTCTATGGCAAGCAAGCTCCTACCACTGTATTTGACACAGCTAAAGACAGGTTTAACAACTCTAAGCTTCAATTTGACAACTAACATCAAGTGGCCCTGATGGGACTCGAACTCCCAACCCCAAGGTTGTGAAACCAGAATGATACCATCATCCCAAACAGCGGGCTATTAAAAGGTTACACAGAAGAACCGTTGTCTATGTAACCCCCAGCCTTTATAATTGGTCAGTTACATGAATCATATCAACACAGAGGTCATGGATATGAATCCCACCTAAGGATGGAAATTGTGGGGGTTCTTTTGTATAATTTCTTTGCATTTTCATGCTATTGGAGTTTTCTAATGTATTTTTTCCCAAATTTGCTTATGGATACAATTTTCTTCTTCTCTCTCTCTCTTTTCTATGCCAAGCAAGCTCCTACCACTGTATTGACGTAGCTGAAGACAGGTTTATCAACCCTAAGCTTCCATTAGACTAGAAAATGAGACAAGAAAATTGCATCCACAAGCAAACTTGGGGAAACAGATTAGAAAACTCCACTAGCATGAAAATGCGAGGAAATTAGACCTCCCTAAATTTTTGTCTTTAGGTGGGATTTGAACCCACAACCTATGGGTTGAGATGATGGTTAGAGAAGCAACGGTTCGTTCGTGTAACCTTTTAACAGCCCGCTGCTTGGAATGACTATCATTATGGTCTCACAATCTTGATGTCGTGAGTTTGAGTCCATATAGAAATCAACTACAGAGAGATGAAGATGGAACAAGCCCCATCTACAGACCTAAGCAATACAATGAAATGAAGAGAATAATAAGGAAGGAAATGAAAGAATCAGCATGGTACAAGCCACAGGACACTGTGTTATTCATTCCTCCCACCCCTAATAGTATCCTCGCTCAAACCATAAAGAAAATAGCTGAAGAAAGTTGCAATGATTTAAAGGTTAAAGTTATAGAACGAGCTGGGAGAAAATTACAAACTATGTTGCCACAACTTCAAGAGCATGAGACATGTGGTGGACAGGAATGCTTTTTGCACCAGAATGGAGGAAAGGGTGATTGCAATAGAGAAGGGGTTGTATACATGGGACAGTGTGAGGTATGCAGGAACCAAGGATTAGTCAGCAAATACATAGGTGAAACGAGCAGATCTCTTTTTGTTAGAGGTAAACAACACAAAGCAGCCATAAGACAAAACAATATTAACAATGCTTTCAGAAAACATATAAATGAATATCACCCAAATGAAACCAGAGGAAATGATATATTTAGAATGGAAGTTCTAAAATCATATCAAAGACCCTTAGAAAGGCAAATTGCTGAGGGTGTGTTAATTTATACACAATTTAGATGCAGATAGAACTAGATCAAAAGTGTTCCAAGAACACTGCGTCGCTAGAACGACATTGACTTATGGGCAATTAAGATATATACTGAAATGATGTATACTTTACAATCAAGAAATGAATTTGAGGAGAAAACATCAGAATGAATGAGAATCAATATATCACTGGAAAAGATATTTGTGTTGCCATACAATAGTACTACTTGAATAAGGACACTAATCAATATCAGTTTCAAACCCAATAATCAATATTTGCTGCTTGGTGGAATATAGATTTTTCTTGTTGGCTTAATTGCATTGAATATCAGTAAGAATGTCATGAATCAGGCCAATGTCAAGCGCCGGTTTTGTCGATGTTCATGCTGTCGTGCACCTGCCGATATGAGAATACACGACAATAACAGACCTTTTATGTTGCTTACATTCTATGACAACCTAAATTATCACTGAACAAACTTTGTACATCATAAATTCTATCCGTTTGCATCGATTTGAAAGTAAAGAAGCGAATTATTCATCGACGACGTGAAAAAGAAGCATTTTCCAGCACGCACCTGCAGTATTCAAACACAGATGTAAACAAAGTACACATTTTTCGCAGGAAAACTAATTTTTTATTTCTTAGAAAATGTGATATGAAAAATCAATGAATGGCAATGTCAAGCATATGTATAGACCTTTAAATTGATACCAAACTTGCCATATTTGGAAGAAAGTATAGGCATGTACTGTCAAGATGAAGGCTGCGTGACTGCAGTATTTACAGTTCATGTTTGGTCAGCAAAATGTGTGTTTGGTCAAGTTAAGTTAATCTTTTTCTATTATAGGTGGCCGGTAAAGTATACCAATTTCC
>CM032659.1:20797299-20807875 GCA_019095985.1 Streblospio benedicti
CTGATGGAGGGGTCACTTTTTTTTAGGTGAGTTTCCGGAAAATAGTCACTGCTCTATATATGAGTAGAATAGTTGTCGAACATTGAATCTTATTAAAAGGCGAGGGTACCCTTTAAATAGCCCCTGCCACAATTTCCAAAACAGGGTCGAACATTTACATACCCCTTCTGCGAATGGAGTTCTGTTGTCAGTTGGGGATCGATCACTGGATAATCGATTATAACTGGTAAGTCCTCCTCCGTTTTGAAGAGATGGGGATTCCATGAATTGATACTTGTATCTGATGATACGTCAAAATTGCAACACACACCACAAAGCCAAACGCATGGTAGCAGACCTCTCTCCGTCTGTAATAGAAAATCATTATTTGTGATATTTGCATTTAACGATATTACATATTTTTACATTTCCAACTGTTAATAAGTTTAAACAAATGATCATCAATCATTACAATACGTAATCTAACAGATCGGCTAGTTCTATTGTAAAAATATATTTCCAAATTTAAGCTCTATATCTAATATCATTTGACTTCCTTGAGAAGCTATGAACAGACCTTTTTTACATTGTTAATGTTTTACCCACTGTTAATAAATGATATATGGTATTAATAAAATTGCAAACTGAATATCTTGATCGATCTTTTAAAGCCGCATCCACTGGTTCCGGCGCACTGGGAACTTACTGGGAACTTACGCCCAGCTAATAAAAATCCATTGATAGCCAGATTTTTTCATCTACGCTAAGCATCTGCCGACTACGCCGATCCTACGCCGGCCCAGCGTTCCTTTTGCCGCTTTACGCGTGTGACGTGCATGTGACACTCGCTGCCAGTACGCCGCCAAAATATTTCTAAAATATTTGTAGGAAGATTATCTATCGGTCCGTTCTTTTATGCTCCCAAGACTTTCGGCTGCTCACAACATCAAAAGCATAAACGGCATACGCTGATCGATAATCCATTAATTTTATGTGGGCCGTACGGCCTGTATATATAAGAACATACGCTACACATGCATTGAACATATACCGCGGATTGGTAGCTGATGGTGAGCAGATGCTCGGCAGATTATAACGTTGGCATAGCTTGGGGCACCTTGAGAAAGTACGATGGTGTACATTCAGAAGGTGTTCAACATATCATAGACCTATATTCAGTGGGTAAGCCTACTCGGCGTCCATTTGGTGCATAACTGCAGATGTTTGACAGATGATTAGCAGATGATTAGCAACAAGAAAGCATATGAATGTCATATGATTGGCGTTAACTACGCATGCTATTCACGAGACATATAAATTGGGCACTGCGCCATACATCTTGTCAGTCTGAACCTTGCCACCAAAGACCAGAACTTTAATCCATGAACCCTCAAGATGAAGCAGATCTGGACATGGTCCTGCTTCACCAGCAGTAGCTTTTGCAAGCACAAGCCGTCATGCTGGAAGTACAAGACGAAGAAGAAGACGACCACGAAAAAAGGCGCATGTGGTACGTCAGTGGATCCAGAGAAGACCGACCAGGGCATATACTACAATCTAATGGTAGAACTCTGCAACGACGACCCCTCATCGTTCATCAACTTCCTCAGAATGCCGCCAGAAATGTATGATGAGCTGTGTGAACGCCTTGCAAGATGCCTGACGAAGATTACAACAAACTGACGGCAGCCCTTAGGACCAGGTCTGAAGCTTGCCCTCACTCTGCGCCACCTAGCTTCGGGTTCCATGTACAAAAAGACATGTCCTATGGCTGGAGGGTTGCGACTAACACTATGAGGGAAAGTCGTGAAAGGTGTGCACTGCCATTCTAGCAAAGTATACAGATGAAATGTCGACTCTACCTGACACAGAGGAAGGCTGGTAAGCCCTGATTACACAATGGTATAAGACCTGGCAGTATCCTCACACGATTGGAGCAATTGACGGCAAGCACATGGCAATACAGGCTCCCTTAACAGTGGCCCGTAGTGCTACAATTACAAAGGTGTTTTTTCGTCATACTGTTTGCCATGGTGAGCGCCGACTTTTCAAGTTCATCGTACATCGATGCCACAGCTAACAGCTCTTTCCCGGATGCCCACATCTACAACTGCAGTGATCTACGTGCTTGTCTGCACGAGAATTATATTAATGGCTGGCCACCTCCGGAATCACTCCCAAATGATGAAGATGGTAAAGATGCTCCATAACTCATAGTCGGGATGGTGCTTTTGCCCCTGCGACTCTACCTTAAAAAGTCGTACGGCAGCAGGAACCTAACCAAACAGGAGGACATCTTCAACTACCATCTGTCGAGCGCCAGGAGAGTGGTGGAGAATGCCTTTGGCATACTTGCCAACCGATTCCGTGTGCTGTTGACAACCATGTGCCACGATCCCGACACAGTACGACTCATTGTGACCACATGCTGTCCTGCACAACCTGAACACGGTACCTGACCCTGCAGAACCGCTTACTGGACCACGAAGGCCCCAACCAAGAAAGATCATCGCCGGCAAGTTGAGACAGGGACTGAACCTTGAAGACACACTTTACTGCAATGGTATGAGACCTGGGCCCAGTTGCATAAAAGTGTATCGCCATCGTTATCGCATAAATCACGATAACAGTACCTTTAGACGTTCATCGTGTTGCACTAACATTTTGTCCAACGATAGCGATCTACGATAAACCGTGAACATTTGGTTTGAAAATTTTCTGGCTCTAAATCGTGACGATGGGTCTGTGTGCCTTCTACATAGTATTTCTTCAGTAAAATTGTTTATGATGGCCCTTTATTTATTGTTATTACACACAGCATTAACCTGTTTAGTTACGTCCTCCCACAGCTTTTAAGCTTTAATGCCTGTGTTATAGAGTTGGTAAACAGTCCAAATAACACATCTTTATGCTCATTAACAAGTTTGCAAGAACCTTTCGTTCCTCCTCTTCATTGAATCTTTCATTTTGTTGATTGTCGTCCTTAGCATCAATCATCAACAGTCTTTTTTTTCTAGCTCATTTAGAGTCCTTTTCGAACACCATTTAATATTTCTCTGTTCTTTTCTTCGTATTATACGGCCAGTCAGAACATTTTTTTTGAATTTTTTCAGGTGTGATGGTATTCTCGCTAGTAGCTTGAATATGGGACGCAACTTTCCCCCACGAAGCTTTTTTTTTTCTATATCATCTGGTTTTGTCCCAAATGAAGTGTAGCTTTTTTGATTGTGTCAACATGTCAACCATGGCACCAAGCGCCTCATTGCTTAAAATCTTGTTTCTTTTATCACTCATGCTTATCATAGCTGTAAATGCCAATGTGGCCTATAACAGTTTGGTAAAGTCAATGAAGGTATTACGGTAAATTAAAACAAACAAAACAATGTATATGTTGTATTGACGGGATCTATTAAAACGAAAAAACGTGCTATTTATAAAACATACTTTTCCTATGTGACTGTCTATATGTAATCTTAAAAGCGAGGGGCACATTCCACCTTGCTGCGTTGGTCGCCGCAAGGTGTTGGCGTTTGCGGCGTCTACGGCGTTTTCAGCATGCAGTGACAAAAAGTACAGTTGTGGGCACATACGCACGGGCTCAGTGCTTTTATGAGTGCGTCGGCACAGTGAGTGGTTTTTATTGAGGTGGCCGTGCCCTCAACTTCTGTATAGAACGTGCGATGTACTCGTATTATTTACGTCCTACGCGCCGTGTGGTTACAAAAGTATGGGGTCCGCACATTCGCCATGCAGGGTTGGGAACGCACGGCCCCGTACTGTGTCTGCACGCCGACAACGTGCTGGTAAATCATCTGCGTTTCTCCGTACTGCCTCCTTACGGTCAGATCATGACGTAGGGTGGTTGTAGAGGAAGTTTGGCAAGCCAAACTTCTTCTGTGGCCACCGTACGGCATTGAAAAAACGTACGTTTACCGCACTGCATATACGCGGATCCTCTCGTTTTTGGTCGTATTGGAGCTGGCTGTAGACCCACCTTACGGTGGAATGTGCCCCTCGCTTAAATCATCAATTTCATCCCAGCATGCGCACCTTCACTTTTCTTACAGCATTTACATATCATGTATACTGTAGCTTATTAGGTGAAGTATTCAGCGATTTCGATCAGCTGAGCGATGGGTAGTGTATGGGCGACCGTTTATGGAACACTGATCAACTATTTGAACAAATGTTATTGTTCATCGTAATAAGCCAATCGTGATCGTAAAATCGCCATCGCATCGTGTCATATTTATGCAACTGCCCCCTGGCAGTATCTTCACACGATTGAGACAATTGACGGCAAGCACACAGAGCTTCAAGGGAAGGCAAGGCACAGGAACCTTACTCAAGCACTGGTGCAACTCTGCTGCTGGTTCAGTGCCCTGGCAGGTGCGAACTGTCATGCTCACGCCACATCAACCAAGGCAATGATGATTGTGGAAAGGCGTTGTGACTGTTATGTACATATGTTAAACTGTGCTCATTGGATTGACAATTGTTAATTCATGTAATAATCATTTGTAATTCAGTGCTGCAGCCAGTCCTATTTCTAATGTGATGTATGTTTCTGTTAATGTAGCCTGATTCTGTTAGGTGAATAAATTTACTCTGGTAAAATGTGTTTCCAGTTTTTAAAAATGAATTTATTGTGCTTTTGAACTGCCCCCCTCCCACAAAAAAATAAAAATAAAATAAAAATAGTACCAAACACTAAATTGAAATTAATTTCTGATATTAGATATTTCAGTGAAACTTTGTTTCTTTTACACATGTTAATCTAATGCTGAATTTTTTTTAGCGCATATGTGTTTTTCTGTAAGAAAACTTTGAATACTGTAAACTAGGTTTTGTACTCATCCACGAAATGAAATATTAAATCGTGTGCAAACATTTATAGTTTTTACAGTAATACATTTTTGATGCAATATAAATTTGATTACTAAACAAGAACCTTTTTATAACTTTTGGCGCATAATGTACATGTCCCCCTCCCCCACCATGACTGACCAACACATTTAATTATCGTACTGTCCTCTCATGATCATGGAGATTAATTGTTGGGGCTTGAATGACTGTGTACTGTGACATGGGACAACCAGTGCAGCAGAGCCGTCCTGAGCAGCCTCCGGAGCTGGAGGAAATGGTGCCTCACTGGGCCTATCCTCTACAGGGTTTGGTCGTGTGTCTACACTAACTAAGGGCTCCGTCGTGGGTGCATCCACAATGTCACAATCTAGTTTGTAGCTATCTGGTATAGTTATTGTAGCAGGAGTTTCCATCTGCTTAGAGGCATTTGTAGTCACCAACTTTTAATGGTGAACAGTACCACAGGATCTTCTGTTGGTGCAGCGACCTGAACCATCCACCATGATATTTCGGTCATGAGGGCGAACTTTAGTGATCATGCAAGTTTTATCTCATCTAGTTGGCGGATTACCCGTCTGGTTCTGCATGAGGTCATGATCACCTACACAGAGGTCCTGCAGGGGCCGGGTGTACTGATTGTAGAACTCCAATGAGCGTAAGTGTCGTTTTGCAAGTGCTCGATCCTCAGCTAGTTGTAGCCATTCAGGTCATAGATTGAGAGCATCAGCAAAAGAGGATAAATGGTCATGTAGTTGTCGCCCATACAACAAGTGTGCTGGTGATAATCCTTTATCCTGAAGGGTGTGTTGCGATATTGAAGAAGTGCTCGTGCAGTGGCATCTGTGTTGAGGTCACCACTTGGGGATATTCTCTGTAGACGTTTTGCTGTCTTGACGGCCAACTCAGCTCGACTCTTACTCTGTGGGTAATATGCAGATGACACACGCCAGGACACAATTACGGAGGAATTGTTGAGTAATAATGAGAGGCAAATTGTCCTCCATCAGTTGCAAGCTCAGTTCAGAGTCAGTGCCTGACAAATGTAGATCAAAAAAAAAGTATGATGGATGTTGCAGTGCTGCTATTTGTTGGGGCAACCTGGACTTTTACCAAGCCAAACTAGCGGTCTGCATACACCAGATGTTT
The DNA here is from genome assembly GCA_019095985.1 of Streblospio benedicti. Classification (NCBI taxonomy): domain Eukaryota; kingdom Metazoa; phylum Annelida; class Polychaeta; order Spionida; family Spionidae; genus Streblospio; species Streblospio benedicti. The sequence goes on from CM032659.1 coordinate 20,803,291, forward strand.
GTTGGTTTGGGAAAAGTCAGTAATGGCTCAAAGGGAAGGAAGAGGCATGAGGTTAATACCATCTTTAGTAACTTGGGATGGGGCAAAGTCAATCTCCACCTGGGTGAACTTGTGTCTTAGTTGGGTTGATTGGCTACTGTGTATTTGGAACAATGGGTGATTTACTGCATTGTCTGCCCTACACCTATTTTCAATGTCCTTATTCCATATTTTTATAATCAATGCGTTGTAATTTTCTTGGAATATCTATCGTTATGTCATAGTAGGCCATGGTGTAGGCATCCCCTGAGGCCTTGAAGCCTTGTGGTCCCCCTAGCATATCTATACCGTTCCCACAAGTTACATGAATGTTGTTGCATCTCGGACACTTCTGAGAGGAGGAGATGGTAAGCGTTCCATGCATCTAGGATAGTCTTTTTGGTGTGGCAGGCACACATGAGGCAAGATTGAAGGGAGAGCCAGTATGATGAGGCCCTGTATGTTGCTTCATTGAGGTTACAGAAATCAATGTTGCGTCATTGGAAAGAGTCTTTCTTTGAAACAATCGTCCATTCTCCTAGCACCTTAATGTAGACTAGTGGCTTGAGGCACTGGCTCGATAATGCCAAGTCTCACATCCCGGTCTAAGTCCATCTTGAACTTTTCTTTCCAGTGATGTGGCACAGCCATGGGGCAGTGATGGGCACTCGGTTTTAGCATACCTGTTGGCAGGTGTATAGTAAGAGCCTGCAAATATTCTGACGTAATGGTTCAGTACAAGTGTTGATGGTGCTTGATTTATAGAACAATATCCAATCTTCTGAAGTTTCTTCACATTTTCTTTCAATGGTCCGTGGAATAGGCAGGTTGGGTTTAGTTTTGTTGGTCTAGGGCAAGAACATTCTTCATTCATGAACCATGGCCATAATGTGCTTTTGTCATTTGGAAATCAATTGGCTAGTATTATAAGTTTTCAAAGTGCCGATTCTGATGAGTATAAGCCATGCATTTTCACATATGTATATTTCTTGGAAGCGATGCATTTTCCGTGCTTATTGTGGCTAACTTTTAATGCCAAGCTGCTCTAAAATAAATGGTCCACTGGCACAAGTCTGTGTCAGTGTCAGCAATTGCATTGACGTGTCCTGACTTGGCTGAGCGGGACAATTTGCAGTGAAAAAGCTGCCATGTGCTTTGATAAGAGGGTAATTTTACTGTAATAGGGTTCTGGGTGATTGTTCAGACGATCCCTGTTGTGATGCCATTCCATGTGTGGAATTATTATCTTATGAAGTTTGGAACCTATTGGTTTTGGTATGTCAGAGTTTGACTATGCTGTTAGTGTTGTGTACACTTTTTCATGAACGTGCTCTCTCACCATGTGAGACCGTGGCCAGCCATGAAGATGATGTCTCCATTGCGTCTGTCACTTCAATGCTCCGAGTAAAGATGTTGGAATGGTGCCATGGTTGGATGAACCAGTGATGCCTGACATAGATGATGCAGCCTGTTTTCCCCTTGCGGCACACCTTCCCATAGTGTCCCAGAATCTGGCAATGTTTGTTTCCTATAGAACCTCCATTCGTTGGTCAAAATGACCACTGGCTTTCACTACAGTCCAAACTGATGATGGTGGGTCTAGACGACAGGCTTTTTTGTAACTTTGAGGTACTGGGTTTGCTTGTGTAGCCAATGCACCACTGATAGCACTCTGAATTTTGTTGTTCAGCTGTTCCATCGTGACAGACATGACCTGAGTACCTGTTAAAGAGGTGGCCCCAGCGTCTGAAGAAGATAGATGTTTGCTGTTTCCCTATGTCACCCATGTAGAATACACGTCCTAACTCGACAGAAGATTGATGTAAAAACAAACTTTATTTGAATAAACACATAGTATATATATACAGTACAATAAAGTACAATGCAGTAATTACATATTAACAGTCAAAGGTGAGATCATGCTCTGCGCATAATGTACATCCATCTCCTCAAGATCAACGTCAATGGCCAGAACGGAAGGAAGTTCAGTCTACTGTTCAGGCGCAGGAGGAGGCCACATCGTCTGATTCATCCTCCTCATCTGAGTCGATGGGAGGAAGCTTGCTTCGCTTTCTAAGCACAGACACCACTGGTGCAGGGGCATGTGCGTCTTCCAGCTCCCCTGCAAGTGTTCAAGTATGATAAGTCTCCAAAAATAAGTGAACATGCAGTGCACAAGGTAACAAAGTTTATCTTGTTTTCTGTAATAGCTAACAAAGAATTAATGCAAAATGGACTGTTGCATACAAACAATTCTTCAATGTACAAAATCTCAATTCACTTTGATGCAACATCAATTGTATGGTATTTTCAAGCACACCCTGAATTTAAATAATGGCATATTCACCTCTGCAACCTTCAGGAACGACAGCTTGTCCACGAGAAACACTTCTCTCTGTCAGTCCCCAACTTCAACTTGGAACCAGACTTGGTCTTGTGGATCCGCCGGTTCCAGTCATGGAGGTTCTTCCACCAGGTCAGCAGGCCGTCAACAGGGACTTCCAGCTCAGTAGCCAGAACCCCCACATTGACTGCAATGGCGGCTTCACCAGGCTGCATTTCAGGCTCACCTGAAAAATATAATGCAGTGAACTATTACAGCAAACGTAAGAAACACCTCTTTGAATATATTTTTATTCTTTTAGAACGTATACAAAAAATATTTTAATATGTAAACGCAGAATTTACAGACAAACTGAGAATCATCCAAATTACAACGTCGCTCAAAAGATGATTACAAAAAACTGGAATTGTTTGGTCCAAAATGTATTTTAAAAGTATGAAAATTATGTTACTTACAATCCACGCCACCACCCGTATTCTCTGTTGTAGAAAACGAGGCTGGGCTTGCTTGTCTTGCCCTTCCTTGCCCTTCACGGTGAGTAGCTGGGGGTTCAGGCGAGTCACTGCCCTCGTCTTGCACATTGACTGCAAAGGCAGCCTCACCAGGCTGCGTTTCCTCACCTGAAAAAATATAATACAGTGAACTATAAAAGCAAAGGTAACACACACCTGTTTGAATTTAATTTTATTCTTTTAGAACATAAGCAAAAAGATATTTTAACACATAAACGCAGAACTTACAACAAATTGGGCATTATCAAAATTACAATGTAGTTTAAAAGATGATTATAAAAAATGAAGTGTTTGTCCAAAATGTATTTCAAAAATGTATGAAAATTATGTTACCCACAATCCACGCCAGCGCCCGTATTCTCCGTTGTAGGGCGACTCAGGCTAGCAGCACTGCGTCGGGCCGGGGTAGAGTTAGAGTATGGTCGTCATTCACATTCATGGTATCCTCGGCAAACACGGGGTCGACTTGATCACTCTCGGCGGGGGGCTCTCGTAAAATAAATAAACTCGACTTCCTCAGGCACGTTCGACACAGGCACAGGGGCAGCTTGATCACTCATGGCGGCATGTATTTTGGCTGTCACTGTCACTTGCTCCACGATGGCCTGGACCCGTCGCCCGCTTCAACCTCTGCCGCGAGCAACACCTGGGCAGCTTTCTTTGTGGCTGTGGCGGCCCCCTTCTTTCTCTTCGTGGGCTTCGTGGCCTTGTCAGCCAACAAAGATGTAGTTTTTCTCTTCCCCGGCATCGAGAGATGTATTAGATCTCTCTCAGACAAAAATATTCACTCACGGACAGTCAGAACGCGACCTCTTGCTTGAAAACGAAAGTAATAGTTGAGCAAAAGCCGCAGCGCGTGACTTTTATACCACCGGGTGCGAACGCCACACAGGCGCTCGGGTTCCGCTCGCTGTACAATTTGACTTCTTTTTGTGGGTCGGCTGTGCGTCAGAGTTACGCTGACCTTGCATTGACTGTCTGCTTTTCTTATGCCGGCGTTGTGTCAGCCTTGTATCGGCTGTCTGTTTTCTTCACGCCAGGTTTGTGCCGGCCTTGTGCCGGCTGTGAAAAGACTTTCATGCGCTGGGGAAAAAATTCAAAGCCAAAAGGGTTTATCTATTAGCAGATGCTCGACGTATAAAATTATTTGTCAGGAAATCTTTTAGAATTATGCTTCAGCCATACGCAGAAACAAGTGGAACGCGGCCTTTAGATCCCTAAGATAATATCATTGTTAGTTACTGCAAAACCATTACTACCTTGGAGGCTGACCATATTTTTCTTTGCACATTTACATGAAAAAAAACATGAATTATCTCTGCTTCCTCAGCACATGTATTACATAATTCAATATGATACTTTTTTCCATTTTACTAAACTTTTATTACAAGCTAAAAATGTGATTAACCTTAAAATTAAATTCAATAATTTTCTCGTCAGTTGTGCATGAATATCTAGTTTGTTCTAAACATTCTAACTCCTGTATATCTGAATTTGAATTAAAATTCTTGTAACCACAGAAGTTAGTGTAGGAACCAGGGAGTGGGTGGACTTTAGCGTCTACCGCAATTAGCTAGGCAATTAAATAAATTGATTGCCCCAGGGGCGGACCAGGTTACGTCCTCGCGCTTACGCTCTCCGTTCCGACATACAACATATCTCACCCCCATCCGCAATGAATTGACATTCTATGACGTCACGGACAGGTCAT
>CM032659.1:20807975-20823553 GCA_019095985.1 Streblospio benedicti
AGGTGATGGAAGTGTATTTAATCTTTCCCAGAGCTATATAGTGGCGGGAGCTGGTGTGAGGGATGCATGACAGGGGAAAGAATGGGAATGGAGGAGCGTAAAATATGTCCCAGATCTCATCCGTTTCAACCAGAGCAGCAGCAGGAAGGGGGTGCATTAATAATGAAGCTGTTTATATAGGGATTTGGATGGTGGGGGTGGCGGTGGAAGGAAGGGTAGGGATGTTTGGGACATTTAATCTGCTCCGCACGTGTTTACCATGGGTAGCAGTAGCTGGGAGGAGGGATATTAGAGGGATCAATCATTGCCATATTTAGTACATTTAGTATGTAAATGGCTGTGATATATGATGATGGGAGGACGGTGATGGAGGTGTATTTAATCTGTCACAGACCTGTATACTGACGAGAACTGGTTCGAGGGGTGTGGGACAGGAGGAAGGATGGGGAGGGAGGAGCATTTAATTTGTTCCGGGTGTCATTTGTTTCAACCCGAGCAACGCCGGGTAAACTGCTAGTAAACCATAAATGTAGTGTGTTTAGTAATTTTATTCAATAGACATATGAACCTTAACATGTAAACCTATTCTATAAATCTATACATATATACTATATATATATATAAAGGAAGAGGCGATTTTTGCGTCACGAAAGGCTTTTTAACCAGAAGACGTACACACTCCAAATTATGTATGTACAATCAGGACAACTTGGTGGTCGTTATAATGTCACAATTCAAACGAAGTAAATTGGTTTTAATGATAAAAAACAAGAAAAAGAATGTTTAGAAAGGTTGCTTACAGGGCCATGTTTGCTAAAGGTACGTAATACGTTAAACATTTGTAGATCTATGTGTCAAACGTACGTTGCACGTCACACTACAGTCATACAATAAGGGAAAATTAATAAATAATGATTGAGATTAGATGCAATAATAAAATTGTATTATTGCATCTAATCTCAATCAGTATTTATTATATTTCTGATCAATGGATGCGGCACAGCAGTTACTACATCTATTCCATACAATGAGGGAACTGGGGAGGGTGGTGATGGCTGGTGGTGAGGCAGGAAGGACATTTTATATGTTTCAGATCTCATAAATTTCAACCCGAGCAGCAGCAGAAAAGGGGTGATTGAGATGCACATTTAATGGTCTGCACGTTTTTACCAGGGATAGGAGTAGCTGGAGGGAGGGTTATTAGAGGGATAGAGCATTGCCACATACATGTAGGGTATGTATGGCTGTCACATATGACTGTGGGAGGAAGGTGATGGATGTGCATTCAATATTTCCCAGAGCTGTATAGTGATTGAAGCTGGTGTAAGGGATGTGAGACAGGGGGAAGAATGGGAAAGGAGTAGCGTTTAATATGTTCCAGATCTCATCCCTTTCAACCAGAGCAGGAGGAGGAAGTGTGTGCATTAATTATGGACCTTTATAGATGGGGATGGGGTAGAGAGGGTTGGGGATAGAAGAGGGGGTTGTTGGAAGGAAGAGTAGGAATGAGTGGGACATTTAATCTGCCTGCTCCGCACGTGTTTACCATGGGGGGGGGGAGGGATATTAGAGGGATCAATCATTGACATATTTAGTACATCTAATGTGTAAATGTTGAGATAATTGTCTAATTTGGAATCTAGCAGTTGGCCTCATTGTGTTAATGTTAATGTATAACTGTACTGCTGTTGGTGGCACTTTAAAAGTTTATAATTTTGATAATTTCTAATAAATTATAATATGAAATTTGATCTTTATTTTGGAATTTTGTATTAATTTCGAAGCCTCAGCTTCCTTTTCAACTAATGTAGTATCCATGTCTAATTTACAGAGCAAGTACATTACAGAAAGAAATCAATAGTTCATATCACAAGTACATTACAGAAAGAAATCAATAGTTCATATCACACTAGTCACGACAAAACGTTGCTCTTGGTACTGCAACTTTTCTCCATTCACTCTTCCTGTTCATGGTCTTTTTTGTGTGGTATATTCTTACTGCTTCGTTGATTTGTCGAGTTAGAGGTTCTGTATATTATCCAGTGGCTCTCATTGTGAATGGAATTTGTTCTCTATCATGATGGGATATACAGTGTTCCCAAAGGACGGACTCTTGGTCCCTCCTATTCAGGCTTTTGAGATGTTCCTCACCTCTGCTGTACATGGTTCTACTGGTCTCCCCATGGTACTCCGCTTTGCACACGTCACATTCGATTACATATCCAACATTCCTTCTTTGACATTGCCCCCCCCCCTTTGTCTCCTTTACATGGGAAGCATGTTTCCCTAAAACATTTGCCTTGCCATGGGTTGGACTTTGATAATTGTGACAATTGTGATAATAGTGTCTGTCCTCCCATTTCGATTATTTTTACCCTCCACTGTCGATCTTCCCTGCCTCTGGTCTCTATTTCCTTCAGATTTTTGCATAAAATGCCACCTGGTGTGCATGGTACAAAGAGTACTGTTGAGAAGCCACCTTCCTTGTACCAGGTGTCTTTTTTCTGAAGTTTTTGTCTTCTCCTCTCTTCTCGGTTAGTCTTCTTCAGTCTATTGACGGGTCTCCCCCCTGTTTTCTCAACCTCCAGCATCTTTTCATATCCTTTAAGTCCTGACTGGATGACTTCCGCTCTGTATCTCTCAGGGTACCCACTGTCCCTCATTCGTTCTGTAAATGTGTTGAGGTGTGCAACCTTTTCCTTCCAAGGTAGGTCTGGGTGGCAATTTCTCATGATCCTAATTACCTCTTGGGTCAGTGTTGTTCTCTTCATCTTGTCTGGGAGTGCAGATTGGTGCAGCATTAGAAGTCTATTTGCCATGGGTTTTCTGTAAAATGCATAATATATTTTGGTGCTGCCGTCTTCTGTCTCTTCTGACCAGCACTGTAGGTCCAGTATAGGTAATTTGCCACCTGGGCTCTTGGAAGGTACTGCCTCTTCCCATTGGATGGATGTATCAATGCTATCTGCCATCTTTCTTATCTCTCTCGCTGTTCGTACGTCAGTCCGCCCGTACGTAGGCCCGTCCAGACAAGATGAAGAGAACAACACTGACCCAAGAGGTATGCGTCCTAGAAGGTGCATGCATCACCCAAAGGGTTAAAGGCACATTGTAAGTAATATGTTAAACAAACGTACGTTGCACGTCACACATACAGCTGGGAGCTGGGCAGGGTGGTGATGGTGATGGAGGTGCATTTTATCTGCACCGGACCTGCTTTGAGGAGGGATGTTGGTAGAAAGGGTGTGTGTGTCCATGTGGGGTTTGTGAGGGGGGGGGGGATATGGCTGGTGGTGAGGAAGGGAGGAGCATTTAATCTGTTCCAGATCTCATCAATTTCAACCCGAGCAGCAGCAGGAAGGGGGTGATTGAGATTCACTTAGTCTGTTCTGCACCTTTTTAGATGGGGATGGGGTAGATATGTTTGGGGAGAAAAGAGAGGGAGTGGCAGCAGAAGGAAGGGTAGGGAAGGGTGGAACATTTAATCTGGTCTGCACGTGTTTACCAGGAGTAGGAGTAGCTGAAGGGAGGGATATTTGAGAGACCAATCATTGCCATATATATGTAGGGTGTATATGGGTGTGACATATAAGGATGGGTGGAAGGTGATGGATGTGTATCTAATCTTCCCAGACCTGTGTACTTACTGGCCTGAGCTGGTGTGAGGGATTGGGGACAGAGGGAAGGATGGGGAGGGATGAGAATTTAATGTATACCGGATCTTATATTTTTCAACCCGAGCAGCACCGGGTAGACAGCTAGCCAGTAACATATAAAAGTATTCCATTGTCATTCAGGAACATGTCCAATAATACCGGGTACATTAAAACAGAAATGCAATTCTTCAATTGCGTAGATAATGATTTTGCATAAATCAGTGCACAGTGAGAGCACGGCAGCATCGTTTATCAGGTAACACATGAACATAAATTACACAAAGTTCTTAAAACTTGTCAATAATCATTTACGTCCAATAGTTTTATCTTTATAGTTTGAGTCATCGTTAAATGTGATGATAAACTAATGATGGAAGAATATCTGATAGTCTGTTTGTTTGCTTGTGGCTTGTGTAAGTAATTTTTGCGTTAATTATTTATTAAATGTGTTGTCCACATTGAACCTTACTCCGCATTTATCATGGCTGCTTAACAAAAGGTTGAATACAAGTGTTGTTTTTATTGTAGTTTCCACTGCTAGAGGATTGACAGGACGGCCGCCATCGACATCGCCATACGGTGAGAAACCATGTACATTTTTTTTCTTGCTGCTCTCTGCTTTAGTTTTGAGATTGTTTAAAGATATCTGATGTATACATCTTTGTTCCATATGGCGCTTGGTACGAATCAGTGTTCTGTAAGGTGTTTGAAACAATTTAAAAAAATGTTCTAAACCATATCTGAACATCCCACATTGTACCTGCTCTATCAAAAATATTAAATTGTTGCCAGTAAGGTATGATCACATGCATTACGTAAGCCGTCTTTAGAACTATCTGCTGGCAGATTCAGGGGGATTCATGACCTCTTTTTCACCTAAAAGCCGCATCCCACTGGTTCCGGCGCACTGAGAACTTACTGGGAACTTACGCCCAGCTGTAATCCATGAACCCTCAAGATGAAGCAGATCTGGACATGACCCTGCTTCACCAGCAGCTAGCAGCTTTTGCTTTTGTAATGCTGGCAGTACAAAGAGGAAGAAGACGACGACCACGAAGAAGGCCCATGTGGGTACACCGATGGATTCAGAGAAGACCGGAACAGGGCATATACCACAGAACTCGGCAACGAGGACATCAATTTCCTCAGAATGCTGCCAGAAATGTATGATGAGCTGTGTGAACGCCTTGCAGGACGCCTGACGAAGATAACAACAAACTGGCTCCTGCCCCTAGAACCAGGTCTGAAGATTGCCCTCACTCTTCGCCACCTAGCTTCGAGTTCCACGTACAAAGACATGTCCTGCGGCTGGAGGGTTGCACCAAACACCATGAGCAAAGTCTCAGAAGAGAGGTGTGCACTGCCATTCTAGCAGAGAATACGGACAAGATGTTGACTCTACCCAGCATAGAGGAATGCTGGCGAGCCCTGGCTACACAATGGTATGAGACCTGGCAGTTCCATCACACGATTGGAGCGATTGATGGCAAGCACGTGGCAATAAGGGCTCCCCTTAACAGTGGCTCTGAGTACTACAATTACAAAGGTTTTTTCCGTCATCGTCATGATATATTTGCCATGGTGAGAGCCAACTACAAGTTCACATACATTGATGTCAAGGCTAACTGCTCTTCCTCAAATGCCTACATCTACAACCAGAGTGATCTACGTGCTGGTCTACACGAGAATGACATTAATGGCTGGCCACCTCCGGAACCACTCCCAAATGATGAAGATGGTGAAGATGTTTCATACTTAATAGTGGGGGATGATGCTTTTGCCCTGCGACATTACCTTATGAAGCAGTACGGCATAGTGGCGCGAAAGCCGCAGCGCGCGACTTTTATACCACTGGGTGCGAACGCCACAAAGACACCCGCGGTGCGAACACCACGCAGGGACCCGGGTTCCACTCGCTGTACGATTTGACTCTTTTTTGTGCGTCGGCTGTGCGTCAGGGTTATGCTGACCTTGTGTTGACTGTCTGCTTTTCTTACGCCGGCTTTGCGTCAGCCTTGCGTCAGCTGTCTGCTTTTCTTACGCCGGGTTTGCGCCTGCCTTGCGCCGGCTGTGAGTTGACTATGCGTTGGGGGGGAAGGGGGGATGTAATGCCAAAAGCGGTTATGTTATCTATCAGCAGATGCTTGACGTATGGTTTTTTTTGCCAGGAAATCCCTAGAATTTATGCGGACATACGCAGAAACTAGTGGGACGCGGCCTTAAAAAATGTAATGTCTTCATTAGTTTTAACTCGGATTTGCTGTTTTGCGACCATGGATCTCATGTGCTCAATTGCAACTAGGTAGTATCTTTTGAAAATCTAGATCTAGATGTGCTAATATTTATTGGCAGCTTTCGGGAGACACAACTCAGTCGATGAAAATGCTTACAAAAACACATTGTATATTTAGATCTAATGCGATGCTGGAGATATGAACCAAGAGCTCTGAAAGGTTTCCGCCTGTGTCATGTCATTGTAATAGCGAACTTTGGTAAACAGGGGTGCACAATACATATGGATAATTGATTACTTCATTGAGCTTTATTCTAACCATGCATTGGTGGGTGGGTTTGGTATGTATACTACTATGAAAGTGGATTAAGTTGATAGAAAATAGCCAAACATTATGTCACGCTATCAGTTTAGGGGTCGACCATTACTTACATGTAGTTGGGGGGTGCGCGAATAAAATATGGAAACAATTATATTCTTCTCTCTCTCTTCTATGGCAAAAAGCAAGCTCCTACCCACTATATTGACATAGCTTGAAGACACATCTTCCATTTGACTACATCAAGTGGCCCAGACGGGACTCGAACTCACGACCCCAAGGTTGTGAGACCAGAATGATACCATCATCCGAGTAGCCTTTTAACAGCCCGCTGCTTGGGATGATGGTAGCATCCTGGTCTCACAACCTTGGGGTCGTGAGTTCGAGTCCCGTCTGGGCCACTTGATGTAGTCAAATGGAAGATGTGTCTTCAAGCTAAGTCAATATGGTGAGTAGGAGCTTGCTTGCTATAGAAGAGAGAGAGAAGAATATAATTGTATCTACAAGCAAACTTGGGAAAAAACACATTAGAAAACTCCACTAGCAGTTGATGATAATTGACCAAGTATGTAGGGTGGGGGCTACAGAGACATCGGCTCGTCCGAGTAGCCTTTTAACAGCCCGCTGGTTGGGATGATGGTATCATTCTGGTCTCACAACCTTGGGGTCGTGAGTTCGAGTCCCGTCTGGGCCACTAGATGTAGTCAAATGGAAGATGTGTCTTCAAGCTATGTCAATATAGTGGGTAGGAGCTTGCTTGCCATAGAAGAGAGAGAGAAGAATATAATTGTATCTACAAGCAAACTTTGGAAAAACACATTATAAAAATATGGAAAAAATTGTTTGTTCACCACACACACGGGAAAGAATTGTTTGTTCTCGTTTATAAAGGGAAAAAAAGTTTGTTTCATTTGTAAAGAAAAATATTTTTTTGCACAAATGTCGATTTTTACAAGTTTATGGCATTCATTTTTACTTACAGTATGTTTAATGATGGCAGTGATGCTAAATGTATTTCTTCTGTACTCTGTATTTCAAACATCAACACAAATATTCTGAATATGCCAAATACTTTATTATCTACTTTCTCTTAAAGCAGAGGCAATTTTTCACACTGAAATGATATATATATATATATATATATATATATATATATATATATATATATATATATATATATATATATATATATATATATATATATATATATATATATATATATATATATATATATATATATATATATCATATATTATATATATATATATATATATATATATATATATATTGTACATATTATACCATGAATGAAGAAGTTCATTCAAATTTTTTAATGTTAGTGACATCTTCCTTGTATTGCGAACAGGTCTCTCAATCTGATTATCAATATACAATTGAGTCGAAAACTTTATTTTTACATTTATGGCTTAAACATTCAATTTGTTACCAATAGGTTTTAGTATCCATAATGTATTCATAATTGCGTCGCTTCAGCAGCTGAAGCGAAAGCCTTGTGTTTCGTTCGTTTGTAACTATGTATGTATGTATGTATGTATGTATGTATGTATGTATGTATGTATGTATGTATGTATGTATGTATGTATGTATGTATGTATGTATGTATGTATGTATGTATGTATGTATGTATGTATGTTTGTGTGTGTGTGTGTGTGTGTGTGTGTGTGTGTGTGTGTGTGTGTGTGTGTGTGTGTGTGTGTGTGTGTGTGTGTGTGTGTGTGTGTGTGTGTGTGTGTGTGTGTGTGTGTGTGTGTGTGTGTGTGTGTGTATGTATGTATGTTTGTTTGTATGTATGTATGTATGTATGTCTCCGGACAAGCTAGAGCTTTTACGCTTTGCCCTATTTTGTTCAAACTTAACACAACTATTTGGTATGACGAGACACCGAAGTGATTCGATTTTGGGCACTTTGCCAATTAAAGTGTGCTTTCCATAGTGGCATTTTAGGTCCATTTTCAACATTTTACGCAATAGTTTTGTTGATGCTTATGAGAAAGCATTCAAACTTTGTACAGTGCTTACATGCCTACTGAACATCAACTGTATTTAATTTTGGCACTTTGCCAATTAGAGATTACCTTTCGGAGGGCCATTTTAACTATTTTTCTTTCTATTTTTCCACTATAGTTTCAATACTGTTCGAAATATGACCATCAAATTGGCATAGTGGTTATATTGGAATAAAAGTGCTCAGAGAGCACAGTCTTGCCATATTATTGTCGACTCATGGGCAATAGAAATTTACTTTAGCCATGTTTAGAAAGCGCCTGCAATCCAATGACAACATAGATGTAGGATGAGTCACGCATCAAGTGAGATTTTTTTTCTGCTGTTGCACTAGCGACGCTGTGCTCTCTGAGCACTTTTGATCTAGTTACATGAAGCATTCTTTGCATGCAATCAGCATATTCTGTGTACCATGCATGAAAGCCAATGAGCTTTTATCTGAAAAATGCTACTTTTGGGACCTTTGGCGATGGAAAAAGTTCTCATTTATACGCCCAGTGGTGTATATTCAAATATCATCAGATCTTCAGAGTATTACTTATAAGCTGCGGATTACCAAATATAAGAGAGGTTCACTTGTCACAGTGACGCATCTAGGCCACGTATTTGCATATTTTACCATTTTTTCACATAGGCATACACATTGTGTGTAAATTTGGAGAAAATCGAATTAAAAATAACCCAGCCATAGTTTATGCTTACAAATTTTGATGGACCCCAGGGGCATGATTCAACTATGGAATGATGATCATTTAGACAAATACACCATGTATAAATTTGATGAAAATTGAAAAAAAAAGATCCATCTACGGTTTATACTAAAAAATTTGATGGACCCCTGGGGCGGGGTCAATTTTCAGCCATGGGGCATGATTCAACCATGGAATGACAATCTATTAGGCATACAAGTTGTGTGTAAGATTGATGAAAATTGATTGAAAAATAAAGAAACTATTGTGCCAATATTAGATCTAATTGTGGACGTACAGCCGAACGAGTTGACGGCCAAACGGTGATCTGACAGGTGAGGTTAAACATGTATATGGTTCTTTGAAGCTTCACATTATTTCGATTCATTTTCAACATTGACATGTAAATATAAGTAGTATTTTCAATACATTCCACGCTGTTTTAATACACTAGTAATAAATACTAATTAATTAAAATTTGAGAAGTCGCCGTCAATTTTGTATGCAAAAAATGTTGACAGTAATGTACTGATTGAAAAAAATTGTTTGTCAGCGTCATCGTGTGAAAAAAAATGTTTGCATAATATGGGCATGTGAAAAAAATTGTTTGTTCGAAAAAAATTTACTCTCCAACTAAGTAATGGTCCGCCCCTTAGTTTGGTTGTCACGGTACTGTTATTACCAATACTTTTATTGTTCTCTCTTAAAGTAAAAACAACTGTAATGTTTTTATTGTATGAAAAGGACCCAGGTCAAAAACGTTTATTTTAATAATTTCTGTATATATTTTCATGTTTTGGATGAAAAGCATATAAAAAGAAATACAAACACCAACACAATATATCGCATACACAATTTACTACTCTATAAAATATTAGTATTGAACGTGTATGGTGTAGTGTTTGTAAATCATAGTAGTAAACATACCACGCATACCCTACCATGATGTTGGGGCCGGTGGACTAAGCACACTAAGAATATTTTGAAATACGAATCCATCCTGACCAACCAAGTGTCGATGTATTTGAATTGTGACTTTTAAAGAACATGAATCTCAAGCGGACATAGTAAAGGCGATGAATACATTAAATTCGCTGTACTCTGGCTGCACCAGAGAACGGTGTACTACGATTAATTTAGTTGAGACCCGCATATTTATGTACCTGAAACTGGCCTTTCCGTAACAGAGGGCTTCTTGAGCTGCTGGTCCGAGTGGGGAGAGTGTGAGGCAGGGGGAGCACACTGCGTCATCGACGCTGTCTTTGAGTCTGGCAGGACAGGCCTCAGGCACCGCAAGCGCCACTGTGCTTCTGACCCCAGTGAGATGTGTGATTTCCTGCACGAGTGCTCATCGAACTCGATGGCATTTTCTGATGCGCATGATGAGGAGGAGTGCTGGTGCGGCTGCGACAGTGAGTCCGCACTTCATTCAGTTACACTTTCGCTGCTACACCAGTTAGATCTAAATATCTGGAAGTTGGATGATTCCATTGGAGCTGTTTTTGATTTCAAGAGCAAACAACCATTTTTATTTAGCTTTATTTACAAAAAGCGTGATCTAAGTACTAGATTTTATTGTAGTTTGTCATTTTGTAGTCGATAGTGGGGCTCTAAGAGGTTAGATTGCCTTTGCGAGAGACGGGGGATGCGCATCCCAGTACTGTGGCGTTGATTTAGTAGGAACTAAGTGGTGTGCCACTAGTTTTACTGGGTGGAGATACGGTGCGGGAGGAATGAAAGACGGTATTATAAAGGGAACGCCATCCTATAACCGCTTATAATTCAATTTTTACCAATGCATGGATGAATGCATTCGTATCAGATGGTCCTATCTTTCACTCCTCCCCATCTCACACGCAGCGCACCATAATACTGCGGTTTGCCCGTTTTTTTAAAAACTTATTGTTTGAACTAATCGTGTTGTTTTCTTATATTTACAAGTAAAATCAACGTTTTCTGAATGGACCGCAAATGACTGCACAGAATGTCACCAGGGATTGGTTGATTTTACTGCAAGGTAAAAAAGCAGTTACATCAGATTCTACTCTCACAGTCATGCCAAGCAAGCTCCTACCACTGTGTTGACATAGCTGAGGACATAGCTTCCATTTGACCATATCGAGTGGCCATGATGGGACTCGAACTCACGACACCAAGGTTGGAGACCAGAATGATACTGTCATCCGAAGCAGCCGCCTGTTAAAAGTTTGCAATGAGGAACCGTTGTCCCTGTATAAACACCAGCCTACATACTTGGCCAGTTATCATCTCAACCCAGAGGTCGTGGGTTCGAATCCCACTTAAGGACGGAAATTTTTGGGAGGTCTGATGTTTCAGCCGTGTTAAGCTCTGTGAGTTCCAGTCCGGTCAGGGCAACTTGATATAGTCAAATGGAATATATGTTTTCAGCTATGTCAATACGCTATGTCAGCTATGTCATACTATCACTACGTCTTCACATCATCTGAAAACATCAGCTCAAAATAACAACTGTGAACACATGCATGAATTGCGAAAGAATGCATAAACATTGACAAACATAGAAAATGAATAAACATCTTAGTATATAATAATTTGACATTTTTAATGTATTTCTCCATAACGTTTTGGCAAGCTGGCAAACGTGTTCCGAGTCGGCGGTGTCCAACTGTAAAGACTGCGAGTGCTACCTGGAGCACCGCTGTGACGGTATTGTGATGGACCGGCCGTGTGGTGAAGTGTGCCCCCAAACATGTAAATACACACGCGCGGCTCTGTCGTGTACTTTTTCTGCGCGCTTTGTTCCACCCAGGCATTATGCATTATAGTTCTTTTCATTTGTACATATTTTCCTGAAATGCGCTTATATTGTAGACGTAATACTGTAATACATAGCTAACTTGATTATAACCACATCTATATCCGTGCATAAGTAAGTTTTCACCACTGTTTTGCCTTCAATATATTCAATATTAATTTCAAGAGAAAGTGAGGCTCAAAGGTGGGAACCTAACTATAAATGCTCCAAAGAAATGTTTTCCTCTTGCAAATTGGCTTGCGGTTAGGAAAACTTACTATTTTGTATTTATTATGATGTGAGCATATTCTTTTAGATGAACACCCCTACATTAAGTTATTAAACAAGTATAGAATGTTTGAGGGAATTATCCGCAAAGAAATAATCCGTGAGCCTTCCGAGTCACGTACGCTAGCTTGTTACCTGGCAGCTCAGCACTGCGACCTATCCTCGTGTGTGTGCTACAAGGAGACGTGCTACGCGGTGGGCCACTTGTACTGTCCGGCCGGGGCCTGCTCCACCACCGCCACCTGCCACCAGGACCACTGCTGTTGCTGCGAGGAACACATCATGGAAGAGGAGAAGTGTCCACTGGATGACCAGGTTCGAGGTTCTACTAAATTGAGGAAGAGTTATCAAGATGTGTTACAACTTTATCATATGAAAAATTAGAAGCCCAGCTTTAATGATCTAAGAATAGACTAAATCTATAGAACTGAATTTAAAATGCAATCCCATCGCTCCTCAGCATGTCACGTGATTAAATGTTATGACGTAACCCGAAGATTTAATTACGTGATCTAATATAGAAGGAACATCGCTATTGCTATGTGCAACCTTGTGTAAGTGCGTTTTAAATCTAGTTTTATAGTTTAGTGCAGGTCATTATGTAAGTGTGTGTAATTTGGTGCTTGAAATGTGGCCTAAACATGGGTGCTATACACTCGCAAGCATGTTAATGACTGTGAGGACCCCGTACAACGCCGAAGTGTCCTGTGGACGCACATGTTCCATCACTGCAGTGTCTCTTGTTCTAGATCAGGGTGATTTATCTGCCAGTTGGCCGATTGATCGGCTCAGTGGAGCAAACAAGTCCGCCTACTCATATCTTGGGAGGCAATGTCTTTTAAGCACATCATGGAACAGAGACTGTGCCTCTTGGGTACAATAGTTTAGCACACGCGTCCACAGAAAGAGTCGTGCCCTCTGTAAGTGATTACACCATACCATGGACCCAGCATCATGAAAAGGGGGAAGGAGGATGCATATTACTTCTATGATTTACAAACACTATGCCATACACATTACTACAAGACTACCATAGAAGTAATGTGTATGAATATCATACCCAGTACTACTATATAGTACTATGGTATAATGTGTTGGGTCCCATGCGCCGTACATTGTCTATTCTAATGGCCTGTCGTGCAGGAGAGGGGGTTGTGCGGATGCCAGGAGGAAAGCTGCAGGAGCCTTGTGCTTGGGTACTGTGATCCAGACCGGTGTGAAGGCCGGTGTGGAGGCGACACATGCTGCTGTCAAGGTAAGGAAAGTGGCTCATGAGAGGCGGCCTCTGGTCTCTGGTAAGTGCCCGAAAGATTGTCTGAGAGAACTGATGTTAATTGCATGATTTATGCTATACTAACGCTTTAGTATGTAACAACACATGTAGAAGTTAGCCATTGCTGGTCTTGGAGCTACTTGACGTGATTGTGTCCTTTTGCTGTCGAAACTATGGCATTCAGATCTGTCATGATGTAACATGTTCACATCTTCAGCCACATCACTGTAGCAGTAGAAAGAATTTGCTAGTTTGAAACAAGCCACAGAGAACGATGATTAGAAATTAAACAACCATAGGCAGATCCCACGTGTACAAAACCCATGATGAAATCACTTAAGTGCGGCCCCCTGTTTTCCAAAGAACTGGATCTGCCTGTGACAACCATTATTGGAGTACACATATGTACCTAGTTGTGACTTGCAGAGGAGAAGGAGCTGTGTCCGTCGTGGTCTGAGTGTAATTGCATGGAGCGCCCGTGCTCTGAGGAGCTCCACCTAGAGGAATGTGCGCGAGACCGGTGTGGTGGGGGCTGCGAGAGAGGCCACTGTTGCTGCTGTCCACAAGGTAAGTTTAGGCAGTTATGATAGTTTAGGTGCAGAGGGGTTGTGGAGGAAATGATTCTCATGTTGGCATTGCTCGGTGGATTTAAGTGTTTCCAATCCACCTCACATCTATATCTAGGAAGATTTGTTGGTGGTCTGGTATTAGTGATTGTCATCACCTAATATCTATTGGTATAAAATCTGTCATGTCTTCAGTAAAACCTAAAAGATGTACGTACAGAAGTTTTAAAAACTTTGACTTGAATAGTTATCTAGAGGATTTACAAAAAATAAAACCACATGAATACAAACCTGATATAGATGTAAATGAGTTATATGATACTTTCATTAATGAAGTCGGTCAAGTCATTGATAAACATGCACCTGTAAAAACCAGATTGTATAGGAAACAACCTTACATGAATGCTGAACTTAGAAAAGCTATTTATATCAAACAAATGTTGAGAAATAATTTTGAAAAATCTAGACTGATTATAACTGGGAAATGTTCAGAAAAACAAGAAACTTAGTCACAAAATTAAAAAAGAAAATCAATACAAATGTATTTTTTAGAAAGATGTGCTGGTGGACAGAAATCCAAGGATTTCTGGCCAACAATAAAAACCTTTTTTTGTCTAAAAACATATATCTGGACAACAGAAAATCATATTAAATGTGACAATGTAATTTAAAAATAATACTAAAAAAAGCGTGTGAAACCTTTAATAACTTTTTTGTAAATGTTGCTGAAGGTATTGGAAAAGGAGTTGTATTTGATCGGGGAAACACCCCCAGTATCATAGCCATAAAAGAAAACAAACCAGACACCCCTACTTTTGAATTCCAACTAACTGATATAGAAACAGTATCTAAAATTATTTCAAAAATTGATGTAAAAAGCCACCGGAGTTGGGACAATGTTTAGGCAAAATTATTAAAGTCAGGTACCCCTGTTTGACTCATCACATTCTTAATCTTATAAACAACTGCTCTATTTTAAATAGTGTGTTTTCCTGACAGTTTGAAACTAGCACAAGTTGCACCATTGTTTAAAAAAAAAAATTAGACCCATTGGTGGTAACAAACTATCGTCCTGTAAGTATTCTTCCAATAATATCTAAAGTTTTTGAAAAGATTCTCTCCAATCAATTATCTGAATACTTTTGATAAAATTTTTCATAATTTCCCTAATATGTGCATTTAGAAAAGGACATGGGTGTCAAACCACTTTTGCTAAGATTATTAGAGGTCTGGAAAGCAGCTTTAGGTAAAGAGTTATTATGTAGCAGCAATTTTAATGGATCTGTCAAAAGCATTTGATTGCCTTCCTCATGATATATTATTGTGTAAATTGTCAGCAGCATATGGTTTATCTGAGTCTTCAGTAAATCTTTTGAAAAATTATCTTTCCAACAGAAAACAGCAGATTAAAATTGAAGGTGTTGTCAGTGAATGGGCAAATATAAGTAAAGGTGTTCCTCAAGGATCCATACTAGGACCTCTCTTATTTAATGTGTTTATCAATGACATTTTTTTATTTTATCAAAAGGAACTTTATGCAGATGACAATACTCTATCTTTTGCTCATCCAGACTATGATGTTTTAATTAAGTACCTTAGAAGAAGAAAGTCTTGTTTCAATTGATTGGTTTAAGATAAATTGTATGAAAGCTAATCCTGACAAGTTTCAGGCCCTGGCAGTTGGTAACAATACACTAAAAAATAATCCTGTATTCAATATAGATTCTGCTATAATATCTTGTGATGATGTTGT
>CM032659.1:20823653-20875079 GCA_019095985.1 Streblospio benedicti
GAACGTGCTAAATGTACATTTGATAAGGACCAAGAGGTCAAAACAATGTCATAAATAATAACATTTGAAAATTACAATGACTTTTGAACATTTTTATTTGTTTTGGAATAAGTGCAACTCTACAAAGGAAGAAGCAGAAAATTAACATGAAATCCTTTTGATTTCCACATATATTTTCCTGGGTGAACTTCCAGAACAAAGCATTCTCTCTTGATTTGCATTTGGTTCGATGCTAAGAATTTGGAAAACTGAATATCTCTTTCTGGCTTGGTGGATAGTTGTTCGACGGGTTTGTGGAGTTCATTCTAGATATGAAACTTGAATGGTGTTTGTATAGTAAATACAGTATGGATATCCGCATCACTAATCTATCTATGCTGGATCACATGCAATCTGCCCTGTGCATACAATGATCAACCTATTCAGCATTCCACACATTCTTTGGGACAATTTATAGAAAATTTCATCTAAGCTGTTAAAAGATAGCCCCTTTTTAAAATTTTATCATAGTCTTAATGTGTCGCTTGCCCCAAAATACCTGGGTTTAGACACGAAGACCATCAAATGTGTTAGGATAGCTACACAGTTATAACCATTAAGATGTTTGGGCAGCCATCTTGGACGCCATCTTGAAAAAACACTTTTCTGACTAGCCTACTTTGGTAAACTTTTAGTATGGTCTAGAGTAAACTAATCTCTACTAAAATCAGTTGAGAAACCTTTTGTAGCAATTTTTTGGAGGTTGGGGGTAGTTATGACATATATTGACTCAACTAACCATTATTAGAGGAGGAAATATGTACATGTATGCTGCACTTTTATGTGCTATGAGTATTAGCAACACCAACGACTCACATTTATCATTATTACACATCGTCCACAATATATAGCGACCTCTTTGGCTAAACAATCACTTACCACATGTATTAACGTCGGTTAAACATGGGGACATTGTCATGTGTTTTATTTTGTACTAAAAGCATACAAGATGTTAGTAGCTTGCGTAGTTGTGTGTTGTCTTATAGTGAAGACTTAAATCATAATCACGGGGTTCTACTCATAAAAAGTAGAATGGCCGAATACTGTTATATAATTGTTTTCGTGATTAAGTATGTTTGTGTTGAAATGAGAAATTGCGTTACATCCTCGAGGTTACATTACCCCAGTTACCCTACACACTGTCTTTAATACTAGATCACGTGTCAACGTCGCGTGCTAGTTCTGTCGTTCAGCCAACCCACTGGACGTTCGATTGGTAACATCAACGTACGCCACACCCCGCAAAGTTGCAACCCCTCCCCAAAATTCTGGTCGACTTAACGACCATAGTAGAGCTCTTACGCCTCACTACTGGTACACTCCAGCACAGTTATCCAACGTCAGATATACGATCGTACTATTCAGTCTATTGCAAATAAGAAAACATGGATTTTGTTTTCTTTTGTTTTGTTTTCTTTGGCGTAAGTCTAACCCAAAGATATTTTCCACATAAAAGCCACATCTGGGCCCGCGGGTTGATATGGACTTCGACTTGTATAGGCAGTGTGAGTGATCAAGCCCTGAACATATCTGTTCATGTATGGGGACAAAATTAATGTGTTCTATCCTTACCGGTGATATTGTTGATACTAATATAACTTATCTTATCGTTAGACTATATGAGATAGTAGTAACATTATTGTACATGAGATCGCGGTCAGCTGAATAATGGTTACAAAAGCATTGCCTCAGCAGGAGAGTGCGTCGTGGACCGGGGTGCCGTGGGTGCTGGACACGGGAACCAGATCCAGTGCGGCGATTGGTGTGAGTGCGCGTGTGAAGGTGCGTGCAGCAGTTATTGGCACCACCAATACTTGTGTGCTAATAAACAAACTTTTTGGAGCAACTATTATGTCATCACGTACTCATATATTTATTGCAGTTATACATATATGCACAGACACTATGTAACATTCTAATGTGTTTTACCCTATTTTTCAATCAAGAGAGAAGAATAGAACTAACGTAACAGACATACACTTAACATAATTTACATATTATTTAATTAATTTATCATATGAAATAGAGCGACAGCTAGAGGTTGTAAAAATAATTTCAAATGAATATCAGGCTACATATTTTAGAGAGGTTGAAAGCTATTAGTTAAAATGTATCAATTAAACAATTAGATAAAATGTATCACTTAAACCTATGTGTTACAGTTCAAGAGGAATTCACTGGACCAAGTGACTGGGACTGTAGCGACTGTCCCGGTGGCATGGCGTTGAGGTGATGACTTCATATTAGCACAGACTGTCGTGGTGACATGCTAACATTATGTGTCACTGCCGTTGGTGTATTTACTGAGGGGGTATAAGGAGGTGGGATGGGAAAGGGGGATGCCTAAAAAGGTATGTGGGATCTCCAGTTATTAGGATGTGTGCGTGGGGGGAGGGGGGGGGGTAATACCAAAACGAGGGATGTGTAATATCCTGACTTCATATAATGCACACACATATCCATAGAACCATCTGCTGTACTCACACGCAAAGCACTTGGATAATAAAATGGTGATTCGCATACGTGTTTGAGTTCCGCTCGTGACAAGTGTCAGTGGCGAGTCTTAGATGGTGAATATGAATAACCCTGTGCTTACTAGGGTGTGGAGACATACAACCCAACGAGGATGCCAATGACTAATTGTACATGTACTGTCGTCGACTTTGTGTACGGAAGGCAAACCTCACACAATTACTCCACTGTGCAGGCATTTGTTGTGCCGGCGTTACGGCGTGCCCACGTGTGCGGACGCCGAGTGCAGCGACCTGCCGTGCGACCCCCGAATAGAGCAAGCCGACTGCGCCCAAGTCTGCCCGATGGGCCCACCCTCAGGACCTCCTACACCCACGAGCCCTCATGGACCGCCAGCCACAGCAGGACCGCCTCCTGCATCACAGTGAAGGAGAGCAGGTCTGGTGGATATATTACAAGGCGGGTAAATTCAGGGAATGGAATTCAGAAGCAGATACAAGACTGTTCCAACAGGGAGAATCATAACCAAGAGGACGTTGGGTGGGGTAGGGGCGTACCCAAGTGTGCCCTTAATGTGAGATCCAACTTCTTGATGAACTGGTCACAATTTAGCTGAGGGAGAGCCTGAATCCTTGATGTTTTACTCGACGTGGATAACTGGGGATATTATAGCATTTTGGTTGTAATCTCATCATTGAGATGTACAATTGTTTTGCGTATAAGATTTGATTGTATGTATGCATACGATAAATAAGGCTAACCTCAAATGGGAATGAATATACAAAACCACGTGGACTACGTATCTTTGGTAGCTGGTGTTCCCTTCATGCAATGTACTATTTTCCTTTTCAAACTTTATCTTAATTTTCCACGGCAGAAATCTAGCAAGCATACAAGCGCATTGATTATTGTTATCATTTTTACAATGTACTTCACGTTACTCATAAAAATGCATTTATACAGGATAAAATTACATATTATTTGTTATTTGCAGATCGGCAGAACTCCAGTGCTGGATGCATGGTCGGTCCACAAGGTCTATGATGATCAACGAAATCAATAAACTATTATTGCATTGTGGATTCAATTTGCTTTGTTTTTTGTTTGTTTGAGTTTAGTGAAATTCTGTGTTTTATAGTTATTAATCCTTTTGTCAATATCATACGTTTTCAATTCTATCACGATAAGTTTGCCAACGCCACCGATTGGGGGAGGGGGTGGGTGTAAGGCGTCAAGAAAACTCTACCTAGTTGTTCTTGGCGTTATTTCCCACATCCCCAGATGTTTGTCATTTTTCCTCACATCCCACAAATGTTAAGGCTGTTTTCTGTATCCCACCTCCCCACATCCCTCTTTTTTCGCACTAATCCAACTTCTTAGGTTATTATTAGGCAAACACAACAGTACATACAAGCACATTTCAATACAGTCATGTATTGGTATAACTGCCTGTTTCCAAAACTCTTCCAACAAAATACCATATATCTAAATTTCCAAATAATAAAAGACTGTTAGATTGGAATGATAAATTGATTTATACTATGTGTGTGCGTGCGTGCGTGTGTTACTGTGTGTGTTTCTGTGTGTGTGTGTCTGTGTGTTTCTCTGTGTGTGTTTCTGTGTTTGTGTGTGTGTGTGTGTGTGTGTGTGTGTGTGTGTGTGTGTGTGTGTGTGTGTGTGTGTGTGTGTGTGTGTGTGTGTGTGTGTGTGTGTGTGTGTGTGTGTGTGTGTGTGTGTGTGTGTGTGTGTGTGTGTGTGTGTGTGTGTGTGTGTGTGTGTGTGTGTGTGTGTGTGTGTGTGTGTGTGTGTGTGTGTGTGTGTGTGTGTGTGTGTGTGTGTGTGTGTGTGTGTGTGTGTGTGTGTGTGTGTGTGTGTGTGTGTGTGTGTGTGTGTGTGTGTGTGTGTGTGTGTGTGTGTGTGTGTGTGTGTGTGTGTGTGTGTCCGTGTCTGTGTGGGTGTGGGTGTTTCCGTTTCCCAGTGCTGGCCGATACATTTTCAAACTTCTCGCTCTCGCTCTCACACGTCTTTTTAGCAAGCATATTTCTACCAATGAATATGATTGCTAAAATACATGTGTGTGAGAGAGAAGTTTGAAAATGGATTTATATTATATTAAATAGATAAGTAAAAATCAACTACAAAACCTGCAGTTCAATATAAACAGTTTCAGAGCCATGTCATACCACCCATCCCTTCTCCCCCCACTCCCCCATACCACTCCAACCTCCATTACCATGGATTTGGAAATGCGCTGGAACCGCTGGGGTTCAGGGTGAACTACATATATCGCCGGCAAGTAAAGATGATCGGTCATAACTTCTCTCCTTTCTCAAAACCCACGATCTGCCAGTACAAAGGCCAACACTGTACAGTAAACACATACCAAGTAATAAATCTGTGTCACTACGTACTGCATATAAACCTGGTAAAATACGAAATGTTTGCAAATTGTCTTCATAATTATGTGTTATCTGGATGAAAGTGGCGGCGCTGCCTTTATTACACGTAGAAGGGCTTTGTTAGTGGCCAGCCAAGGACGCCGTGCACACAGTTACAAGTGCCTCATGCCAGGCCAAACACTCGCCACATGCTTCAGTATACATCATACCTACTGGATAAGTGGATTTGAAAGTTCCAGAAGTTGAAATCCTAGTCAGATGGAAATGCTTTGTGATGGTGCTTTCAAAGATGCAGCTTCTTGCAGACACACGTGTAAATTATATGTCCTTTGGTTCATAGACTTGTCGTGAATATTATATGCCCTGTATTAGGCCACTATGTTTTTATATGTTTTAGATCAGAAAATATTTCAAATCTAATGAGGGAGGGGGTAAAAATATTTAAAATAAAAAATGGTTTGTGTGCTATTTGAAGAATCTATAATGAGGGCGATTGAAAAACAAAAACATATATATCTAGTCTAGGACTCACAGACCAACAGCAGTTTATGCTGACATGCTGTTGGTGGCAATTTTACGGCCATTTAGTTTGGTGGTGTTGCTCAACACATTTTGTGTTATGCGCGAGCTAAAACTAATGGGGGTGATGGTCTTAAAAACATGTTTTTTTTTTATTATACGCTTGGTAAAACAAATGTGGGCGATGGTCTAAAACAGAGGAAAAAAACCATAGTTGCCTTAGTCTGGAGTACCCTGATCCAACACATGGAAATTGTTATGGGCTTTTTGCGCATCAGCAAGAACCACAGAGATTTTTGTGTGGCTTTCACAGTTGACTGCAATGTCACCTTGTCACCAGGTACGCTCCTGCGCCACTGTGTCGGTTCTGCCACTGGCAGTTATACACTGGTCAGTCAATATTATCCGACAATTACCTCGTCTCACACAGACATAGCCTTGTAGTTATCTGCCAAGTGGGCATTTATCGTACACACCCTCAGAATATGAGGCACAACTGCCAGTTTATGGATGTTTTAATGTGCGTAAAAGTGGAGTCGTTGGTACATGTATATGCGATGCCTCGTTTTATTGACAAGGTGATGCCCATATTTTCAATGTTTGAAGTTTCATGCTAGAACTACAGTACAAACATGTGAACTAGTAAATCTACGCTATTTGATTAAAAATGCCATCACACAGACGTTTCACAAGCCATCTACCACGTTTCTTAAAGAGGCCATGGAATGAGTTTTATTCCAACAAGCTATGTATGAATACACTCTAAATGCATGCCTGCATGCATTTTTGTGGCCATCTACCATAGAGAAGCTGCAGTGTGCATTTTTCTATCTCACAAAGCGGTCTGCTAGAAATCTTATGAGCGCCGCCTGGTAGTGAGCTGACGTCATACTGGGGATCAACTGGATTTGCTGCCATCTTCTCTTATCTGTTTTACAGTTGATTTTGTATGTGTCTGGATGACATGTGAAGTATAAGCAGAAAATGAAGACGATCCCAGGTTGTTAAAAAATGACTTTTAGTAAAAAGTAAGATAGAATAATTACTCATAATTCCATATGTGTAAATAAGAAAGAAAAGCAATGCCCTATGACACTAAACAGCTGACCAGATCCGTATGTTTATTATCAAATGACAAGACATGCCTCTTTCCAAAAGTGGTTACATGAGCTGCATTTAGTGAATTATTGACTGGATATCATATGATACTTGTAGATATGTATTCAAGGACAATTATACTTCATATAATGTGTGTAACATAAAAAGCATCTTCATACATAATAATCTACACGAAAGCAAGTTAATTTAGTCTAACTTTGTTATAAGAAAGGGTGTATTGCTTATGATTGATGCTGGAATCTTATCATTTCAATTTCCTGGATTATGTATAGTTGGGACTGCATTACTTTTTAACTTACATTTCTCACTTAATCCCATATCTACCATCATTGCATTTTCAAATGAATCATTTCTGCACTACAAATGGCTGATGTAGAAGTGGGTAAAAAATTTGCTCTTTTTTTATTGAGACAAAGTCTTCCCATAGTTTAAAAAACGTTTATTCTTAGGGATTTGATGTAGACTTACGATACAGTATTTGATAGAGTGTTCATACAACCAAATACAACACAATAATTAAGCATTTTAAGAACAAATATATACCATATTTGAGACTAGTGATCACACAAAAATACAGCAACTATGTTTGATAAGCTAGACACATCTAGCTACTGACACAAACTTCCTAGAGTGACGTAGATGCTCATTACACAATGGCGGATGGTTGAAAAATCTAGGTGAGATAAGCCTACTGAAAATGCTGTGTTTATCAGTCGAGGGCAGTGTGACAGTGCAATGGGATGTGCAGATGTGTTACATGGTATTGGTTACTAAATATACATTGAATTGAGCAAAATTACAAATTTCATTTCATGGCCTCTTTAAGTCTGTCACCTGATTGGTGTCGATGCGATGCCGTAATCCCATGCTGGGCAGAGTCCCTGAGGTGCCCTCAAGGCTGGGTCCAATTCAGCAGACAGTTCAACTCTGAGCTCCGCCTTCCTACTGGAGGAAGGTTGGTGCAATATTTCGTAAATCGCATAACTTATGTCCCGACGGACATGGTTGATGCTATGTGAACTGTCCATGTGCATTTTTAACCCAGTAATATAGGTTCAGCTTAGTACATAGAGTAGAACCTCCAATTAAACACCACCTCTATATTGAGACCACCTCTGTAAGAAAGAGAGAGATGGGGAGAGGTGGAGAGATATGGAAAGTTGGAGAGAGAGAGAGATCCTATCTAAAAAAGATTTGCTGCTACTGCTACTAATTGTTCTGATCTGGTCCGCAATTAGCACAAATCAATGTCTTAAAGTAGCTACTGACAGTAGCAAAAATGCCAGACTCGTAATGCTCTTTAAGATCCGGAAAAACCTGCTTCCCTCTCTCACACCAGACAAGTTCCTAACACCTGTACGTGAAGACCGCCGTTCTATCCGACAACCCAGAAGATATGAAGGGCACGTCACCGCGGAACCAAACCAGAGGTCTATCAGTATGAACAGCCAGTGTTATGTAGTCCCCCCAAGCAAAACGCCACAACACATGGGGTCATTCTTTGTAAAAAAAAACTCCCTTAGAGTGGAACCATTTGGTGGAAAGTACCGTCACCGCAGGTACTGTTGAGGAGTTTGCTCATCTCCTCACCTCTCGGAGTCATTAATTCATGCGCTCTCCCCCGTCGCCTCGATAACAGTGGTAACTGTTCCTGCGACGTAGAAATCAAGAACAAGAACAAGAACAAAGTAGGAAATTACCACTTTAATCTATTGCATGACCAGGGCCGGTTAATTTTAGGACATTCCATTACGTTGATGCAACCATTCACATAACACTATTGTACTAATTAGCTAGAACATGTAATGATACAATGTAAGCGAACTCACCGCATGAAGAGCAGAACACAGTGACCGGATCTTGTTATAGAATGCATCATGCTATATCCACTCAGCCACCTGCTGAGACTTGTGAAATGTAGGCCCAACCGCCCACTCTGTGCATGGGAGGGGGAAGAGAGGTGGAGTGTATACTACCATGCTTTACACACACTATACCACACACAATACTACTCTATATACTCTGTATCGGCTGATTTTAGTCAGGATCGGCTGGTTTCAAACATGAGCGACCCAAATGGCTTCGTGTTTGGACTACGCTAACATTTCCCTTTGACTCGTAATGTTCCCACAAAATCTAGAACTAGACGTGGAGCTAGAACTAGAATTATATACATGTTTTTGAATGCATAAGTCATTTGAATATAATCAATAATAAATAAGTTTGAATAGTGCATATGATCGCTTTAAACCACAGGAGATTATAACACAAACACTCAAAGCTCCTACATGTACATTAGTAATAGTTCTACCGATCCATTGACAATTATTTCCACTACACGATAATCTAATAATAAGGCAGTGATCGTTTATAACATTGGTCGTCAATAGACTGATACAGTGTTCGGTGATCACACAAAAGCAGACGGAATTAGCGGAAAAAGAAGCAATGAGTTGATAAGACAGCACAATGGACTGAATGGCGAGTCGCCGTCGCCGCCGCCAGCTAATGCTTTAATCCACTGAATAGGTCAGTTATGTTCATTATCAACTTAACAAATGACCACTACACGCTACTGTCAAATCCAGTGATAGGCACATGACTGCCCGGCCGGTTCAGCCGTTGTCAAATATTAAAATATCAGGGATCTGAAGAGCCTCTGGATCTGGAGTTCTACCATTATCACTGGCTGTGACAACTCGCACTGCCTGACGTCGCTTTATTTGCCCGCCGCCGCCGCCGCCGCCGCCGCCGCGTGATAAGATGACGGAGGACACCAGACGACTGGCGGCGAGAGAGCGCGAGCCATGCCGACCAGCAGCTCGGGATACTGAACCATCACTTACATATGTATTTGGTAGAAAACGTGTGTAATTAAATTGGTTGAATAATATAGTACTTACATGTACATGTAAACCAGTTTGTCGGGAGGGGCGATATAATTGTGAACTCGGCTCATGCAGGATTGGACGATGTCAGGATAATTGCATATTATCATGATATGGATTTCTTGTTCACATTGTGTTTTTAACGTTCTTTCGGTTTGTATAATTTGAATTGCTATGTGGATAGGTACACAGTGAATATTAATTTCGGCATTGGATACTGTACACTAACTGTACTGCATACATTTTGAGAGGATATTTCTATCATATAGGCCCTAATGACAATAAAATCTCATTTTCATGAGAATTATATGCCTGGTATGGATTTCATGGTAACAGACTAATGTTTTCGCTTCAATGGGAGTACTAGTAGTTTAGTGTATACTTTATATGTACACCATCCAACCATTAAAAACGTGTGTGTTGAGAGATTTTTGTTTATTTGCCTACAGTATCGGAAATGAGTACTTTATAATTAGCACAGAACCACATTAAACAGTACACGATGTGTGTTCATGGACATCAGTATACCTCACTACACTGCAGTATCTTGGATTGAGACCTGTACAGGTCGATAACGTTTTGTGACTATCAGTGAGTACCGTGCCGCCGCCGCCGCCATGAGTGTGATGATGTCCCGCATGGTGGCGCTCATCTCGTCGCCGCCGGCCGCGCGTCGCGACACGGAGATCGGCGTGTGCGCGCCGTGGCTGCGCAAGGCGAGCACCGCGCTCAAGGAGGTTGACAACGGTGAGTGCCGGAGCCAGGATTTTGGAAAAGGGTGTGTGTGTGGGGGTGGGGGGGGGGGGGGGGGGTCCTGTGCATATTGCGTTTGTAGTGCGATCGATAGGGGACATGCAAAAAAAATACCACAAAGTTAAATATTTTGTTGCCCCCTGCAACCCTCCCCCTGGATCACAGTACAGTATAATGTCCACTGACGACTACCATATCTATTTTTCGGGGGGTCGGGTCGTGGGCCTCCGCTCGGTGAGCTGGTCTTTGTGCGCCATGGGCTGGTCTTAATGGCGTGGTGGGTTAAAGCACACTGGCCGCATCAAGGTTTATGGACGATGTGGGGTTATGGGATATAGGGAATGAGTGATGGAGGAGGGACATAATTGCCATCCTTCTATTCAACTATGAATGGTTCATTGAGGTTGGAAACATTTGCATGTGGAGTGTATGACACGATGATACAGAATTGGAATGCGAACACAGACACGCAAGACAAAGAACATTGGAATATGAGAGGCAACAACACATCATGTTTGTAGCATTATATTCATAATCATATATGATTGTATTCATAATCATACGCTTGATTCCATGTTTTGGTGTGGATCACAACTCTGCATGGTTCACAAGAAATCTAAGCGATGTACATGTACTTAGCAATTATCTAAACAAATAGCAACAAGAACATCTTATCAGTATTATTAACACTACCTGAGGTGGTTTTATTATTCCTAATCTTATCATCAGTTTATATATACTTCACGTGGGTCCATTGTGGGAGACTTCGTGAACGTTCAAGTCCACAAGATCATACCCCGGCGGGTATTGTACAAGCAGACGGTTCTTCTGCGACACCACACAGAGTACTCACAAAGGAATGACGACAGTTGACAATGGGACGGCAACGCCCCAGAAACAGAGTCTGAAACAAAGCAAATAGGTGTACATGAGAGTGCTCATCATGGGAGCTGCAGTTCCAGGATGCAGCGCTATTTGTCCGCACTAGAAGAAACTCCTAAAATGCTGTTGGTCTGGACACGCAGTGACCCAGCAGTGGTGGCCTGAGTGTTAGCAGCTGTTCCGAGCTGGCCCTGTCCATGCACATACAAACTTGCCGAGCCTACCTTCAATTGTTTGTGACCTTTCATATCTCCAAGCGAGATTGGCCATATTATTGTTTTCACCTTTAAGTTTGTTTGGGCAAAGTTCAGAAATCGAACGCAAATAATATACAATAAATCGAGAATAATCCTGTGGTATATTTATACCAAATTGAATTGATGTTGATTATTATTCCATTCACAGAAGTGATCTCAATCTAATCTTATCTGAACTTAACAGTTGGCTAATTCCTTCAGCTCATTATACCAGTGGATGAGATACACCGGCAGATAACTGTCTGGTTTTACCAACCGGTATCTTCACAATCAAATAGATTTGTGTGCGTTATTTCCAGTATATACGAAGAATATATTGTCAGAGATATTAAATCTGGTGTATTATGCAATCTGACACACGCGTTTTATACTGTAATCATACACTCATAGAATAATTAATTACTCTCAAAAGGTCTAACATTAACAATTGAGACCAGGGTTACTTTGAATAGCGCACGCCATCGAGATTACACGATCATTAATCTTATAAATCTATGCACATACCAGAATAGTGTGGTTTCACAAGATTTACATATCATTTTTGTAGTTGTAAGTGTCGGTAAAGTGCACGCGCTGTCAGATTTTTTGTGTACATGAAAAAGGGAAAAGCCGGGGCGGGGGGGGGGGCGGGGTTTGTGGTAGGCTGATAGACTGACTACACACGGTAGTTATTTAATTCACAAATAATGCCAACAAACAGTATAAATAAGGGAAGAAAAGAACTAGTTTGTCTGTTTCGTGAATATTGATGTAAATGCAATGTAAATATGCTGGTTTAAATTTACAGTCACAATTCACTGCAATTCCATCTAGCGACTTTACACCACACCAGGGCATTGGCACGATTGGCACACACTACATTGTACATTTATCTCCACTCCCAGGGGAGCATACAGCTCAATGCAACTGTAGTACAGTTCTACGTGCTTATCACCCACATTTTATCAGCGTTCACCCGCCTGACCTGTACCCAATTAACGTATAGGTGTCTTAGAGCATTGTTCCACTTGTTAGATATGAGTTTGATCAACACCCACCTCCAAACCCGACCACCAATGGAACCCACGAGTTTATGAAGTCCAACTCACTATCCATTATATAAAATGTGGAGAGGGAGCTCCAAGAGTGACAATTGTGCATGGTCATGTTAATGGTTATCGCTATCTTTGTATTTTTGCTGAATCCCTTGTCATTGATAAAAAAAAAATCTGAAGTACTATACGAATATCTAAATAGCCGTTCAAC
Organism: Streblospio benedicti; assembly: GCA_019095985.1. Classification (NCBI taxonomy): domain Eukaryota; kingdom Metazoa; phylum Annelida; class Polychaeta; order Spionida; family Spionidae; genus Streblospio; species Streblospio benedicti. The sequence continues at coordinate 20,836,227 of CM032659.1, forward strand.
ACGATCGCTATTTGGGGGGCACTTCCACTTCTTAATATACCCGCCGGGTATACAAAGAAGTGGAATGTGCGGGGAAAGGCTGGGAAAGTGAGGATATGAGGATATGGCCAACAAAAATGAAAGATGTGGGATGTCGCAACACACCTTAACATTTGCGGGATGTAGTAAAAACAAAAGCCAACAAAATATGGATGTGGGATTGCTTGACTCCTATAAACCCAACCCTATTATCAAAGGTATTCTGTTACATTATACATCTAGTCTAATCGACACTAAAGTAATTGTAATATGGTTACCCCGTCAGAGGGATAGCAATATCTGGGCAGCGCGGACTGTGTTTGAAGACGCCAGCATAAACAGGACATGGTCCTTGTGTATCTCATAATGACAAATCGGTACACAACGGACACCTGACTTGTGTGTCCTCATAAGCCCGGTTCTACTGGGCAATAAGACCGACTGCTTTGTAATAGAAGCATTTGAATAGTGGTTTAATCAATATATTTAATATTCCAAAAACACGATGTAAATATCTATTACAGAGGATTGCAGCTGAAATGTGTTGGAGTCTACTTCAAATGACACCAGGAACAGTGATCAATTATAAGTATGAATAGAAAAAGGCCGAGATGGACATAGAAGACAAACAGATGAGGCAACCATGATCTAATCGCACAGATAATAATGCAATTTAATAGCCGTATGTATAATCATTGATATTAGGCTTCACGTGGTTTTATATCTTCTATGTTATCTGTTGTTGGAAAACTGAACCTGTTTGTTTTAATAGCCGTATGATTATAGAAAAGTTGTCAAAGCAAGATTGATGTCATCTTATATATTGCAGATAATTGTCTTTTAGAAGACATTCCGCATTCGCCCAGTTATAGTCCTCTTGTCAATGGCACCCCACAAAGGCCATAATAGGCGACATTCTGATCCCAGGACAAGTGCGCTGTGTGTATGGAGGGTGAGATCCATATAACTGTAGCTGTAACGTCTTTATGAGGGTAGATTGTCTGAGATAGTAAGATGAACTATTTACAATAAAACTTTTACTGATCATATATAACGTCAAGAGTGATCTGATGATTGTTACTATTAAATCTGATTCGCGTATTGCAAAAAATATAATTTCACCAACAAATAATACGCATAAATCAAACGAATTGAACATTTATTTCACGACACAATGACTGAATGTTGAATGAACAATTAAACAATTGTAAAATCCCGGATAATGTATACAAAACCAGCGACAGGCGATCAGACTAATGGCTATGACTGTTATTTGGTATAGTCAATTTGTAGCATTTTTCATCAAATAAAACTGTTTGTGAAGGTTAATCGTGGTAGCCTAATGAATATATGTCATGTTTTTTTCGGCCAATATGCATCAATCAATGCCCTAATTTGGAAAATTCGGGCATTGATTCATGCATATTGATCTCAAAACCATGACATATTTTTTCATTCAACTGACCTCATATTGCACGGACCACCAACCGAAGCATGTGCCTAACATTGCATCATTAGTTACGTATGAATAGTGGAATCCTTAAAGATACAGGAGCCCGTATCTGTAGTCATTATGGTTATGAAACTATATTGAAAGACGAACACAGAACACACAAAAATGGTGATCCATCTTCTTGTCTGCTGGCGGCGGGGTTGGAGCGCCGCCGCCGCGCCATGGAGCCGGCGGCGGCGGGCTGTTTGCTCCCGGGTCCGCTGTCACCACGTGTTTGTTCAGTAATGCGCCACTTTGGCTGGTACATATTTGTCTCAGAGGCGAGTGACGTAATAATTGAACAGCTGGCGAAGTCATCTTTTTGTACACATATGATAATTAGATTAGTCTTTGTAGTTTCTACTGATTGTTCTAGTTTTGGTTTCAAATTATATGGCCGCTTTAAAGAGGGATTGGAGTTCCCATCTTTTGATATCCTGTTCGATCATGTCCAGGACCTGCTGGCTCGTGGCAAGCGTCCCACCATCACCTAGACGCGAGCACCCCAACTTCCAGGAAATCCTGGATTGACCACTGAAGATACAATAAATACCCATGAAGTGCCTTCAGTGCCTTTTAATACATTTATTCTGTGACTAAGACTCGCTACGGACCTCCAAGCCGCACTGTAGGCCAGGCTCACACGGTCTTCCGTTTGTTCATAAAATAATTGACTTACAAGTATGTAAAGCACCATTTTACAACATACACTTGTTACCTGATTTATACTATAATTATCTGTGTCAGTGAAGTAGGCCTACGAGTACATCACTGAACTCCACTTGGTGACCACCAGCTAGGTTATATCACGCTCACAAAAGAATTAATTTTGATGCCGTTTAAAAGAAACCATTTTATTTCATTTTCCTCTTGCAAATCTCCAGCTGTCTTGCCTTACAATAATCCTTTGGCAAAGTAAGCTGTATTCGTGTTAAATTAAAATATGTGTTCGCATTTTCTCTGGCAGGCTGTGTTCCGGCGTGGGTTCAGCGCTCGCGGCGCCCGCACAGCACATATGCAGTGGCGCCCTCCCCCGTCCCGCCAAAACGCTTTACTTTCATGGGGGTTTGGGCATGTCCACCATCGATTGCACGTACAACACCCATAAAATCCCTAAAGTTCACCCCACCCTTTTCACCCTAACCTGGGTCTGCCTTGTTGCTTGAAAGTACGTGGTCAGTCAATGAAACCGCAGGTCCGAGTGTGAACAACAATGAGACTCGGATGTTCACGCTTCATAAATTGTGGTCCGTCGCCGCCACATAATATAGTAGCTGAGAACCAGGGAAAGGGTGGGTGGGGGTGGGGAGTCGACCACTTTTTTTTTTTTTTTTTTTTTTTTTTTTTTTGTAAAAATAACGTGGCAACTATACTATCCAAAAAAGCTACTGCTGCTGCCGCCGCCGCCGCTGCGCTACCTGCAATGTACAGTTGAGTGGTGGAAATGGCGTGCGCGTGATGAGCAACAAGTACGCGCCCTCGTCATCTACGGCACGTATCTACTGTACACCAACCGGTGTGCTAACACACAGTGCCTGCTGTAGATCTGATACATAGCGTTAACATCATATCAAGTCAGATTCTCGGATTTATACGCTAAATTCTATACCATACTTATAATTACTATAGCTAGGCTATGGATGATTAGTGCTGACATGAAGGGCTGGAGGTGGAGATATTGTGTGGCGCACAGCCAATAACATGCAAGTGACCAGCGCTCTCTCAACTCTCAATGCAGCGATCACTTTAATGAAGTCTTTACCACTAGAGCACAATGGCGGGCCGTGAACACACGACATTGTCATTGCCGTGCAAACAATCCCGCCCCGGTGACAGCGGCGGCGGCAGCAGCCTGATAAGATAAGCCGGCCATTAACGCTAAAGCTTATCGCGTTTATGAATACCAGGTGAAATCTGTGCATTCTAATGTCCAGTGTCCGCCGCAGATCCAGCGCTTTGGAAAGGCGGGGGGCAATTGTATGGGCTTCGTACGCGCGATTCATGTCGGGTATGTCATTTTGGCCTCTGTTTTAAGTTTGCAAAGCCATGAAATCATCGCATTGTAGTGAACTTCTCATCGGGCACACCCACTTTTTATAATTTATACCATAGTGACAAACCTGGGGTTACAGTATACCCGGACTTGTCTATAAATCTGGTGTAAAATGCTCTTAAAACGCACTATTTACAATCTAAAATTTCAAAATTTTCCAGGGGAGCATGCCCGCAGACACCTCTAGCTAAACCGCGCTCTATTGGTGCGGCGGTCGGCCGGCACAGATTGCCCCGACCCCACCAACCCACCTGCACTCATATTGAAAATTATGCCCCCCCACCACTTTTCAATTCCTTGCTACGGGCCTGTGGGACCAAGACACAAAATAAAGTTGAGTTTACTGTAACCTAGCGCGTTGCAAACTTGTTTGATATGTACCTCCATGTAGTTTGTGTACTTCATCCTGCGTGTTTTTAGATTTTTTCATCATACTCCGTTCGGGAACTACACCTTGATACAACGTGGTGATACTACAGTATACTACTACATGATACTATAATTGGATACTATTGTCAGATACATTATATGGTACTGATAATACAAACTGACACATCTTTAGTGTATTCTAGTATAAAACTTTAGTATTCAATACTGCACATTGTGAAACTCGCATTTGATACTGCATTCTGTTTAAATATCATTAAACTGGCGATACTATATTTGCAGCCGTGCTGGTGGAGATTATGCGCAATTGCCAGATCAGCTTCAAACAGAAGGATGACGTCATCATCAAGCAGCGGACCATCGGCGACAGGTAATAATAATAATAATAGGCAAGTATTTAAGACGGCGTGCTGCTGCCGCCGCCGCCACCGCCGTTGCTGCTGCTGTTGTTGCTGCGAGTGCAGTCACTAAAGATCTAGGGTTGTTTCATAGACACAATCGATAGCGGACATGCATCCCAACCCCACCCCTATCCCCATGAAAATGAAGTATGTTAGTGGGGGAACGTGGTGTGCGCCCCCCCCCCCACCCCCCACTTGACGAGCCCCCCCCCCCTCTCGCTGGTCTGCCTATGGTAATTTTTAGGGTAGTCTGGAGTGGCAAAGCCAAGACATCATTCATGGCCATATGCGGTACTATGTGGTCGACATGGACCGTGTGAGGGGTGGAGGTGGGGGTAGGTTAAAGAGAATGATGTTGGGGAGTTCCTAGAGGGGGAGGGGCTATAACAGGGAGATGGAAAATAGAGTGGTACTTATAATACCTCTATACACGTACAAGAACACGAATGATTCAAAGTAATCCAAAGTCTGTTTTATAATCAGCATATAATTTGATATAATGTAAGAGAGATTAAAAAGTGATTGAAAAGAGATCATGGTTTATATGATTACACCTAACTTGTTGGTTCTTTGCTAATGTATCTATATTTTTATTTGTCTCTATCAATGGTGTATATTCTCTTATGTCCAGTGCTTCTAAAGTCAATAGGAAATTCTCTCCACATGTTGTTTGGTGAAGAATGTCTACATATTTGTCTGATGTGTATCAAAAGTCGTCAAATGTGTTTTTCTTGGTCTCTTATCAAGTTTCGAAAATACAGGCTTTGGTTTCAGACTGTGTTCTATTGACGCTTAAAATTAACATGCTAACTCACGTATAGGAGATATCAATGTACCAACTTATGATATACTAGTAATTGTATATCAATATTAGCACCGCCATAGCATGCTGTGTTTGAAAGTGCCATTGCGTATGGTGTGTCCATATTGCACAGGTGGTTAAGTTACAAAGGGTTCAATGAAACTTCTAGAGGACTATGTACAGAAGACATCAAAAGAAAGCCACTTTAAAGCAATAATGCCTCTGTAAAAATACAAGTAAGTGGAGTTATACAATCTATAGAACAAAAACCTACATGTAACAATGATAATAGTCGTGTGGTTTCTACAACAGTAGACTTACTCATTGTTGTGTAGGTTTTGGCCCAGAACACACCATATTCTAATATATATGTAGCATGTGGCTTAAGTCTAGGTCGCAACCAGAAGTACACTGCCTCCCGGCTGCCTTCGTTCGTCTACCTATACCTTCGAAGGTAACGTTCAGGGTGACACTAATTTGCTATTTTTCCCACTCATGTATGGTCAAATAATCAAATAACGGTCATCGATTTCATGGTAAAAACAACATTTAAATCAAGACTTTTCAATGTATACAGGAATATGAAACGCACAACACATACTTGATCACAGCTATATATCCTACTCCCAGTGGTAAAACAACCGCACTTACTGTCAATGTGTCATTGTGCAATAATTGAAAATGTCTAATATTTTAGCAAAACTCGTGCTTACATCTGAACTGACTAATATGTACGCATCTTCCAAAAGAACAACCATTGGCACACCGCGCGGACACCAAGAGAGCCAGGCTGCTGCCTCTCACTGTCCCGTGTTGTATCGCGTCTCTCCTGCGGCTGGCTTATTCACAATGACCTCACAGTCACAGAAGAAAGAGGCATGTGGGAGCTCAAGAAGTGCGATGTGGGGAGAAAGGCTGAAGATGTGAGAAAATGGTCATAAAAGCGCCCCTCCAAAAGACAAAAACTCGCCGCCTCCGCACATGGCACAGCTCACAATGTCACCGAGGTTACCGGTCTGCGGGCTATCCCCTACATTGTGTATACCGCCCTTTTTACACGTGTTAGGTTGTATGATTAGAATTACATATCTGTTTGTGGTGGTGCTATGTGTTGGTTATGTGCTATTTGTACATGGATATAGTTGTGTATGATGACGTGTGAATGATTAAATAGTTTATCGTGAAATGTATCTGTAGCCGAGTAGGTAGGGAGTTGGACTCGAGATCAGAAGATTGACAGTTCGCTTCCTGGTCGGGTGTGGTGGTGGGTGTTGAGAAAACTCTCCATTTACTGGTTGCACGATGCTCGGTGGCACCTGCAGTTAGATAGGCTCAGGTCAGGCAAGTGGAGAGTGACATGTGGGTGGTTGGCACGGCTGCAATTGTGCTGTATGCTCCTCGGGGAATTGAGACAAACCATATAGAGTGACAAGGACGCCAATGATCTGGTGTAAATGATTTTAAGTCGATCGAACATATTGATAGTAGACTATAAAGCATTTTTAACATGTATACGCTCCCCATTCTAAAATTGCTTTTCATTTTAAGTGTAAATTATACCGCACATTGTAGTGTTTATAGTCATACTTTCGCGTAGTCATGATGTTAAACACAGTTTTACTCAGAAAATGTATATATGTGATTCTGTGAACTACGTGCAGTGTTGAGTACGTCATCAAAGAATACAACTACCATGGGCCGCCGAGATTAGATTATCATAGCGACCATGCTGATAAGAGGAGGCGCTGCAATAGTGCATGGCCGGGGTCTGTGTCCCGGCAGAGGTGAATGTCTTCTGTCAACACACGTGGACTAGGTTAACATGCCAATTCTTTAAGATCCTGTAGATATAGCAGGTAAATAGCGCATATTCCAGTTACAGTATAACCTCCAATTAAGAGCCCCTCTGTAATAAGACCTAATGTGTTTTCCCCCAAGTTTGCTTGTGGATACAATTATATTCTTCTTCCTCACTTTTCTATGGCAAGCAAGCTCCTACCCACTGTATTGCTATAGCTGAAGACATCTGGTTCCATTTGACTATACCAAGTGGCCCAGACGGGACTCGAGCTCACGACCCCAAGGTTGTGAGACCAGAATGATACCATCATCCCAAGCAGCTGGGTTTTAAAAGGTTACACGGACGAACCGTTGTCTCTGTAACCCCCAGCCTACATACTTGGTCAATTATCATCTCAACCCGGAGGTCGTTGGTTCGAATCCCACCTATGGACGGAAATTTTGGGCGTTTTAATGACTTCGCATTTTACTGCCAGTGGAGTTTTCTGATGCGGTTGCTTGTGGGTATAATTATATTCTTCTTCCTCTCTTTTATATATGGCAAGCAAGCTGGTACCCACCTGATATAGTCAACTGGAAGCAGATGTCTTAAGCTATATCACTATAGTGGGTAGGAGCTTGCTCGCCATAGAAAAGAGAGGAAGAATATAATTATAATGAGACCATTTTGCGGGGTCCCAAACCTTCATAAAGGAAGAAACCTCCGTATAGAGACCACTTCTCTGTTGAGACAACTTTAGTCGACTCCCTGGGTGGTCATGACGACCACTATTTACACGCCAACATAACCCTGGTCAGTCTAGTTCTCTAACCATTATCAAGTCACCACTAGATGCCCGGGCAGCAACGTCTACCCGCTACACATTCAAGACCGTCACCTTTTGACACTTGACACAATACATATATTTTGACACTTCAATTATGTGCCGATTCCTATTTTCATTAAAACTCTTTACAGAAAACGGAACAATAATGCAACATCCTCGATATTTGATCACAGGAACGTGGTGTCTTTGGACGGTATAATTCGTAGTGCAAATAGCAAATATTTGCGATCAGCTTTTAGGTTAGAAGTTCTATTTGCGCTGCTGTTAAAAGTTGCATTAGTAAAACATGAAGTAGTTATTTGCTGTGATCCACCACTGAAATTGATATGGGTCATCTTTCGTGTCTATAGACCGCGAGTTAGGTGTTCGTTATTTGGAAGATAATAATCATGAAACCTGAACGGTATTTTTAGCCGTTTATAACTACTCCCCTTCTCGTCATTCTCGTCATTAGTATGATCGACTGCGGGGGAGGTGGGGGGCCTGTACAAAAGAGGGCTGCCTTGACCATTCACTCCTGCCAGAGATATAACACAGGCTAGATTTAGCCTGATCTTTATTGTAAAATACTTTAGTATGCCAAAATAATACTTGGCATACTTCTCAGATGATTTCATCTGCAGTTACAGCCGAATACGTAGGTGTGCACTTCATATGTGCAGTGCCATTCACAGTGCGCATTACGTGTCAACCTACACATGTAAATTTGACAAAGGTTATCAGCAAGCGCAATATATTAACATGTCTCATATCATTAATAAGTAAAGTCAACACTTTCGCCATAAATAAACTTTCTAGAAAATTATGTGCATCACACAATGGACGCGTGGTTCTCTCTATTTTTTTTTTTTTTTTTTGTTGGCTTTTGTACGAATTTATGTATTCAATCTTACAACATCACGGACGTTCTATTCTAGAACACTCTCTTTACAAATCAATGAAGCATGCAATGCTTGTGCAAACCACTGATGTTATTTCTTTTACACGCCTGTTTATACAATATGGCGCCCAATATGGCTCCTAAATTACCATTAATAACACGCCACAAGTTTACCACAGTAAACCATTAACACAATTTGTGAATGTGTGAACATTGTTTCATGTTGGTTATATCAACAGGCGGCTTTTATTGATGACATCATAAATAACTCTATTCACACGTTGGAGTCAGACATATTTTTGAAGAAAAAAAACATCTTTGTCAAATGATTCCGATAACAGATTTAGAAGTGCTTCAACAACAGGAGCCTAGTTCAAAATTCACCAATAGTTTGCATTAGTTTGCACACTTTCAGTGAAAAATAAGTGATAAAATCCTGTGCGATAAAATCCCGGCTATTTACACGTGCATCATTAATTATGATGAGGTGGACACGATTCACCATTGAAATGATAAAGTGATAGGTTTGTTTGGAACCATTATGTTAGTCTTATCTGTTTGGCATTTACTTTTTCATGTCATTTATTCACATGCGGCTCGATCCTGACATTACATAATGTAGATCAATGTCATTACACATTCAGCCGGATCGATTGACTGATAAGAAACAGGCCCTGGTATTCTGGCACTAGTTGTTTTCTTGGCTTATTGTCGACAATTTGCATTTAATGCTGAAATGAATTACATCTGTTCTTGTATTTGATACGTATACGTATGTGATATGACCATTATAATATCATGTGTATGCCTGTAACAGATACTTCTCAAGCCGTTTGAACTTGTATTATATCAGCACTATTGATACAGTGGGTTATTGTTGCCAGTCATGAATTGTACAGACTTTTACATGAATCTTCTTTAAAATGAGGGGGGTATATACCACCCCTTGATCTCAAAATCTCAATAAATTAATGTTACAAATCTCAATGCAAAAGCCCTTTTCTCAAATCTCAATCAATTGATCTCAATGAATTGAAAGGTCAAATCTCAATTCTCAATGAATTGAAAACCCAAATTTTTTTGTTTCACTACCCACGAATATTTACATTCAAGCAAAATAAGGTGGTAAAATGAACTGTGTGACCTCTGGATAGGACCGCTGGGAATATGACCCCAGGTGGTCTCTATAGAGGGGTGGACGCTTTAGGTGGTGTGAAGTGGTCTTTGTCTGAAAGTTTAAAACTGGAAATATGGTCGCATTGTTGAGGTGGTCTCATTATAGAGGTGGTGTCAATGGGACGTTATGCTATCGGTGATATTTGAAAATAAACAGATGTCAATCTTCAAAACTTTAGTTACCACCTTCCTCCTCATAGTCAACCAAAAATCTACTTTTTAAGACATGGATGAATGACAAAAATAATATTTTCTATAGAAAATTTTGAACTCTTAGCGCATTATAACACATAAGCTATTGAATACTGTGGTTTCTATGCAACTGAATATTGTTGGCAGAAAGGTTGGGCAAACATTTAATAAGAAATGCATGTCAAGTTTGCGGGATTTGTGAGTGCGTTGTGATGGGGACGGTTGAGAAGTGTGATGGCGTTGTATTTACACGAAATCCAGAGTGGAGGGTGGCGGTGTAGTTTTGCACGCCTGGTCAACATTCGCTCTGGGCCACAACACGGCGTTGGCGTCTCTCCTAAAAAATGGGTACGGATGTGCCATTTCGAACGTCGAAAGGTACCCATCGATATACTAATTTGTCATAACAAAGTGTTCCATGTCTATACTTTGAAGATGAAAGAGTGACCCATGTATATACCTATTAAATAATGAAACTATATACTGTTAACCTTTTATCAACAAAATATTCAAAAAATATATATCAGTATTAAACAAAATGAAACTTATAACTAATAATAATTGTACATTTTATTTCAATCCAATAGCTATACCAAAAATATCAAAATCTAGACCCATAACTATACCAAAAAGCACAAAATTTAGACCTAAAGCTATACTAAAATCACAAAAATTAGACACATCACTATACCTGAGATATCTAAAAAGGTGACCAATAGTAATGGCCCACCCGTACTACCCGACATATGGTAAGACACCCCGCCCCCTCGAGCTGTCGTCTCTCAGTCAAGTGTCAACAGAACATTGTCCTGTCTAACAATTCTGAAGATAGCCGCGAGTCTCTAGGTTTGAGGCACACCAGGCCGTAAGATCAGTCTACTGCGGCCTACTGCCAAAAACTTACACAGACAGTTACGATCAGTGAGTGTTCAGTGCGGCAGACATAGGCTTTTTAAAGGCAGTACGGTGGCCACAGAAGAGGTTACGTTTAGCATGTCAAACTTCTTCTGCGGCCAATGTCAGCAGTCCCCTGACCGTAAGTTGGCAGTGCGTAGACCTTACGCTAATGTCACGCAAATGATTTGGTCGCACGTTGTATGTATGCAGTACTGGCGCAACGCGCATGAAAAAAAACAACTACAATGCGACAACATTAGCAGCAAGGCTAGTTGTGCCCCTACCTTAATGTAATCGAATTTTGCCCCTGCTCACATCTGTGTGACTTGCAGTTCGGTACACATATCTTGATTATTGATGATTGGTATTTGTACGGTACTTATGCATAATGACGATTTTTGATAAAACATAACATCACCACAGTCATCAAACTGTGGTATTTACTCGCCTTGCATTATTTCCCCTGTGTATATTTTGATAGCACCCAGACTGACGAATGTTATCAGATAATTATAATTGCCTGTCATTAGATGATTGCCGTTTATTATGTAATCAATTCTGCCTTATTTACCGATCAATATTTAAACACCACTCTTTTAGATTACTGCCAAACAACATAAATCCTGGGGGAGGCACTCCCATGATACCAGGACGTGGGCTTGCTCCCCCTGAAGAATCCCTCTGTTTAACTGCACAACTCTTTTATATGTCTGAAGATTTAAACCCCCTTACTATTTTTTATGTAATTAACATTTTAATTGCATTTAAATCAAGGATCTTTTTATTATTGAGAATGAATATTTAGATTTTGACCATATGTTAAAAACACGTCATTTCTGGAAACCAAAGATATCATCCTAAAACTAATGTCTGATAATAATGTTTGATATTAAATTCAGCAATTTTATTTTTAGTTTCAGTTGGAGCACCCGCATCATTTTAATGATCGAGACCCCCCCTCCCGCCTCCAAAATCTAGCGTATCCTATTATTAGTATACCTTTACTATAAACCACAAATAATGTTCAGCTTCTACGTCTATCCTCGATTTACTCATTAAGGAAGGTGTAAATAGTGACTGTTATGACGTCATCAATTCTTAGGTCATGTAACAGCGCAAACATCAGGGACGCCATCAATGACGTCATCTCAATCAACACTAAGTGCTTTTCCTTTTTCCTGGAAGGACCAATTTATTTACAGTTCAGACCAATTCCTTTTTTTGTTGTTGCTGTAATTGCAATTTTGTAGTTGTGTGGAAGAGAATGCAAATCTGCTACTTGCCAATACACATGCGATTAGGAGAGGTTTTTTGTGAATCAATATAGATCGTGACCATGCGCAACTTTTTGAACATATGAGTCTCAACTACAGACCGCCAAATCCATGATCAGACATGCAGCATCACCGTTGGCGTAGTTCAAAAGTGCTCAGGTGTCCACGGGTAAGGGCAGACCCATGGGGAGAAATTTGAAAAGAGGCAAAACGGGGAAACACTGAAACAATGAGACATAGTATGTAGAATTTGTGAGATGTGGGTGGCAAACACTGACACAGTGGATGGTGCACATATGTGAAAGACCTTAATAGAGCTGGAGTGGGGGTGGAAAGGCCAAGAATAATGCGATGCGGAAACCTGTTGTAACTCCCACCCCACCTACTGCTCGTATGTGGGACATTTACTACACAGTGCGATCTAGTCTTCAGGTACTTTTTTTTACTTCTCCATAGAAAGCGTTCATAACCCGCGACTCTAATGGTGCAGACTCAGTGGCAAACACCGTGGCGCTCGTGTCTCCTATTGATCAGCCACGGCGCTAGTCAGCCATGTCAGGACGACGTCTGCTTGTGACGGGAACACGCGTGGCCTGTCAGAACGCCGTGTTAGCCGTGTTCAGAGCTTGGCATTTTGACCCATGGACTCGTTGCGTTTGACGACGTGTGCTGAGTTTTATCAACATAGGTGGTACCGAACAGCCTCAATAACAAAAGTTTAAGTTGTAAGTATGTATGATCATTGTTCTCATTTCGCACATACTATACACGCGCTAGATTACATTTTACCACTTGAAAACTGTTATGTCGTTGCAACAGAATCAGCCATGTAGGGGCCATAGCTTTTCAAAAGTGATCCATTAAAATATCACCATAAATACTAGTCTAAGGTGAAAATCACTGTCTTCCAATTAAAGCTGCGAACTAAACACATACATCTCTGTCCCAACCAGTCACAAGCTGCACGTATGAAGGCCAATGCGTGTTTAGTCTCGCACAGGACACCAGAGACTTGCATGTCCACATATACAGGATTGGCCAGAAGTGGGCACGTCACTGTATTTCAAATAAATAAAATCTGTTCGCATACATGGTTTTGTCCAATGTGCTGTGACTCGCGTCTATCTGACGAACCTTGACCACCAGTCTTTACCCATGTCTGCAGCCAATCACATCATTTGTATACTGCCATCCAGAAATATCTGCTCCCAAGTTGTCACCTTTTATGTGCTTGTCATCAAGACTTTCCAAGCCATCCACTGCAGTGGCAAATTCCATTGTAATGTTATTTACCGTCGGTATACACATTCCAGGACGGGTAGTAGCCCTGATGAAGAGAGTTAGCTACCGATACCCATCTTTTGGTTGGGTTCCCATCGTCCTATCTCACGGCTATATATGCAGTAGATATTGTAACAGTAAATATATGTGCTGTGTGAGATTCACGAGCACCGTGTTTGTCTACCGATCGCATGCAGAATTGTCCCCCTGCGGGATTTGTAATTTAGCGGATTAATGAATAGTCTTAATATAGCAAAAAAACGCCAGTCCGTCTACCTATGAATGTCGTGTTAGGATGACATGTACATATAAATGTTATCTTCTCAAGTACATAATATTATCAATTGTATACTGTGAAAGAAGTGGATCAGATTACGCCCGGTGAGCCTGTAAGACGCAGCTATATGTATAGTGGTGTGCGTGGCTCCGTGTGTCTAGATGACTGCTTCGTAATAGTCAGTATAAGCAGGCTATGACTGATTAAGGCTGCGAGGCTGGATAGGCTAATAATAGTATCAGAGGCGGGAACGTGCATTGCATAAGATTGATACAGGTGCGAACCGAATTATGTATACTGTGTCTCGGGGGATTCGTGTAGTGGTTAACACGTCCGCCCATGACATATGACTGGTCTGAATCATGGACGGAAGGCCGTGAGTTCGATTCCACGATCTTCCAAAAACACCTTTACATAGCCTTCCCGATTATTTCAAACTTGGTGGAAGACAAGGACGCGGGTGCTTCGGTGAAGCCACCGGGTAGTTTCCCTGGTTAGAAATTCCCCAGTAAAAGCCCCGTTGAGGGTATAAGGGAATTCCCTAGGGACTGGCCTCGCTGGTGAATTCTCCGCCCAGGGTAAGGGAAGGGAGCTACCGCCCGGGAATTCAAACTTAGAATGAGAAGCAGATTAGTATATGTGGCACCTTCATTGGTCTATCAGTGAATTCTCACGGGTCCCTCGGTCACCGAAAGCTGGCTATGGGACCATCTTGCAATCCGGGAGAATTCCTGATTAGATTCGGCGGCGGGTAGCTAATCGAGCCACGAAGGGTGGAACTTCCCCCTCTCTCTCCGGTGCCAAATGAGTAAGCTAGAGATGGCCGGGATAGTGCAAGATGTAGCAGTCGGTACTAGGGTCATTTTGAGACTTGTGACGATCAAAGCGTCTCCTGGTCGTTGAGGGGAGTTGGGAATTGGTGGAGTCTGTGAAAGAAGTGGCTCAGATTACGCCCGGTGAGCCTGTAAGACGCAGCTATATGTATAGTGGTGTGCGTGGCTCCGTATGTCTAGATGACTGCTTCGTAATAGTCAGTATAAGCAGGCTATGACTGATAAAGGCTGCGAGGCTGGATAGGCTAATAATAGTATCAGAGGCAGGAACGTGCATTGCATAAGATTGATACAGGTGCGAACCGAAGTAAGTATATACTGTGTCTCGGGGGATTAGTGTAGTGGTTAGCACGTCCGCCCATGACATATGACTGGTCTGAATCATGGACAGAAGGCCGTGAGTTCAATTCCTCGATCTTCCAAAAACACCTTTACATAGCCTTCCCGATTATTGCACAATACCATTATTGGAGAATGCTGGCCATCTTATTGTGTCTCATATATCATTAGACATTATTATCATTAGTCCAAAGAGGCTATTTATTTGGTGCATTGTGTATGTTCACTGATATATGTCCATGGACAGTTGTATAGCCTGCTTCTAATATGCAGCTACATATCAAGGTGATGAAAAACTCTTATTCCTTCCCATCAGAGTTACAGAAAACTTGTAATGATAGATCGTCTAAACTGCAAATATATGTGTATTTAACATAAAGTGGCAATATTGAAGTGTTTGTATATATATAGCATAAGTTTACGCACCCACCGCATGCCATGACACAGACTTAATCCAAAACCAGGCCACGAGTCCCCCACCCCCACCCCACCGGCATTCTTCATATGTACGGCGGCTTTTGAGTCTCAAACAAATTAAGATAAGCCACTTCCATTTAAACAATTGCCACTCTTAATAAGCGTGAAATCATTCCAATCAGTTAGATTTGGTTACCTACCTCCGCTTGAAAGAACAAGCCTTTAGAAGGTCTAACAAATATTTATCAAGTTACACCTCTTAAAATACGAATAAAACGCGTATAAGTAAATCAATTACCCAAATAATCCTTAGCTCTCGAGAATAAAAAGCCATTCATTGTGTTTCATTAGTATTCATAGAGCACGAAATCAAGCCCGACGCAGAACTAGTGTTCAAAGCAATACAAAGGCCTTGCCAAATCCAATGTCAATGCTCACATACAATGCGCCATGGACGAATCCCCGTTGCCAATAATGGATTTTAAATCTGCTTCATTTGATTTGATTCGTTTGTTGATGTTGTTTGTTTTTCTCAAACAAGTCAATGTCACGATGCTTGGTACATTTGCGCGCTGCTCAAACTAACCCCTGTCATGGGAAAATCAGCGTGCCAGGTGCGCGTTATGATATTGCGTTGCGTGTGTTGTTGACTGGCACATGCGAAGTTCCACCCACCCGTAATAGTGAGGGAGGTGTATACCACCCCTTGATATCAAAATCTCAATAAATTAATGTTACAAATCTCAATGCAAAAGCCCTTTTCTCAAATCTCAATCAATTGATCTCAATGAATTGAAAGGTCAAATCTCAATTCTCAATGAATTGAAAACCCAAATCTCAACTCTCACTAAATTGTGTATACCGCCCTCTAATAGTTTGACGCAAGTATACGTGCACTCTATTTTGTCTAGTCTACTTGGTAATGCTACCCTTAGGCAATATGTTTTGGAATATGTTGTTTGTTAACATACACTTAGGTGGGCCAAATGGACTTTTCTGTCGAGTTTGTCATTGTTACTCAAAGCGGTGATTGCGTGATGATAGCACCATCCAGTCTCTATTTGGTTACTAACTGTGAACACAATACGTAACTTAGAAATTGAATTTGCGTGCCCCCAAAACACTCGTTTAAATAGTCATTCCGACAAAAGTCGACTGCAAGCCTTCCCCTACATTACCAGATGAGTGAATTTGATAACTCTAGACAAAGGTGCTTAACATTCCAAGTTTCTACGTTCCTAGGTTAACACTAGTGTGTCTGTTTTACTATTCGTACGCCTTCACAGTGTCTACATGCGCAAGCACATTACAAGTAGGGTATATTAAAAATGAACATTGGCAGTAACAAAGTTGCAGCATCCAAATGCTGTATAGAAGTAGTTTCTGGTGACGGTGGGTTTGTGTTTATTGCAGTTTCTACATGATCCTGTCTGGCTCCGTGTCGGTGTTCGTGGACTTCAACCAGAAGGACGTGGAGCCGGGCGAGGAGCTGGAGACGGAGACGCAGGCTGCGCGCGGCCGGCAGGCGGCCGCCGCCGGCAGCGAGCCCCTCGACAGGACCAAGTTCGGCAAGAACGTGGGCGTCATCAACCGTGAGTCGCTGTGCTAGATATACTGTACATTATTGAAATTGTGGTTTTGATAACTATTTATTATGTGCATAGTCAGTCCAGGCCGGTAAATGAAAAGATATTTGTCCAGGCCAGTTTTTGCAATATTTATCACTGGCAGATCCAACTTTGTGGAGGAAAGGCACACATCATTTCATGGGCATTGTACGGGAGACGGATTGCTGAGATAGGAAATCAGGAGATTTGGTTCAGAGAATGCGCAAAGTTGGAAAAGTCAGGTTCACAATGACTGTAACGCGGTGTTTAGTACATGTAAATTGTGTTACCTGGAGCTAAAATAATTTGCACATGCCACCTACCATGAAAATAGTTGTGTTTTTTTCTCAAAACGTGGAGGGCTGTGTGGCCCCCTAAACATTAGTGACCCAGAGCAATAGCTCAGTCAATCTCCCCTTGATTTGACCTGGTGTTTTCCAGAGCCCGGTCGGAGTTTTGGCGAGGTAGCTTTGATCAGTGACGACAGCATACGTACAGCCTCGATCATCAGTGACGAGGACTCCATATTCCTGGTGATTCACAGAGACCTCTACAACAAGACGCTTAAGGTAGGCTCCTCACAAATGGTGGCATCAAGTATAGTATGTGCGGGGTCAAATAGAATGAGTGCTTGTTTGATTGAACTGATGGCGAAAACATACGACAATGCCATTTAAATCCAAAATATAGACAGGTTAACTGTGGAGATAAACATTGAAGTCTGTAGAGTGCAAACCTAGTGCGAACCGTTACCTACTTGCACATTGCTATACTGTAGATTCAAAGACATAAATTTCCAGGCATGATTAAGTTCCTCAATGATCAAACCTAAATGTAATATGCAGGACCCTATGGCAGCTGGGCCTCTTTGTACCTAAATTAGGTCTAGATATATTTCTGGCCAAATATGGCAAAGTCCAGAGTGGCCGGTTTAGTAATTTAATAAATTTCAAAATTCTCACACTTCATAATTCGCACACTGATTGGTGCAGAGGTTGTTGGACTGAGACCTTCGCTCATCATAGTTTATGCATACTGTCACAGGCGTCCAATAGGGAGGGCAAAACTCTGCTACCTTAGGCGAAAAAATGCACCCTCATAATGACTGTCATAACAGGTATGACAAACAGCCTCGTCGTTTTGCCTTTCACTGTTGATATATGGAAGAGAAAATTTGTTACTCTCTTACTCCCTTTGTCTGGCCGGGTTTCAGGCGTTCCATGAGCGCGACTACGCGGACCGCCGCGCCTTCACCGAGTCGCACCCACTGTTCCGCACGTGGCCGCGGCGGCAGCAGGCGCTCGTCCAGCGCTCGCTCGGCCGCGAGACCTACTCCATGGACTGCCCCATCGTGCGTCAGGGCGAGCCGTGCCGCGGTCTCGTCTTCGTCAGGACGTGAGTCATGGCTAACCCAATATATGAATCATTAGATCTTGCACTTGTTCATATTTTGGTGTCATTTACGCTACTTTGCTGCGGATTTGACAGCCTTGCTACTGGTGAAGGTGGCTGTAGTTGGACCCTCTCTTTTCCAGCGGTCGCGTGAAGGTGCTGGTGGAGCCCGGCCGCCACGTTCGCCAGTACCCCGACAAGTACCCGCTCGTCATCAAGAATGACATGTTTGAGCTGGAGCACCTCAGGTGAGTGACCAGCGGTCAGCCCCAGTACCCAGCTTTCTGCTGTCAACGTCATACATGTACACTGTATAAACATGTTGACCATGTCCTGGACTAGATGGCTCATCGTCCGGTGCGTGCGTTCCATGTGCCTCGATCCTAGAAATCTTGAAACTGGTCACCTGCTCTGATGCTCCCATACCCTCTCGCACACACGCTGTTTCACAGTGTCAATTCCAAATCTCTTACGAAACAATGAAATGAAACAAAAAACACACACACTACATTTACATATCTACAATGTGAACTATACTTTATGTCAACCTTAATTTTTACAATAAAAACCTACCGATGATAGTACCTATAATCATGTCACCCCCTCCCTCTGCCCTGTTCACCTGTGGCTCCGTGCCTTGCAGGCCGGGTAACACGCGGCGCAGTCTGGCCGAGAAGACGGGCGGCGGCGGCGGGACCCGCGACGTGCCGTGGGAGCGCACGTTCATCGAGAACGCCCACGTGCACGTCAGACGTAAGGAGGGATACGTGGCCGCCGAGAAGCGCCTGCTTAACAGGTAATAAACATGGGGCTCGAAGGAGACGTCTGCTTGCTTTCAACCTAAAACGAGGCTAGCCATCAGAGAATGCCAATAGAAAACAGTTTACAATTTGAAGATTTACAGCATACTAGCATAAGCAGTTGTTTGCAATGTTTTGCTTGAGAGACAATGGAAATGTGCATGAAGAACTTTTTCTAGATATCAAGAGACCGTAATAGTAGGCAGAATATTCTATACCTCATATACATGCTATAGCTTTGCACCCTCCTAGTCAGTAATGTATAATATTTGCTGGAGCAGTAGCCGTAGTTGTGCTAAGGCACTCAAGTCTGCCTGCCTGTACAAACCTCCATGCCCCAGTTGGTTCATAATACCGTAGCTATGTGGATGTATCTTAACCCCCTCATTCTTTCCTAATTTCCTATATGCAGGTCCATCATGCTGTGCCTGGTGGAGGAAGGCGGCATCTTCGGGGACATTGAGATGGTGAACGGCCTGAAGACGAGCATGTTCTCGGTGTACGCAGCGTCTCCCACGCAGGTGTTCACCATGTCGGCGCCCAACGTGGAGCGCATCATCCAGCGCAAGTCGCCCAAGACAATGGAGTCGGTGCGCGCCGGCGTCGTCACCAAGCTGCAGAACCGCGTCAACAGCGTGCAGGGAGGGCACGTGCCTCTCATGAGGTACGTGTTCGTGCTCGAGCAGCCACACCGGTAACTTGGACTAATCCATGGGTGGATGATGAAGTGTGCGAGAAACGTATCCACCGATAGTAAACCATTGAGGATGTTCAGATAACCGATGTTATATTTCATTCCTGCTCAGGCACCTCCTGTTCAAGCTGACGTCAGAGATCAAGCCCAAGCCACTGCAGCCGCCGCCCCTCAAGGTGACCAAGACGCTGCCCGACTCCGGCGTGCTCTTCCAGCACATGCTGGAGGCCTTCAAAGAGAACCGTTCGTCGCTGATCGACCCCATCCTGCCGGGCTCTGTGTACTACAAGCGCCTCATGCAGGAGAAGCTGCGCATCCGTGACAACCAGCGGCGGCGGGAGACGGCAGGCGTGACTGGGCAGCCGCCGGGCGCCTGGAACCAGCGAGGCGGGGCTTCGCTGGCGGCGGGCAGCACCCTCACTAGGTGCGTACTCACACCACAGTTTAGTACTGTGTATTCATTAATGTAGTAAGTAGACCAAAGCCACACGACTATCTAGCAGGGTGCTTGATAATGGTGTGAACAGCATACTTGTTATTGATTGGGTCACATTGTGATAGGGTTGGGGCAGTATCGGGGTGCATGCTCACAGGGTAAACTGTAACTTTTGTTAACAGGTTGCACTCTCTCTTTTCCATATTCAAATATGGTATTGTTCTATGTAACAGTTCTATTGAAAGTTTTTGTGCTATCAAATTGGGTATACATGTATGAACCCCTTACCAAACACATTTTCATTTTCATATCAAATCTACCTCTACTCTACCAAATACGTATCTCTAAAGATTAAGCTAGATGAGTTATGAAAGTATTAAGACCCCGGGATTAAGACGTTGTACAAGACGTTTACACAACATTAGTCCACGGCGTGTGACATGTAGGCGTGTATGTGCAGGTCGTCCACGGTGTCGAGCATCCAATCTCTGTGCAGCAAGATCGCCGGCGAGAACGAGCAGCGCCGCCGCATGATGGAGGTGAGCCAGCGTCATAATCACCCACTTTGAGGTGCAGAGGTTAAACACCAACACACAGCTTGTGGTTTACCACTGCATACAAATGTCAACAATGACATGGTGATGTGAACTTTTTAGAGTAGTATATTCTCCATCTCCGCGCATGATTGGGGAGATACACAGAAGACCCATATGCAATATAATGCCCAATAGGTAACTACGGTAGCTATGTAACCATTTTAATAACATACGTGTTGCATATGTACATCATTAAACTACCTAAAGCCAGTCTGCTGTGTTACAAGCATGTGCAATAACAAGAACACAGGTCAATGACTCGGGGGATGGTAGGGGAGGGGGGTTCTCACTCCCCAAAATGGTACGCGTCTGCCAGTGGGGGCATGAAATCAGTACCTAGAAATATAGTATCATAGCCGAGGATATCATACCCCAAAATATAATTTGATTCTACTCTCTTTGTTCTATTTTTATTTTGATATAGCGATGGGTTAACATTAGAATTAGCATTGATATTTGGTTTTATGTAACTACTATTTTTTGAACTGATATTATTTTGAAAATGGTACTGTAGTACTAGTACTGATACATGTTATAAGAATAAAAAAATGGACCAACAGGTTTTTTTTTGCATTTTAAGAACGCTTTAGATTGTCAGAATAGTTAGATAAAGAGGTAAAAATAGAACAAAGAGAGTAGAATAAAATGCGTCTATATCCTGCATACCTAATCTCATGAATCTTACATACTAAAATATAATGAAGCTCTGAACTAATACCCAAAAATATGATGTTATAAGTGACATATACATTTTTGATGATGCTCAGTAATAATGTTACTAAAGCATGGTGTGAATTAAACCAAAGAAAATTTTATTACCTAATAATGTAATGATTTGGTAATATTTAGTATTTGCATGGAACTATTGGAACATTTATTATATATATGTGACCCAAAAATATACAGAATTTTGAAACATTAAGACCGAAAAATATTATGGATGGGAGAATTACGACCCAAAAATATTATGCTTCTCATCTTTATTATGCGACCCCAAAAATATGATGGATGGGGAAATTTATGACCTAAACGTATTATGGACAGCGCAAAAGGTGCCTCTGTCCGGTGGCATATCCGTACCCACCAACCTAATGAAGACTATTGTTTTGCCGCAGGTGATCATTGCCAAGAGGACACGAAGGCTTCAGCAGGAGGATGAGGATGGGGAGGAGTCTGAGATGGATGTGGAGATTGCTGATGCTGGTGGCAGCCTGGACCACTACAGCCATGGGGTGGCCAACAGCAGCAACAAAAACGAGGCATCTGATATGACCCGTCAGTTTCCCATCTCTCCGCGTGGGAAAAGCGAGGAGGAGATGGATTATCTAGATTCGTCCACCGCAGCAGGCCATGAAGAGTATCTGCGGATGATCGATGGGGTGGAGAAGACCCACTTGGAGCACCTGAGGGAACAGGGTGATGTGGGAAGAGGTGGCTTTGGGGATAGTGGGCTGGAGAACAACATGCAGCAGAACGCTGTGAAGGGCTCTGTGGGGCAGGAAGCATTTATCACAGAGGCCAGGACAGGCAGTTCAAAACCAAACGACCACATTCATCGTGCAGTTTCACCGCCACAAGAAAATCCAATGAAAAGACTCTTTCTCGAGAGACAAAATTCCAATATAAATAATCGTAATAGTAGTAATAGCTTATCAGTGGACCATACACAAAGTCAGTCCGGAAATGTTAAGAGTAATTCTGGTAGTGACCAGAAGGAAAATATCCCGAACAATGTTGTGAATGAGAACACTGGTCGCAATAACAGTGACAGTTCTACTAAATCAGATGGGTCCAGCATGAACCACCCAAAATACAAGAACGTCATCACAGTAGAGGAGGCTAGAATAATAGACCAGAGACACAATGCACCCAAGCATCCAAACTCCATCACTAGAGGCAATAGCAAAGCAGTTCGTTATGAAAACGCATCACCTCGATCCCCGAGACATCTGGTTCTTAATGAATCGACAGGTGCACACAAAATAGCCACCCAGCCTCAGGCAAGTAGCTATTCACGGGTCAAACAGCACTCAAACCATAGTGACAAGGCTGGAAAGACGTTCCCTAGAACCCTAGACAACACTGCTGCAGGCACTGGAGGCGAGACGTGGGCCCGAAAGAGCAACACAGGGCTGCCCACCATCAGCGAGGACCGGCGGGGGCGGGCGGCCACCGGCTATCAGGCCAAAGTACAGGTAACACTTTCCTCCTATCACTCGTCTTTGTTTATGCACGTGTATTAATTAATCGCGAGGGTGGTAAATAGCAGCAGAAGTGAGAAATCAAGCAAACGATTGGTAAGCACAAAGATGATCAAATATGTGCGTGGATTGCTAGTGCATATATAGACATCATATTTTGATTTAAACCTGCTTTACACATAAGTGATCATAGGAGAACCTTTGCAACTCATAGACACTAAAATTAAGTCCAATTGTCAACTTGTGCATATTGAGGCAACATTGAATGTAAGAGCCCCAGGATC
Organism: Streblospio benedicti; assembly: GCA_019095985.1. Lineage (NCBI taxonomy): Eukaryota > Metazoa > Annelida > Polychaeta > Spionida > Spionidae > Streblospio > Streblospio benedicti. Next base: position 20,859,583 of record CM032659.1, read on the forward strand.
ATGAGAGGGTACGTGTGTGTGGTATGTAAACTACTATGATTTTCAAACAGTATGCCATACACATAGGCTTGATTTATGCTCTAATATAAACTTTATCCCTCCACATTATTGAAATAAGCTGACACAGTCTTATGCAATTGCAATTCAAATATTTCCACCAATCCTCCGTAGATTTATTCTACAGTAAGTTGATTAGGAAGTTGTTTTTGATTGGCTGGATTAAGATTTGAGTTGATTGGCCAGTTAAGTTTGCATTGTATTCATATCACCTATAAAGAATATGTCAGACTTGGTTTAGTATTTGTAAAGGTGACTGATAGGACCTGTATATCATCAACTTATATACTACTCTTATTCTTTGGTATACCATATTTACAGTAACAAAACAAATTAACCTAAATCAAATAAAAAACGATTCACAATGCAAACCAATCTTAATCCATCCAATCAAAAGCACCTTCGTGATTAACTTACTGCAGAAAAAAACTATGTAATATTGGTGGAAATATCTAAATTGTAATTGCATATGACTGTGTCAGCTTATTTCACTAATAGTTAAGAAAGGATAAAAATCCTTACTCAGCTGCTTTTTTGAACGAAGACGTTTCGGAGGACCTCCTTCATCAGTTTTTGGTGGCAAAATGCGACTGTTGTTGTGGTGCACCTTGCAATTGCGTTGAGTCACGTGATGGGTGGAATTCCCAGTCACATGTAGAAGTTTCGTCAACATGGTTTGGGGGGGGGGGCAGCTTGCCTTGAGAGGTTAAGGGTGGGTCTGCGGGTGGCGATCTCGAGGGCCTCCAGGGTCTTCCTCCAGCTCCAGCTTTCCTCTTGGCCAATGATCTTGCAGCTCTTCTTGGGAATCACATGTCCAGTCTGGCTAGTGTGTATTTGCACAGCCAACTCAGGGGTGGTCTTGTCGAAATGTTCTGATAATCTCGTACCAAGATACCGACCAGTCTCACCAACATACTCTCCATTGCATTGAGGACAAGTGATGCAATAAACCACACCGGATTTCTTCAGAGGGCCAGGCTTATCTTTGGGTCTGACAAGATTGGGCCTCAAGATGTTGAAATGGCTTGTGGTAGCTGGGTACTCCATGATTCCAAAAGACTCTCTGTAACACTTCAAAAGTTCTGTTCAAAAGAAGATTTTATCCTTTCTTAACTATTATGAATCAAAGTACTAAGAAATATCTACTACTCAGCAGATGATATTTCAATAATGATAAGTAATACAGTATATAGTAGAGCATAAATCAAGCCTAAAAACGGATGCCATGGCTACCATGGTCTATGTTCTTTCTAGATGCCCTTCTATATAATAGTAGTAATGTGTATGGTATAGTGTTTGTAAACCATATTAGTATACAGACCACGCACCCCTCCCATGGTGCTGGGGCCCATGATTGATCATAGAAAAAATACATGTTGCAATGAGTTATTGAGCCAAATTAATTGTTAAAATATATTATGAGAATGCTCTACGATCCCCAGACGCATTATAACAAACTTTAAACAAATTGGATTCGTCAAAAAAATTGAACATGTGTAAAATTTCATGATGAACTAGTTTGTTTATGGGTGTATGTAGCTGGAATTCGCTAATTCGTAAGGTAGGCTTTAAAGGAGGTTGTCGCTATCTGAAATGCTGAGTTATATGATGTTTATACTAGGTTTCATATTATTAATATCATGAAATGCAGTTGCTAATTTTTTCTCAAGCCGCCATAAATTTGAGTTAACAGAGTTCGATATAAACAAGTCCAAGTGCATAACTTTTTGTATGAGCTAAAACATTAAGATCTAGTAAATGTCGGGGATTGCTTTCTACATGTACTTACTTGGGGATATTTTCTTAGCCTTTTATTTTTCAAGGAGATATTACAGCAATCGTGTAGCTGCTGATGTTTCTTTAGAAACCGTTATAATGAGTTGAGATTTAATTGTTATATTAGGTGTCGAATACCCAGATGATAACTCGTGAGATCAAGCCTGGCCTGGCAGTCACTGAGCTAGAAATTCCCAGCAAAGCCAAAAATCAGCAACCAGCATCACTTCCTAAAATATCCAACAAGGTAAATATTATGTTGATACCAAGTGTGTAGTGTTTGATTGATAAACCAAAGTCAATTGTGCATTTTAATGTATTTGCACGTTGTTTCTGGTAACCACGTGTTTGCATTTCATGAATTGTATATTGCATTCATTTTTTCCAACAATCTATATGATGTCAAATTTTGTTGTTATAATAGCTTGTGTTTGGAAACTTCTTACAATAACATTAACATGATTATCATGTGTATACAGAAAAGAAGAGAATTAAGAATGGTAACTTGTATTTATATTGTCTTTGATAATATAGATATGTATATTTTTGTATATTTATATTTCGTCCACATGTCCCAACCATTATGTACTGCCATTCATGTTTGGATGACAAATGCTTCCTTCGTCTGTGTTGATCACTTATATTAAAGAACATTCGAGTCATTAGAGCAAGTGACAAAAATGATCAAAATGTTTCACAATATAAACAAGCCAGGACAATAAATTGACCAGTGGCCTTCAAAATATAGTATTAGTCTTAGTCTTATACATGTATTACTTTAATTTCATTTCTTTTTTGAAAACTCAAAATATTTTGAGGTTACATTATTATCTTTGTAGGGTGGTATGTTACAAAGAATAGTAGTAAAGTAGCTTGCCTCTTATTAAGTGAAGAACGTTTATGGCAGTACATATTTCATGCAAATAGTTGGCACATAAAATTGTGTATATTATGTTTAAATACAGTGTGAATACATCACATATATTAATTATCAAGTATATAGAACCAGGACTTTCTATACTGTTGTGGGTACCCTGTAGTGTAGTGTAATGTTCCTCATTATATATATATATATATATATATATATATATATATATATATATATATATATATATATATATATATTTGTATATATATATATATATATATATATATATATATATATATATATATGGCATAAAAAGGCTATAATTATTTAAGAAACCATTTCATTCCCCACTCTATTTATACATATAACATACTTTTTAGCAGTGTGATGTGGTGTGGTTTGATTGAAGTTAGCATTCTGTTTCAGCAATCTTTAATAGCGTAGGTTTACACTGATGTAAGTACTCTATTTATAGCTATTACCATGCAATTTATGCTATGTAGTTAAGCTATAAAATGCATAGTCGTTTTTATGAAACGAATCAAAACAATGTAGAATGCTCAGGGCTATAGCAGAGTATTCAAGTACTCAAATATCTATCAATATTTCTTTTAATTCTCATCTGACTCGTTTTCACTATTTTCATATTTCTTAATTTCTTAATTGTCTGCTCAATTTTGTTCTCCATTGAGTGAAGAATTTTCAACTTATAGTATATGCCAAAGCTAATACTATATGGAAAACAATTGATATAGTCCTTAATGTTACAATGTCAAAGCTTTTTGTATCAAAATATGGCTCACTCCACACTATGTAAATAATGTTGTAATACATGTATCCATACTGTCCCAAATGAACATCAAACATTTTTGCTTTGAAAAGTCGATACCACATGGATTTAATAAAATAAGTATAAACTAATCTTGTAATGGACATATATTTTAATTTTCTCAGATCAACAATATATAAGTTAAAAATCAATTTACAATTATTAGCCCCTTTTATTTCCACATAAACCTGCCACAAAGCATGTATACCTTTTCTCTCTTATTTTGCAGCCACTTTCCTCTTCATATGCATCAAACAATCGGAAGTCATTTTCAGCCGGTCACATGACCAGATGGTAGTCACATGACTTTTGTGGACATTCCCAGTTTTTTGCAAAAGGGATATTGCTGTATTGGCTCAAGTCATAATTGAGTACTAGTACAAGTGTTTTAACGTTGGTTTCATTAAATAAACTTACCATCTGTTTTAGTGTTATTGCTAATGTTTAACTTTATCAATTATACTTGAAACTTTTCAATTAACCACTAGTATGCAGTAAGAAATTTACCAATGAAATGGAAATATTACAAACTTTAAAAATCGTAAAAATAGACACTTCATAAAATGTGCTTTATTTATCCAGAATCTGTGGTTCACAGATTATCAGTTGTTGCAAATTCAAGTTTTCCCTTTGGTTCCAAAGTGGTTTGGTGTAAAGGTCAATGTTTATGGGAAAATCTCAGTTTCAGCTGGCTGCTTTGATTTCATTTTGCAAGCCACCAGTGAAAGTGATTATTTGAATGAAATGTTATAAGTAATTTAACATTATAATATTACTAGATATAGATTAACGATTTCTTGATCATTCATTAGTTTCCAATTGTCTTTCATTTAGCTGAGGAAGTGATTTTCTAACACCCCCTTCATATGTAAAACAAAATGTACAATTATAGAGTAATGTGCCGAATATGAAGGTTTCTATAATTGGAGTTATATTTGTAACTTTTCGCTGGCATTGCATCATTTTTATCATGGGAACTTTAGATTTTGGACATTTTTTTATTTTGTTTTAGGCCGATTTGGATTATATTACATGAAGGTTTTGTTTCGCACTTCAAAAAGCCAGTAGATCATAACACAGGAGTGACAAGGGTGTAGAAAGGGAGGATCGGGGGTGCATACGACCCCCTCCCCTCTCAAAGCAGCTTTACTGAATTTATGTGTTTGTTTATCATGGTAGCATCTTTAAAACATATTATGGTAACATGCATATCAAGTAAAAAGGAGCTATCACTGTCTTAGTAGTGAAAATCTGTTATACAAATCTATTGATTTCTGTATAATTTGTGTAGATGGATCTAATATTTAAGGGTTATCATATTGGGTTGGGTGTTATATGAGACATATCATATCTGTAGAGAATCCACGAGTGAGAACGGGAGGCAACAAATTATAAGACAACGAAAAGGAAGGAAATGTGCCCTAGCAAAGATCAAAATCAATATCATTCAATGAAATCGTAAATCTATTTGGACAGGCTCTAATTATTCTTCAATATGAGGCTGTGGCCTGGCTGACAAATCTATTTCGCAGCCATTGCCACCATCGCCTTTTGGTCATTTGGATCTGTTTGAGTTTGACTGATATCCAGAAGTGCTGAGTTTGACCGATATCCAGAAGTGCTGGATAGTTTTGCATACCTGTGTTCCAAGTCTGCTGTGGTATTCACTTGCATTTCTATCTTAAAGTTTCCTACTTTACTAATCGGGACGGAGCTGCACTCTACATGACCTAGCTATCTCAGTCTGCCTTTTCGAAGCACATTTTCGATGTTTATATGATATAGCCAATTTCTCTAGGAAGCTGTCTGAGACTACATCAACAGTGGTTCACACGACACATCCATAAAATCACAGCTCAGTCATTTTGCTTGCAGTAATTTATAGTTCTGGAGGATGCTGGCACATCTCGGAACCATGAAGCATTTCACTATGTACACAGGTGTAAAACACACCGCCTCTCAATGACAAATGTGTGTGCCCGTCGGAGAGTAGGCCTATACTCTGAGTACTGGCAGTACAGTACATGTACATGTAGCTCACGAAAATCGCCCGAAGCAGTCTAGCATCACAGTTGCCTCCCGTTCTATAACCTTCCCTTGCATGGCTGCTATATGCCCCTCCAAATGGGAAATCCCCCACTCCTTCCCTAATAAAAAGCTGCCTATGCCATTGGAATTGCTTTCTCTATTTTGAGTTTTACATGTTGGTCACAATCTCTGACTCTAACGTTTGTTGATCTGTATTAGACATTTCAAAGTCAGTAACGGTGGTGATAATTTTCGGACCATTCTTATTGCTTATTTAGGATTATTTTGGTGTTGTTGGTTTTTGTTTTGTTTATTATTCTAATTGAAACATAATGACAAGTAAGCCACACAACATGCAGATCTTGACTCCCATTGTACAAAGAATACCAGAATCGCCACTGATTTGGCCCTTATTTGGGTGCAAAATGTGACTTTTTTCGACTTTCGTTATTAAATAAGCAGAATGCATTGAAACATTACACGAGGGATTACTTCATAGTTGTCAAACAACCACTTCAAATTTAAATTAAATTATTATCCCCCCTCCAACTCTAGAAATTAACATGAAATGAAAGACAATTCACATAATATGTCATGTACATGTATAATTCACACTAGACAATACCATGAGACCGAGTTTGCTAGTACATGTACATGTAACATTGAAAAATATTATGTCAGTGATGGCTAATCATCACTAGAGAACAATACAAGATATTATTATGTGCCATGACACTCATTTATATTTATAAAACAATACAATGGTTTGACCGAAACCTGTATTATACCCTCTCATGCCTGGCGTCCTATTAGTATATATACATATAGGACGCTAAACTTGTCGCTCATATTTGGATGCTATGAATTATATCAGTCCATCTCTTTACTATTATAATGATCATAATTGAAATCAATGATAACTGGTTTATTATATGTACAGTTACAGTAAAGATATTATAGAATATCTCTGGCTACAGTAAAATTAATTGCTGTCATATATATATATATATATAGGACACTAGGCCTAAGTGGGTTAAAATATCCATTGTGGTTCTTTATAAAGTCATATGAACTGGTGTTATAAATCATGTTTTTATTTCTGACTAAGATTTTATAAAATACTCATCTAGTTACTTGTCCAACTTATTTGGAACAAAATTAATGCCAGTGTAAACAACTATCAATGCATACTGATTTGATAAACAGCTGGTGAAACTGAGATAGGTCTCTAGATAAAAGACTTTTCCCCTTGGAGTAATCCAGGAAAAAAGATATTTTGAATATGTAGGAAAAATCAGATAGATAATGTACTTTGTGTAATAAGATATGGATACTGTGTGACTATGAAATATGGTACATTTAAATAAATTGTAATTGCATTTGGACTACAGTGGCAGGGTTCCCACAGATATTGCACATTCAAATTCAATGAATTTTCAATGACTTTTCAAGACCAATTTTCATTTTTCAACAAATTTTTCTGGATATCTAGCTTCATTTCGATACGGTTTCTGTGAAGATCAAAGAGGCTGAGATCAAAGACTCCAATAATATGTAAACAATAGATTTCTGTTCTATTTTCCCATAAATCTACAGATACAGATTTCTTACCAAATTATGTTGCATGGGAGTTTCGCGCAGAGCACAAAAAAGTAGACTTTTGGAAGATATCAATGTGTTGAATATAACAAAATTAAATCTGCTCAAACAGCATTTAAATTACCAGTTTAACCAAAATTCAATGGTGACTTTTCAATGACATTTTTCAAAATTTCATTTTTTCAATGACTCCTTACAAAATTCAATCACTTTTCCAGGATCTTGAAAAAAATATAAATTTCAATGACTTTTCTAGACTCCGTGGGAACCCTGTACAAGATGACGGTAAAATAGTTAGTTGCATGTATTATCATTGGTTTGCTAATATGCTATTGGAAAATTTCGCCACAGAGCCTTTACAAATGGGAATCATGGTGAGATAGAATAAAAGTGTGCTTTATACAGTGCTGGACAAATTATGAAAATAGCCTTGTGCGTTCAAATAATAATTATAAATGTTTGTGTCTTCAATTTGTACCAATTTGAGTTTCTTTTTGAGTTCAATATGAAGTGTTATATATAAGTGAACCTCTTTTCTAAAGCGGAAAACTCCCGCGAAAACTGTTTGATCTTTTGAAATATATGTACAGTCAAGTTATGTTGCTATTATAATGATTATTGCAGATGTAAACAATGACATTGAACTTTGTGTGAATAAGACTGAATTATACTGTCAGATTATATCAAACAGGCTTACCACATGATAATCTAAAATTAGCATTTGCTATAAAATAAATAACTCATTTTATTAAAAAATACTGTGTACAGTTTGTAATAATACAACTACATGTAGTGAACTGTTAAGTTAATAATGTATGAGTAGCTGCTGGTGCTAAGCAATTTTTGTGTTATATATATCGTGTGTTGTGTTTATTTATTGTTATTTATTGATTTGGTTATTATAATGTGTTGTGTGTTTTTATTTTTCAAAATATCTGTGATATTCTACTACTTATGTAATAAAATTTTGGAAATCATTTTAAATCAATGATTTTGTGTATAAATTGCTAAACTATGATACATAAGATTATGTCCATGATGCATATATGTATATATACATATATATACATATATATACATATACATACATATATATATATATAATATATATATATATATATATATATATATATATATATATATATATATATATATATATATATATATATATATATATATAATAGGTGGAACAGTAAATTGCTAAATAAAATAAATTGACAAATTACAATTTTGTGTGTTTTATTATTGTAAAATAATGTATTACAGATACACAAAATATAAGAATCACATTTTATTATATAAAAAATATATTCATATATCAGCAAATTCAAGTTTTTCTTGTGTGGTGTAAACACAAAAATACACAAAAATAAGTCATGTATCTTCTAAAAAGATTGCACTAGAAAAATTATACTTATTTTACTAAAATAAGTCATGATTCTGTGCCATGTAAATACATTACAATTTACATCGTATAATAAATTTATTGATAAATAGTGAACGCAAATAAGATTATTAAGCATTTCTTCATTGTATTATACCTTACAATCATTATTCTTCAACAACTCTCTTATGGCAGGACTATCACCAGTGAATAAGCTTGGCATGTTTTTATATTTTAGACAATGGCATATCCAAAGGGTCAATGAGGGGATGTAAAAACCCTTTTGATTGAAAATCTTTCAACAACTGTCTCAAAATGTTGCAAAATGTTGTGGAAACCCCCAACACCCACTTACAAAAAATCTAGATCTACTGCCATTACCAGTAGTTAACATTTACGTTAGGCCTTTATTTTTTGATATTATGGTTTACAGACACACAGGATGCTCGTCTGCCGTCGTCGGAGGAAATGAAAATTAAAAAAAAATTGAAAAATAAAACATTTTCACAACGCACCCGAATAATACCGGCGGCGCTGAAGCGGCAGCCACGTATTAGCCTAACTCAACGGCGAGTAAGTTGAAATATGTTCGTACTTCTTTAAATATCCACCACATGGACATATACATGCAATATAATGGATAACAGTTCATTTATTACATACTAGGACACGTTATTGTTATAGTATGATGTTTATCGGAAACGACTCCAATGAGTATTTTAAGTCGGAACAGCCCATTTGATTCAACGTCTTGTATTATCCCCCATTTTTTTCAGCGGCGGAATTAAAAAAATACCATTTTTTCAATTTTATTTTTATTCCTAAATCCTGTTTTTTTGAGCGGCAGGTCTGTAAACCGAAAAATCAAAAAAATAAAGGCCTTATAAGGAGTTAACATTCACGTTACCAGTAGTAACATTCACGTTACCAGTAGTAACATTCACGTTACCAGTGGTAACATTCACGTTACTAGTAGTAACATTTACGTTACCAGTAGTATCATTTACGTTACCAGTAGTAACATTTACGTTACCAGTAGTAACATTTACGTTACCAGTAGTATCATTTACGTTACCAGTAGTAACATTTACGTTACCAGTAGTATCATTTACGTTACCAGTAGTAACATTTACGTTACCAGTAGTAACATTTACGTTACCAGTAGTAACATTTACGTTACCAGTAGTAACATTTACGTTACCAGTAGTATCATTTACGTTACCAGTAGTAACATTCACGTTACCAGTAGTAACATTTACGTTACCAGTAGTAACATTTACGTTACCAGTAGTAACATTTACGTTACCAGTAGTAACATTCACGTTACCAGTAGTAACATTTACGTTACCAGTAGTAACATTTACGTTACCAGTAGTAACATTTACGTTACCAGTAGTAACATTTACGTTACCAGTAGTAACATTTACGTTACCAGTAGTAACATTCACGTTACCAGTAGTAACATTCACGTTACCAGTAGTAACATTTACGTTACCAGTAGTATCATTTACGTTACCAGTAGTAACATTTACGTTACCAGTAGTAACATTTACGTTACCAGTAGTAACATTTACGTTACCAGTAGTAACATTTACGTTACCAGTAGTAACATTTACGTTACCAGTAGTAACATTTACCTTACCAGTAGTAACATTTACGTTACCAGTAGTAACATTCACGTTACCAGTAGTAACATTTACGTTACCAGTAGTAACATTTACGTTACCAGTAGTAACATTTACGTTACCAGTAGTAACATTCACGTTACCAGTAGTATCATTTACGTTACCAGTAGTAACATTTACTTTACCAGTAGTATCATTTACGTTACCAGTAGTAACATTCACGTTACCAGTAGTAACATTTACGTTACCAGTAGTAACATTTACGTTACCAGTAGTAACATTTACGTTACCAGTAGTAACATTCACGTTACCAGTAGTAACATTCACGTTACCAGTAGTAACATTCACGTTACTAGTAGTAACATTTAACACTGTGTGGCAAATGATTGAGCTGAGGCCAATTCTTCAATGCTTAATTCTGCAGCACAACTTCTTGATAAAAACTATATTTGGGCCTACAGATGTATCAAATACCACGGTATGCCTACAATTTTTATACATCAAGATCATGATGATAAACTATCCGTGCGTCACAATTATATCACATGTTCAACATAATGTGCACAAGTAATAAAATGATAGCATACAGAATAATTGAGTTCAGACTCTGGCTGTAAGTTACAGTGGATTTCATCACATCTCTACAAGCATATACCTGTAGTTATTGCTCTATATTAATAACAATCATGTTAGTTAATAATGAGTTTTTAGAATTTCCCATTAAATTTCACATTTAATGCAGATAAAAAATTGCTAAAAATTGACGTTCTTTCTGACTTGCTGAGGAAGTATGCCGCACTAGATATTGAATTTGATGCTTCCGTGTGATACGGACTTTAAGGTTACAAGAAAGGTTATCAGGAAAATATACTAGAAACTATAAAGAGCACCATGTTTTGAAATGAACTTATTATCATCAATAGTTTTCCTGTTATGGCACATGTTGTGGATATCATAACGTAGTATACCGGACTATAGGATTAAATAGTGAGTTAGTGACTCAATCTTTGCTGTGAGGTTATATGGGATAAATAATCAATTTTCACATTTGTTATGTTTATTATACTATAAACTGTGAACAACAAAATACTTTTGAAATGAACCTTTTATTATTAATAGTTTTCCTATTATGATGCATTTTATGGACACCAAAGCATAGTTTTATATAGTGATGTTCAATGTTTAACGAGCTGTATCTCAAAACTAATTTTGTGCAGTTAATGAATGTTTCGTACCAAATTTCTCTTGAAACGTAAAACCTAGTCTTTTCAAATGTCGATATATTTGAAGATATATGCCCTGTGTGAAAAAGCTTACTAGGGATTTTAACTTTTTTTGTTGATGAATTATCAATTTTGTCTTGATTTTCAAGAAATTTCAGGAAATGGGTGTTTTTCAAATTCAAAATGCATGTAAAATGATCAATTAAATAGATATAAAATTTTGAGACGCTTTTTTAAAATAATTATATGAATTTTGTTATTGGATAGTATTTTCAATGATTGATGATTTTTTTTCTCATTTATATGGTTCGCCAGACAAAGTAGTAATATTTGCTCTACCGGTAATTGCTTCATAACAAAAGTGTATATTTCAAACCATATCATATCATTAGATAAGATTTTACCTAACCATATCATATCATTAGATAAGATTATTAAAACCTACACAACAAGGATTCCTCCGTCAATTCATAAAAATAAATGAAGCCTAATTTTGTTTCTTTGAAAATTGAAAAGATTCAATGGTTGAAAACTTTTAGTCAAAAAATGGCCTAAAATAATTTTTATGTTTATTATATAAATATTTATATAATCATCAAAAAGAAATAATGTTTATTACGTTAAGAGTGGGATCACACACTAATACCTGTAATTATACACTTGGGAGCAAGTGGCAGTATTTATTTGAAGTTATTTGAGTGGCTTCCTCAGATGTGCCTAACTTAAATAAATACCTATGTAAGACATGTTTTGAAAACAATAAACGCCTAGGCTACAAAACATGGAAATACAGTGCTAGTCTAGTTATATTTGTCAAGTGGTATCTTAACAATTAAAGTCTATGTCGTTGTCCGAATATTGCAGCAAGTTAAAAACCTAGGTCTATGTACATATAGATTCATTATAGAACCAGTTAAACTCTGAAGGAAGCGTTACAAGTCATGCTTGTAATTAATCAATTGAAGGAGTGGTTTCATATTACATATTGGGATGGCGTCGAACAATGGGGCAAGTGACAAGCAAAGATGCTTCAACCAAAGGAAGTGACCATTGCAGATTGGGTTTGTTAACCAATATAAACGGTTGTTACAAATTGGGGTCACTGTCTTTATAGTCAACATCAATATCTGAGTAGAAAGCGTCGTCGTTGTCAAGATTTGCCTCGTCCTCCGGAGGGGCCGCTCCACTCGAGTCCAGGTTCTGAAATACACACCAAGGACAAAGTCAGCAAGAAAGCACGAGAAAAGCTATGAACATCACATTTTATTTTTCCCCTACCTATTTTTCCTTAAATTGGTTGCATTACATGTGATGATTATGTATGCATTTTGACACTTCAACGTACTACTCAATGATCAGGCCCGTTGTGACCCCATAAACATTCAACATAAAAATTCAGGGGCTTCAATGTGCATGTTTAGGCCACGCCCATAGAGAATCGCCATAAACGGCGATCACAGTGACCATGTGACCTTGTGATATTTACCCGCAGCTCAAGCTTGGTGAAGATTTTGGGCAGCAGCAGCTTGCGTGTGGGGATCATGAGGATGAGCACAAAGGGGAATGCGAGGGCGGCGGGGGAGGACTTGACAGCCCACAGCACCCCCACACACACTATCTGGATCATCGTGAACAGGTGCATCTTCCACGTGCGCACCTGTCATAGAGAAAGAAAATGGCGGCACATTTCAAAATTGATATATGGTTAATTTCTGATAAGTACTGACTGGTAACACTGACCGTTTCAAACTTGTTACAACATAAGGCATTAGAGTGTACCACTGATGAGCTCATGTAATGCTTGAAAAATGTTATACATTGAAGAGCAGTCAAGCATCTTTACTAGGAGGAGCATCTTCAAAGTTGACAAGTGATCATGATAGACGATTTAGATGTGATTTAGAACTAGTTTGTCTTAACAAGTAATGCAGGGTCACAGATACATGTATGAGAAAAATCACATAATAATTTTTGGCAGAACAAGTATGCTGAAAAACAATAAGCTCTGTATATATGCAAATTATTTCTTCACTAATTCTAAATCAATGAGAATGCTTGTCAATATCATACAGTGGCAGCTTTGAAAGCCTGCGTAAAGAAGGCTCCTTTATCTAGGCCACGCTTCTCATACGCATTTTTTTAGAAATATCCAGCTATCTTTGAATTCTCCCTTGTTTTAACATTGATTTATTTTTATCTGGATGATCTCCACGATTTCTTATGTATTTGTGTAATCATATACAAATTCAACTTACTTTTCCAAATCAATGACTTACAAAAAGTGCCTGCTACTGTCTAAGGCAATGCCTATTCATATTAGCATCTCTAATATTACAGCTGTCCAGACAGCACAATGTCCATCTGAGGCCGGAGTGAGGCGCTTACGTGCTGCACGTAGTGGACCTCTGGGTAGTGTTTGACGGGCAGCAGGAAGAGCTCGATGCGCTCAAACAGCTGGACCCCGCTCATGGTGGCCACGCCCATGTAGAGGAACACGCCGAACAGCACTGCCAGCGGGATCTAAAACACACCAGCCACCGTCAGAGCGGAACATCTTGTTTTAACTTCTTTTATTTTGGATGATTCCGTGTATTTGTGTAATCATATACAAATTCAACTTACTTTTCCAAATCAATGACTTACAAAAGTGCCTGTGGTCTGGCAATGTGGCTGCCGTGGTGGTGGCCGCTGCGTTGCCGCCGTAGGTAGCCGCCGCTGGCCGCCGTCGCCGGATAGTGCCTGTAACCGCCCGCCGTTGCCGTCGGGGATAGTAGTGCCTGTAACAGCCCATGTTGTCGAGGATAGTCCCTGTAATAGCCATTGTCGTTGAGGATAGTCCTTTTAATAGCCATTGTCGTTGAGAATAGTCTATGTAATAGCCATTGTCATTGAGGATAGTTCCTGTAATAGCCATTGTCGTCGAGGCTAGTCTGTGTAATAGCCATTGTTGATCTTTTATTACAAAACTTTCCCAGTTGACTACTGACAAACCTTATCAAAATACACTCAAATATTCTGGAAATACAGTAGAACCTCTAAGAAAGACCACCTCCATAAAGGGACCACTTCTATAATAAAAGCAATTTTTTGTGGTCCCAATCCTCCATAAGAAGACCAACAAAACCACCAGGCTGAAAATGTGACAACACAACTGTGTAGTTATTCGGATCACCACATAATCCCAGTGCCCCCGATATAATCAACCAGCTGAATTTGTGACCTTCCCATGCTACCTGGGCTGACCTTACTCCGCTGAGCTCACTACTTCACAGGGCAGGGTTCACAAGGCTGGTGACCTCACCTCGCGGAGAATGGGCCCCATGAGCACGGAGACGCCGATCATGATGTGCACGAGGAGGTTGGTGACGCGCTGCTCGTACACGTGCACCAGGCGGGGCTTCTCCCCGGGGGCGTGCGTCCGGCTGCAAGGCGCCACCAAAAAACTTTTATTACATTCACTAAACGAATGTTTTATATACTCCAAGTTCCCCTAGTTCTGTTCATTACGTCTCATAAACGTGAAGCGTACATGTATGTGTTACATTGGAAATAGGCGCATGTTTGGAGGGTGCTAAGAACTTGAGCACTGCCAGTCTGCCAATAATAACTTAAGTACAATGTGTACATTTCTAGTGGATTTTATTTATATATTCCAATATAACAACAGTAATACATGTACTTGTTTGATATTTTATTTAAATAACTTCTACAGTTGACTTTTATCAAAATACACTCAAAATATTCTGAAAATACAGTAGAATCTTCAACATAGACCACCTCCGGAAAGGGACCACCTATATAGTAAGACAAATATTTATGGTCCCAATAACCCATAAGAGGACTAAACCTTGAAAACCCTTCTCTATTAATTGAGACAATGATAATAATAAAAGAAATAGAAATGTCTAATAACATGTTTCACAATGGCCTTTCTTAATCAATTGTTTTTTAGTCTTGTCCCAATATGAAGTGTCCATCCTGTGGGTTGCCAGTTATTAGATCCCAGATATTACGTTTTATTTAATTGTATGGTACCAGTTCTTAAATGTATATCACACTTTCTCCAACCACGAAAAATCACACTTTCTCCAACCACTTTGTAGTTGCT
>CM032659.1:20875179-20900179 GCA_019095985.1 Streblospio benedicti
TTAGCAAATTTAAAAGCACAAAAAGTTTTTTTGATGAAGGGCAATGAATAGGATTATTTCACAGGATTATCCACATATGCAGTCACCCCCCCCGAATTGTCTATTATTTCGTAAAATCACTATACACATCAAAGCAATATATACTAAGTAATATCTATTAATAACCAAATGATTTCCAGCTTGGATCCTGAGGTCCACTATTACCGAGACTCTTCAAATACTAATACTTATTTTCATAATTATTAATGTCTTTAAATATTCTAGTAATAAGCTAATGTTTTGTTGGCCATTGTTTTTAACTGTATGATTATACATAGTGATTTACCTGATGATTTAATGATCTCGTATATTATTCCGGTTTTAAAAGATAAAAAGGGTGATATTAGCAGCAAGGATAACTATATAGACCTATTGCCATAACCAGTAAATGTCTAAGATTATAGAAATATAGGTATTCCTCTCTCAATATAGTGAATTCCTAGAAAGCTCTCATAATCAATTTGGCTATAAAAATAAACTGTCCACAGAAACTTGCATATTTACCCTTAAGGAGATAATTAATTATTACAGGTTTTATTCAAGTAATGTATACTTTGTTTTCTTTGATGCTTCTAAGGCCTTTGATAAAATAAATCATTTTCATTTGTTCAAGAAAACTTATAAGAAGAGATCTACCTATTATCATATCGCTAGATTTCTGTTTACCTGGTATCGATCTCAAACTTTTGCTGTCAAGTGGCTAGACAATATATCTGCTAAATTCACATCATCAAATGGAGTCCGACAAGGAAGTGTTCTTTTTCTCCTAAATTGTTTTCTGTTTTATGGATGAGCTGTGTGAATTTAAATATGTCTAAAATTGGTTGCCATATGAACAATACTAGTTTTAATCATATCTTTTATGCACGATGCTGTTATTTTGTCACCATCAGTAAAGGGTCTTCAAAAAGCTTTTAAATATATGTCAAAAATTTGCTATTGATAATGAAATTGTATATAATCCACTCAAAACTAAATGTATGCATATATGAAAAGAGGAGTTGACTCAGTAAACTCTGCTGTATACTTAAATGATATTGATATAAAATGGGTGGAATCTACAAATATTTAGGTATTTATTTATCATCTGATTTGAAAGAGGATACTGACATTAAAAGACAAATCAAGAGTATTTATAGTAGAGGAAATATTCTACTAAGAAAATTCAGAGGATGTACCAATGACATCAAATGTCTTTTATTTCAATCTTTTGTACTAACTTCTATTGTAGTTCTCTGTGGTCTTCTTTTAACAAGAGTACTATTCATAATGCCAAGGTAGCTTTTTAATAATGTTTTTAGATATTTATTGGGCATACGAGAGATGTAGTTTTCACAATTGTTTTTAAATAATAATGTTGACTTTTTATGTCTTGTTGAGAAAATCCATTTTTTAACCTGTATATGAGATTGAAGGAATGTGATAATGTTCTAGTCAGTTGTGTTTTAAATTCTTTTCTATTTTTACTTCCAATCTCAGTTGTTTTTACATTGGAAGAGACAATTATATAATACATTTTGATATATTTTTAATATAATTTGGTAAAATTTTGTATGAAATGTATATATGTATATAATTTTTTCCTTGTTAATATGGATTTAACATCTGAAATAAAATTATCCTTATCCTATCCTTATCCTTATCCTTATTAAGTAATACGTACCACACATAGGTAAGCTTTGTGCATGTTAAGGCATTTTAGGGGATTTTAGGCATGCAGCCTTACGATTGATGTCATAATGGTTGCCATCGACCTTACCATTGTTGTCATGATGGTTGCCATGGACCTCACTATTGTTATCATGATGGTTGCCATGGACCTTACCATTGTTGTCATGATGGTTGCCATGGACCTCCCGATCTGCATATAGTTGTAGTCTGGCATGGACGGTCCAATACACAGGAAGAGGAAGCGGATTGGGACAGGGATCTCGATGATGCCCTCCCACTCACGCCACTCGTCCAGACGCACAAACAAGCAGACGGGCGCACCCAGCCATGACACTTGGCCCACCTGCAGCAGCAGTGAAAGAAACCCAACTCGTATCTTCTCACAGCGGCTGACTTTTTACAATGATGATGTATTCTGTACTAAATGATTTCCCACAGATTAGTGTGAAATTTATGACATTTTAGCCTATGTCAAGCATAAAGTGGCTTCATGTACTAAACATTTGTCTAAGTTGATGTGAATGGAATATTGCATTTTATATACATGTACATATGTACATGTAATGCTGAGCGTTTTAATGAATGAAGACACCACTAGTATAACATACAAACGCGGCGAAGCTAAAATTCAACTACAATTACACATAAAAACAAAAAATACTGTATTATATGATTGCAAATCTCGGTTGTGACGATGTTTGCATAGTCTGTCTATTATTTACACCATGAAAATATAATATATAATAGCAGTTTTCAAGAGAATGTGAACTTGTACCCTGTAGGTCAAAGGTGTAGGTTAATGACAGTATGCACTTTGACCCCCGTAAGAAAAAATTACGTGAGTTAAATACACTAAAACTTCAGTATGTTGTAATGTATACAACCATTTGAGTTATTTTGCCATGAATTTTAGTTACCGTTGCCAATGCTGCACCAAATGATGTTACTTTTATAGAAATCCGTTTTGATTGAAGGAAGTTATGCCACGAAAGGTGGGTTTGGATAATTAAAATCCATAGCATAGCAACTTTTTTCATCACACCTATGCGAGACGTTTTGCGACAGAACTGGTGCGATTATTTTTCGTAACATTGAAACATGCAATTTAATTAGTTTGCGTGAAAGTGGGCCCTGGTCATACACATATCTTTCGGTATACAAGAAATATTGCGTTTTTGCTTTACATATCCAACATTCAGTATAGCCCCTTTCACAATTCATCGCAAATAAATGCAACCAAAATGTCTTACGATCTAGTGTGTTCAAGAGGTGGTCGCAGAAATGATCGTAAGGAACATGCTTTTACGTGCATTTATCAAGCCCGTCGGCACTGTCCCAAAATTCAGGTGCATGACGTTTGTGTCGTACAACAGACGTACAAGGACATAAGATGGTTGAGCAACGCTCCCGTGATGGCTCAAGTCACCTTGCGACCGTAAAACGTTGTGCGCCACTCGCACGAAATCATGCGAGTAGATACAGCGTTGTACAACATCCGTGCGATGTAATGTTTTAAAAATCAATGGATGTGCCAGTCTGCAACCCTAAACTGAATTTTAAACAAATTTCAAAATTCACTTGTGATCATAAATTCCCCTGCAACAGATGAGACCGCACGTACGAGTTATGGATTTGCTCGTGGCAAGGATGCAACCGTGATCGCCAAGTGGTCGCCAACTGCTCGCAACGCAATTGTGAAAGGGGCTTATCCAAAGGTATTCCTGCTAAAACTATATTTTGCAACCTAATATGCCCCTACTAATTATGTCACAAAAGTTTACTCGCAATTAAATGCAAGCTAAAAACACATCTGAATTAGGCATTTAGTTAAAAAATAACATGGCTCGTCTTGTTTACGTTTCTGGGAACGCAGGTTTTTCTGCTGTGCTGGGGAGAGCACTTCATTTCTCATCTATTTCAAACGAAAGCTTAAATATGATTGCCGGCGAATATACCGTATATGACTATCCAAGCGCCCAGGGCCGTTAAATTGAAATTTTTTCAAACTAGGGTGGGGGGGTGGGGGAAGGGCTGTTACTACATAATTCTTAAACATTTAAGAAAAAAAGGGGGGAGGGCTGTTACCTGAGGGTGGGCACTTGGATGATCGTATACGGTAGGTAATAATTCCATGCTTTATACATTATAAAACACTATATATGATTATTGAAGCCAAAATAAGCAATGAGAACAAAATTATATCAAAAATGCTTAAACGGCACAGGGTCGCTAGAGCAACGTTTACTCGTGGGCAATAAGGATGTTTACTTTGCGATCAAAGCACTAAAGCAGAAACAAATCTTATTTGATGTGTGATTCACCCTAAATGTATGTTCTTGACAATTGATTGCAGGTACTTTCTAAACATAGCTAAAGAAAATAGCACATGAGTCGACATTGATATGGTGACCTTGTGCACTCTAAGCACTTTTAATCTGATATAACCATTATGCCATTTTGTTGGTCTTGTTTCAAACTGTATTGAAACTATAATGGAAAAATAAAATAAAGAAAGATATTGAAATGGCTCTCTGTAAGGTAAACAGTCATTGACAATGAAATTTAGTAAGGTTATAGTGTCCATTTAACATGCATGGTACTTTTTAGTACATTCAGAACCAAGTCGACTACTCGAGTCTTTACTTGGCCTGGGCAGGGATCGAACCCCCGACATCTGGGTCGACGGAGCGACTATCCAACAAAGCCAGCGTCATAACAACTACGCCACATCCACAAGGCTAAAAAACCTTTGTTTCAATGACGTATTGATACCCATTACTAGCTCTGATGTCATGTCTTATGTCCAACGTATGTCCATGATGGTTAAGTATCTCCTTTATAGTACTGAGTAGATCTAGTGAAGTATTGTTGTGCAGATTCGCATGCTTTGATCTGAAATTTAGTAAGGTTATAGTGTCGATTTAACATGCATAGTACTTTTTAGTACATTCAGAACCAAGTCGACTACTCGAGTCTTTACTTGGCCTGGGAGGGGATCGAACCCCGGACCTCTGGATGTGGCGTAGTTGGTATGGCGCTGGCTTTGTTGGCTAGTCGCTTCACGGCACAGTTCAACAGGTATCTTAAAATATTCTTCTCACATGTGCTAGTTTTGTGGAGCATAACGAGACGTACCATGACGGACATGGCCTCGGCGCCGGCGTCCAGCTTGGCCATGAGCTCGCCCGCGACGCGCGTGTGCACCACGTGCTCCGACGCCGTGCGCAGCGCATGCTGCGTCTTGGGGTCCGACGCCGCCAGCTTCATCTCTTCAGCCGGCGCCTGGAGGAGGTGAAAAAAAATCAGCCAGCCATGTGACAGTGTCCAACCATATAATAGGCTAACTGCTACACTTCTTCATATATTTGACTTAGCAGAGGTTTATTTCAACGGATTTGGCTGTATGCACTGACAGTGCTATAGCTGGGCTAGCGCTAGACCCATCTCAAATATAGCCAATTGGCTAAATGGCCACATTTTTTTAGCCAATTGAATTTTTTTTAGCCAATTGGCTAAAGAACTAAATTATTCTTTAGCCAATTGAATTTCTTTTTCGCCCAAGCAAAACCTATGTAAATTAATTAAAAAGGTAATGATAACACAAACATCATTACTTTTAGTTACTTTGACAATATTTCTACTTTAAATATCTTAATGACATCTGATACAATTGTGTTTAATTTTCCGACGCTCCGGCGAGAACGATGAAGGTTATATAACTTTCAAAACTTGAGGAAAAGACCCTGCTGATGACTGCTTTGCATCAACCAATGAAGTACATTGGCCAATAATGGAAACAAACTTTTGATAACCCATATACACTATATTTTCTTAATTTTAAAGCAATTTTTCTGAGGGTGGCCCAGTGGGACTGGACGAAGGAGACCACTGCACGTCTCAATTCGAAACCTCTTGCCGCTCAGCCATCGGGCCGCCTGCGTTGACAGGTGTCATGCCGAGGGGAGTGGGGAGGAGGCGTGGGGGTGGATATACTTCCATTTTCGTTCATATTTTATAGCGACCGCTCAAGGGAGCTGTTATTACTAGGGATTCCAGTGATTCTCTGTCAAATTTCTGAGGCAAACATGGCTGCCAAAACAGTTTGTGAAATTTCATTATTTACAATCGTTTTTCTCACCTATCTGGGCAAATGATGTGCAAATGATGCCATCAAAATGACTACCAATGCGAACTTTCATCTTATCCTACATAACATTACCCAATACATTTTGTATTACTATGAAATTGTTCAATTTCTTTTATATTTTTTGAATATGTTAGGAAGACGGGGGGCAGCCAGTTTGAATCAATACACTCTCCAAACAGAGTTTTGTTCCTGTTGTCAATCTAGAGAAATCTCTGGGTAGGAGATTGGAATCAATGAGGTAGCTTTGAAAGCATTTTTTTCCAAGATTTATAACATAGAGAATGACACATCTTAAAAATATCAACCAATCACTGACCATTTAAGATACCAGTACAGATTACTTGTAAATATTTCTTCTAATCACTGCACATAATTTGTCATCTGCACATAGACTGTCATCTTTAAGGCAATGCCTTAATCTGAATATATCGTATCATCATATGCTATAACGTGAGCGGTCGCTTATGAAGGCTTTACCTTATCATTATATATTAATTACATTGTGAGATTCAAACGGCTGCACTTATTATTAAAAACTAACCTAATCTACCAGCATTAATTCTTTATTATTAAGAAACACCAACGAACGTTTAATCCATGGAATTTGCAGATATTGAGATCGTTCTAAACACATATGCTCGCCCATTGCTCGATGGGAAACTATAAACCAATGTATTGTTGAATCACGTTTTATTTACTCTTGATGAAAGTGTCGATATGGCAGTCAATGGCAGGATATTTTCACGATACAAATGATCCTATATATTAATACGCTAATTTTTGGACTTTGTTCGGCTATCTCCTCTTTGACCTGACTAGCTGGACGCCATCTAACTAAAGCAGGTCATTCATGGTACTGTGTAGATTTGCACGAATATGTTTTTTCTATACATTATTTATTAGTTCATCTTTACACAACATACATAATATTTACTGTTGACAGTTTCGGCAACTGCTGTCACCATTTTCAAAACGTCTCTGCGCATGTCATGGTCACTCAGCACGACTTCCGATGCCGAAAATCGGGTCATACACGTGAGAGAGTTGAAAGACCCCCTCGTCTCGGTTCATGACCTGCTTCTGTCCTCGTATCTCTATCGCCTCCCTGATTGTTCTTGTTCTCCAATCCCCCTCCCTATCCGTGACATGCGCAGAGACGTTTTGAAAATGGTGACAGGAGTTGCCGAAACTGTCAACAGTAAATATTATGTATGTGTTGTGTAAAGATGAACTAATAAATAATGTATATATATGTATTCCAACACGATGAACTCGTTCAAGGATATGTTTTTTCTAGTCAAAATGGCCCTGGTGGTTGGTAATTAACGGCTTTATAAACAAAATAGCAGACAGCAGCAGCCATGCCAGCGTCATGTGGAGTAGTGTGATGTCATAAAGACGCCAAAGGCGTCACATGGGTTCAAATACTACGGATTAAAACCACTTTGCCTATTGGGCTATGTGTACATTAGAACCTTCAATCAAGACCTCCTCTATAAATACACCACCTCTATTATAAGATGATTTATAACAGTCCTAAGTCTTCAAACATCTCTAAGGAGACCACCCTTGACGCCAGTCCTTGGGCAGTCTTAATTAATAGAGATGTTCTACTGATGTGTGTGAGAACATCTGTGCCATGGAGAGCATTATGTTCCCATGAGTAGACACAAATTTTTCATCCCATAGCTTTTGCATACTAGATGCCAAGTGCATTGTCAGTGATCAATGACTTACTTGAGATTGAGATATCCTCATACGAGCTTCAACTCGGAGTTAATCCAGGTAGTTCTTCGTCTGCGCCAAGTATACTACATCCAAGCTCAGAAATCCATAGCTTGATCTATTGCTTGACTTCTTGCTCATTCCAAAAGATTCTATATTGTGGTATAAGAATTTCCCTATCTCAATTTGCCTTCAGTCTTAAAGGTTGTTCCAAAACACTCTTTCTCCACATCATAATTGATACTTGGAACGGGCTAAGTTGTCAGTACAATGAAGTGTGCCAATTTTATTTATTATTCATTTGTATGTACTAACTAACAAAAGTGGTCAGAGCCAACGTTACAAAGTATCACCCATGCCCACAATTTCCACAAGGGTGGGTGCTGAAGAAAAAGAGAGTGGTACTCATTTTATACACTTTACTGAATATTTCCTTTCCTAATTCCATGGAAGGCATGATACATAAACACTAACTTTTTCTACCTTGGCTGTGACTAAAATGACTTGGCTGAGACCTTATTGTACACACATGTACATGGAGTGACTGTTCCTGTAGTCACGCTATAGTAATCTGGAGTATGGATGATTGGAAGATTAATATAATTTATTACTATTATGGTTGGACGTAATGGACAGAACCTAGGTATAAAAAGGACTTCACTATACAGGGTAGTCACAGGATTTTCATTTCCATTTTCCCTGATTTTTCCCTGATTTTTCCCTGATTTTTAC
Source organism: Streblospio benedicti (assembly GCA_019095985.1). Lineage (NCBI taxonomy): Eukaryota > Metazoa > Annelida > Polychaeta > Spionida > Spionidae > Streblospio > Streblospio benedicti. The sequence continues at coordinate 20,883,494 of CM032659.1, forward strand.
AAACCAAGAAAGAACACAAAGACCATTAAAGCAAATATTTTATTTAAAGCTTCCAACAACCCTTTATAGCCGCACTGACTCCACCAAATTCAGTTTATGATCTTTAACTAAAACTAACTAAAAGTTGGAAAAATAGTATGCAGTGTATGTTAGTAAAATAAACCTCCAAACGGAGGTCACGAATGCGCAATGTGTGTATTATAATCACTGACAGATTTTTTTACTCATATAAAATTCCCTGATTTCTCCCCCCCCCCCAGCCCACCAAGTCAAATTACCCTGACTATATATGTACATTGTATAAGTATCAAAATGTGTCGGTATCTGGGCTATGCCAATGCGTATGTGGCTTCAAGCAGGATGAGAGGTTGGTAATGTTAGTACTATCAAGTCATGGGTGCTGTCAGGATGGGAAGCATGCTATCAGGACTTGGCGATGGGTGTCAGATTTGGGGCTACGCTTTTTTAGGACAAGGGTGGGGGCTATCCAGACGCTGGGTGGGAGTGGATGGTGTAGACCAATGGTGAAGACCTGAACTACGTAATATGTATTTGTTGTTAATTAGCAAGGGCGTATCTAGAATTTAGGAAAAGGAGGAGTACATATGATGACATCCACTACGGGGTCCGGGGCCATGCTCCCCCAGAATTTTTTTTTTGCAAGGATGCCATTTGGTGCAATCTGAAGCATGTTTTAAGGCAACAGAAGAGTATTTTTGCTGGTATAAATAATTCAATTTTATATTGATTTCCCCCCATTTTGTTAAGGTCATCACATACCGAACAGCCAATGAAATATCGTATGTTGGTTTTGTAAAATAAAGAAGCTTATCAGAAACTCAACGGGGGGAAGGAGCTTTTGTAATGGTGGTGGTGGTGGGGGGGGGGTCACATAATTGTGAGCAAGCATATAGCGACCGAGCAGGGGAGGTTATTGGAGGGGAGTAAGGCCTCCTATACATTTTTTTCTTTTTAAATGAAGGGCAAAATGGTTGGATTTCCTGATACTTAACATGTTGAGGTCTTCATAATCGCTTCAATCATACTACATTCCATATAAAGCATTCAACCCATGCAAAGCGCAGAGAACTAGAACTTTATTCAATATATTCTCAGTATAATCATATGGTATGTATGTGTGCATGAATAATGCATGCTTACAAACATTGATTCTGCTTCATTTGAGGTGGCACTATAATTCTTTGTAAATCACAGTCTCCAGTTCCATATTATGAGGATGTAGACTATGAAATCTGGCAACAATTTTGCCAAAGTCCATCTATGGGGCCGACCCAGGTAGTTGGTGAAGGGAAAGGGTAAGAAGAGCAAACGATTGTGATACATGTTGTGCTATGCTAGAGGTGTTCGGGGGCATCCTCCCCAAAGAAAATTTTAAAATGTGTGCTCACATGTGTAATCAGAGCCATTTTCTGCACCAAATTTTTAATGGCCCTTTAAGTAAATTCCTCACGCTGCCATCTTTGTTGTCATTGCGTGAACGACGTTCCGAAATGTTGTCAACTAGAATGGTTGATGGCGAACGGCGTTCTGACATTTAGTCTCGATTTGGCAGACAAAATTCGTTTTTTTATGAATTTTTCTTGAATGAAAATGATTTGCCACATTGGCAAAAGAGTAAGCAAAATATCTCACCCATCCTTAAAATCTCTTGCCCATGGCGATAAGATGAACTGACGCGCGTGCCCAGTAAATAATAGATAAGTACTGGTAGAGGTCGGACTCTTAGCCATTTAATTGGCGTTTGGTAGGCTTTAGCAGTCAGTCGGTTACAAAATGAATGGTCGTATATTTATCGAATTGTCTTAAGCCTCCATGTAATATGCTGCCCATCTTGTTTCTACATAATGTATACATTTTCGCTTCACTTTTGTGCAATTTCATAAAGCGATACCTCGATAGCTTTCAATCCTTCCTGGATCTTCTTCAGTCTGCCACAAATCCGCCTGTTCGTCATAGGCACATATTAAAATGAACTACATCGAATTTCACCACATTATTAATGTGCTCTGAGAATATTCCCTGGCCCATGTTTATAAATGCCTGTCATGATAATAAAACGCACATATAAAACTTTGTTAATTGTGATATGTTGAAAAATTCCCCATTTACCATAATGTCAGACATTTAATATCTTAAGGCAGACGACGTCAGTAATGATCCACATGAGACAGTAGAAATTCTATGGGATGAGGATAAGACATTTTACAATTGTTTGTGGGGATTTATAAGTTTTATGCATCCCATGGAATATATGTTTAATTCACCCTGCCGGGTGACGTCATTTGTGAACGATCTCCTACTATGTAACCAACAGGACGAATAAGAATTTAGCTTACTCGTCCTCAGACTACCAACTTTTGTCACAGCCATAAGATGTACATGTAGATCTTAATTACTTAGTCTCTTATAAGTGCTGGTAATGAGATTCCAACCTATTTTCAAAAAGGTTTTTAGATGAGTTCAGAAATTTCTGAAATCATCTAAAAACCGTTTTGAAAATAGGTGGGAAGTTCATTACTAGCAATAGAGACTAAGTGATTAAGATATAAAACACAGTGCAGTACAGCATATAAACAATATATAATATATGAATATTATTCAATAAGATGTAGAAAAGGTAGGACATTTTTGGATGACTATCAACTTTTATGTTCAAAAACGTTATCTGGGGCACTGGCTAAAAAAGCGCTAATTAAACTGAGACATTGCTAGACATTGCTACATGTAGATGCTGGAAACTGTGATGCACTTACATTGTTGTTGAGGTTGTCGTGGAAGATGTTCAAGGTGGTCTCTTGAATGACCTCCATGTCTGACATGGTTGCTGACAGTCGCCGGCTGCCGTGGGGTGATGGTGGCCGAGGATGGCCAACGTGTACACTCTGGGATGTCTTGGGGCTCACAACTCGACTCCTGCAATTTGTGTATTTATGATTTAGGAAAATACACACAGAATACTCCAGTGGCTAGGGTTGGGGGTTGGGGGCAGAGGGGGGTGTCTGTGAACATAAAAGCATCACTCCTGATTATAGTGTTTTGAAAGATCACACCCTTAGTGTCTGAAGAAAATTAGGTAGACATGTGGCATGTCGTCAATATCAGAGAAATTCAAGATGGTCACCAAGATGGCCTCTAGAGTACCCTTATGTTTGACTATATCAATAAAACCATTAGATCTACACGTTTATTTGGATACTCTAAGAGTAGGTCTTTTTTGGTCAGGGAATTCAATGAAATCAATTATAAACTGATTTTGATCTTTAATTACCAAAATGTTACATATCTGCAAAGAATTGAACATCAAAAGCATAACATTTGTGGATGAGTATATAAATCCTACAAAAACCTACAGTAGTTTCATACAGAAAGAATGCCAAGAATTGAGAATCTACATCCCACCAGGAAAAAAGGCAGATCTCCCAGAGTGTAGATGATAAATTTATGAAATGAATGCCGAAGAACTTTCAGTGATTGAAGCAAAAGATATTGCTTGATTGTTAGGAAGACTAGATTTAGATATGAATCTGGTGTGGTTAAGTATATATGTAAAGAACAAAAAGTTCATGAATGATATGGGTTTAATAGCTTGTGATCACAGATAAAATCGGTGACATACCGGTAATACATTACATCAACCATCACGAAAACCCTATGCAACAACTGAGGGATGGGTATAATATATTATAAAATTATGTTTTTATGTCCTTTCAGTTGCTGAAGCAAAGCATTGTGTGTGAAGGATGAGTAAGCTTCTTACTCATACTGTTGGTTTAACACTGGTCTGGGACTAGCTGATGAGTACTTATCTAGGGCACTGTCAGAGTTGAGTGTAAACATATTTAACTGTACATAACAGTGAAATACAAAGTTGCGTACCCAGTCAATATATGTGATGACTTTCGTCTCAGTGCTGCAATCTTGCTGATGTCGTGCACATGTCTACAGCAGGTGCAAAACAGCAAATTAGACATAATTAGACATATCATTCTCTTAAAAAAATAATATTTCTCAACTTGCCAACCAAATACTATATAGAGGAGTACATCTGGCCAGCAGAAAAAAATGAACCTTGCAACAGATCTTAACAATTAGTGTGATATACCAAAAGATGCGGAATTTTCTCTAGTTTTAGGATCCAGCTGGTGCCCAATTGGGAAACGACAGGAATTTCTGATATGAACTGGTTTCCATGGTAACGTCACAATAAAATAGTGAAAAAGTGTAAAACATAAATTAGTAGATTATATGGTGGTTATTTTAGTTATAGATGGGCATGATAGCTCATATGAAAGGTATTAAAATCTTCTATCTGTTGAATACAGTATTTATGCTAATATGCTAATTAGCATACATCTAATTTGCATAAGTGTCGTGATTTTGACGTTTTTCGTCTAAGAGGGAAGATTGAACTTTTATTAGAAAAGCTCACAGTAAACAATGGTGTATTCTAATGGTTTTGTATCGTGGACAGGTCGTTTTAGTATGTTGACAAAAAATAAGAAGCACTTTGAATCATTGATTACGAAATGGCACATGATACAGTGTACCCACGTAACAATCATATTGGGAATAACAGAAACTGAATGTTGAGAGATTCACTCATAATTGAATTTATTTTCAGAATGCATTTGCATTTCATAGCTAATTAGAAAGCACATGGTATAGGTCACCAACTAAACATAACTTTTATGCAAATTAGCTTATTTGCATATATCTAATTTGCATAAATATTCTGATTTTGACGTTTATCATTAAAGTGTGTAGCTTTAAGTTTTGTACCTAGGTTGATGTACAGCATAGAAGAATTTTTTTCCATCAAGGCCACAACATTGCTCATATTCACAAAAATTGAAGCAGATTAGATAAGTATTATACAAAAAAGTAATATGTTGTAACGTTAGATACATATACAGCATCAAAAACATTGATCATTAGCTTTCCCTCATAGGAACGTCCATTTTTGGAATATCTTTATGCATTTAAGAGCTCATTCAAAAGCTTGTGTCAAGAGCTTGTACATTAATATAATATGCAAATTAGCATATTTACATAGTAGTATAGTTTATTATTCCATACCTAAATATTCTCATTTTAGTGCTATTTTTCAACATTCAGTTTCTGTTATTCCTAATATGATTGTCACGTGGGTATAAAGTATGGTGTGTCATTTCGTACTTATTGATTCAATCTGCTTCTAACGTTTTGTCAACATACTCAAATGACTTGCCCCTGATACAAAACCATTAGAATAGACCATTGATCAATATGAGCTTTTCTAATAAAACTTTAATCTTCCCTCTTAGAAGAAAAACGTCAAAATCATGAGATTTATGCAAATTAGATGTATGTTAATTAGCATATTAGCATAAATTTTGTATTCAATAGATAGAGGATCTTAATACCTTTCATATGAGCTATCATACCAATCTGTAACTAAATTAGCTATCATATTATGCACTGTTTTATGTTTTACACTTTTTCACTATTTCATCATTACGTTACCATGGAAACCAATTCATATCAGAAATTCCTGTCGTTTCCCACTTGGGCACCCGCTGGATCCTAAAACTAGACAAAATTACGCATCTTTTGGTATATCACACTAATTGTTAAGATCTGTTGCAAGGTTACTCCCTCAATATGCATCGTATGAGTCCACCTATGCAGCTCTAATAGATGCTTAATTCTTAAGCATTTTGGTACACAATTATCTGGTTTTTATTACAGGTCACTAGGGCTGTGACGGTTACAGTTCGGTTTGGTCACGGATTTTACACATTATAACCGATCCGACGTCGGTTAATTGACATGGTGTTGACTCTGCATGGTGTTGACTCAGACTCTGGGGCCTAGGAAACATTATTATGGGGCCCCAGCTTTTGCTAACATTTTTACGCAATGCTAAAGCACCAAAACAGAAGAAGCCCCAAGTATATATGTATTCTTTCAGGGGCCCCAAGTTATGTCAAATCTGTTAAACAACCCAAAGCCTCAAATGACAAGGGGCCCTAGTAATCATTATTATGGGGCACGAGATTGGGCAACATTTTTACGCATATTTCTTTTTTATGCAAAAGCAGCAAAACAGACGAAGCCCCAAGTATATTTTTTTCAGGGGCCCCAAGTTATGTTAAATCTCTAAATCAACTCAAATCCCCAAATAACAAGGGGCCCTAGTGAACATTATGGGGCCGCAAATTTTGCCAACATGTTTCTCTTACTTCTAGTAACTACTGAAAAAATTATTTAGAAGCAACACTAAGTTAATTTCTTAACCCGAGCCTGTTAACAAGTTGGAAATGGTACTTAAAGAAAGTAAACGCCATAGAAGTGATTTCAGTTATACAATTGGACTTGTACCTGTGTGATTGTTTCAGTAATTACCTGTGTACCATTATGTAATAATGGTGTCATGGTTGATTGCTGATAATAGCTCAGCTTGTTAATTGTGTTCCTGATTGAAATAATTCACAAACAACAGATATTAGACATTTGATGTGTTATTATCATAAGTCATAACCAATGCAAATAAAACATAATGACTGAAGGCATACGACAATTCGGTTAATCGACGTTCCATTTTGTAACCGGCACTTGGGCAAAACCTATCCAACATCGGTTATTTGTCTAACCATCACAGCCCTACAGGTCACGGACCGTTTTTTACTTTACACATCGCCATCATGAGGCAGCAAATGCCTGTGAGATAAATGTCCACACCCATAAGAATATCCATCCTGCCTCTTTGCCAATCAGAATTGAGTACAATTGGCAAACTCGAGAGGAAAAAAATAATAGATTATCAATACTTGCTTTTTTCTTATAGTTTGCAAAGCAAATAACTGACAAGGTGCAGCCTGGTGCTCTACCTGTGCTGGGCAAGCAGCATGGAGCGGAATTTGCTTGCTGAGGTTTCGCTGTCAAGCAGGCCTTTAACCCGCAGCGCCTTGGTTACGAAGTCCACCACACCCACCAGGGTGCGCTCCTCAACATCAAACAGGATCAAGCCTAAACAGCCAACAGAAAAATATGACTGATAAAGTAATGCTTGGTTTTCTTCAAACATCACAGTAACCTATAGATACAAACACAGAAATAGAATAAAATTAATATTGTGTGGAGCCAGTCACTAAACCTGTAAATGGACTGATAAAATGTACATGCTTTTTAATACTTTCTGATGTACTTGTCAAGACTGTGTAAAAATTTTACAATGTAGGTTGTACAGTTTCTATCTGGTTTATGGACTAACGATTCTCACTCTTACATCTGATATAGTCATGTCATATATGGTCCTCTAGACTAGTTTGAGGGGACCTGCATAACTGGTAGACAAGTGGTTACCAAATGAGTAATTGCTGAGAAATGCTGTATCAGCACTTCTTCATGACAATAAAAGATGCAGTGGCATCAAGCAAATTAGATCCTGATCCCAACTTCATATGGAAAACGTGTCAAATAGTTCTGAAATTTGGGAGGTTGGAACTAACTCTCTCTTGAAATCATTTAAGAAGAAAATGATACTAGCATGTTAAAAGGTGGATTTGTAAAGTAAAGCCCCAAAGATGGCATTGACACATAGTCTCTTGAAAAAGCTTGAGAATAGATATTGAAGATGTTTTCTGCATCTTCAGTCTGATAGATTGATGTGGCCGTGTTGAGTGCAGAGAGGAGTGAGAGATGAGAGATCTAAGAGGGAAACAGCACAAGGTCCAAAAGTTGAAGGCATCAGGGAGACACAGACTGACTTGGGAATAGAGATTGAGAGCTGCTTGTGATGGGCAATACAGATCCTCTTGACTACCAGTCATGGAGGGCACAATTGCGTTCCTGACTGGGCAACTAGGCCACACCCTCACATTACCAACTTATTTGGACCTGTTTAATATGAAGTTTAATAGAACTAGTAGCTATAGTAATTGACAAAGCCATATGAAGTCCTCCTCACCTTCAGCTAGCAGTTCGTTGAGCTGTGTGAGACTGTGGAAAGTGAGTGGCGCGACATGGGCCTTTCCCCACCGCTCGCTCGCCGGATCGTAGTTCTCCTCGTAGCGGATCCAGCGAGCCCGCTCGTGCCACTCGGGCGGCAAGGCCTAGTACAGATTGCGTCAGAAGGACACAGAAGAAAAATTACGAGAATTACGTTACGATTTGTTACGATTCTTTCCCATTTCTTCTCATATTTACTGTTCTTACGAACGTAAATACCTTCTGTTATTTACGCAATTTCTGTATGTTCTGCAGTTTCTTGGAATAACCATAAAAATTACGTTTTTTCTGTTTTCTACGCATGACACTTTCGAAAATTACGCATTTTCCGTTTTTTCCTAGTAAAAATGAGCGAAACAATCGTAATCTCCGTAAAAAACAGAACTTCCGCATCAAATGTCTGTACTTTCTCATTTTTGCAACTTTAAGAGCAGGATTTCGGACGTTTCTTGGAATTTCCAGAACTTTTCGTTTTTGTATGATTCAAAACCACCCATTTTTGCCTATAAAAGGCAGGATTTTGAGATCATTCGTCCCATTTTTTTTCATCTACAAGATTTTCATGGTTATTATAAAAAGATATGACTTCAATAAACTTTAAAATATTTAAAAAAACTATTCACATGCATCTACTCAATATTTGTCATCGGATTATTCTGGCCACTGATGCGACTTATGCAGCTCTATTTATAGCAAGGGAAAACGAAAACCGCGTAAAACGCGAAAAATTCAAAAAATTCGGAATTAAAGTATTAATAATGGACGTAATGTATGGGAGATCAAATGAAAAGTTTCTGATTTTTCTCATTTTTACGTTTCTTTCGCTTGAAAGGTAGATTGTCCGTAATTTTTTACTGGTTATTACGTTAGTTACGATTCTTTCGGAAATAGTAAGCGTAAAATCCGAAATATTAGTTCCGTGGATTTCGGATTGAATGCTTCCAAGAAATCATGATGATCGTAATTTTGTTTCTCATTTCTTCCGAAATGTTCTCATTTATTTCGCTGCTTCCGCAAAGAAAGTTTTTTGAAATGGATGTATCTAGAAGCTCTCTGGTGCATACCTTTTCTGAGAAAGTAGTTTTTTTATTTTGATGAAATGGAGGTATTTATATCATGTTTTGTTTTCCAATGATTTTACACGTTATTACTGTTAACTTTAACACATACATGTATTTGATAAAAAAAAACTTGATAGAAAAGACAATCGCCAAAGTGGCAGGTGCAAATTGAAGCCCACTCGCCAAATGGATTAAGCACTAGGTTTTGGCTAGTGGCGAGTGTGAGAGATATTCCCTGCACATACATGTTGACTATTGGTTATCATTGATGTATTGGAATTAGTTGACTGGGTTGTATTCTTTGACAAAGTCTTTAGGGCTATCACCTAGACCACTACCACTGTGGCACTTATTCACTTAGTACTTAAAGAATGCTATTATTATATGTGATATACATGTAGCAGTATAGACTTGGTGAAAGAATCCTCTATAATATCAATAATTAACATATTTTATATGTTCACATTAACCGCAAACTATAGCTAGAGGCATACATTTTGCATGCTTCCTTCAACTTCTTTCACACATAGGTCATGAGAGAAATAATAAAACATGACTGCTGTATACACCTGTAATACAAATTCTTCAGCAACATACAATGAAAATTGCTGTCATAGGCCATCATTGTAGAATTTTGAAAATGTTCATAATTTTCTCTTATATATTGTCTCATGCACAAAAATATCCTACGCTATGCCTGGAATGGCCACATGACTGTTGTACATGTATGGTTATTGTATGATTGGCATACTATGTTACTACAATTTGGGTTGCTTGGAGCCCTCAATATTTTCTTTTTCCTGTCTAAGACGATGATATGAATGTCATATATTTTAAATGGTCATATAATACAGTTCTATTCTTTCACCGCAGCCTGCGTCATGTTTAAATGTACACAACAAACTGATGTGATAGCATGATACGACCTCACCTTTGGTTGGATGTATTCATTTCGTACTATTGTCAATTTGTCAACCGTTGGGTGTTACATTGTATGTTTTCATAAGCATCAAAATCAAATGATGCCCTCCATATGGTTAATTCTACTCTCACTGTTCTTGCAAGCAAGCTCCTACCACTGTATTGATATAGCTGAAGAGATATCTTCCATTTTACTATATCAAGTGGCCCTGACGGGACTCGAACTCACGACCCCAAGGTTGTGAGACCTGAATGATAGCATCATCCCAAGCAGCCGGGTGTTAAAAGGTTACTCGGACGAACCGAAGTGGTAGGAGCTTGCTTGCAAGAACAGTGAGAGTTGAATTCACAAGCAAACTTGGGGGAAAATATATATACAGTTGTTCATATGGTTAATCAGTCCCTTATTTTCCAACAGCATAACTATTTCATCCATCTAAAAATAATTATAACGTGCCTATGTATTTACCTCATTCTCACAGACTTCCTTGACTTGAGACTTGACTGGGGGCTCATATTTAGCCTGCTGAAGAACATCAAACAGTGACTTCCGCTTACCCATGGCAGCATTCTCTATAACATACACAAACAGGACAACAAAGTACATGTAGGCCTAAATCCGGGGAAAAGGCAATATCATATTTGGCCCTGTGTCAACAGGTACACTTGCATTATTCATAGATGATTGGCCTTACAAACAACACACAAAGAAAATCAAAAATATCTTTCAGAAATAGTTTGGTGGTTCTGGATTCATAATATACAGATACAAACATATTGTACATAACTCAGAAACTTAAATTTTACCGTTTTCCGTACACTACAACAATTACCGGCGTGATCCAGCTAAATGCATAACTCAAAAACTTAAATTTTATGCAATCAATGTAACATTTTGTAGATCTATAATGCAGTGCCACTTAACATGCGTAAGAGAGCATCTGCACATTTGCCAGTAGTAGGAAGGTTCCCCGAAATGTCTTATTCATTGTTTTTTTATATCAATAAACGTTATTAATTGGTTAAAAAAGTAAGTTTCTGAGTAAAAAACAACATGTTTCTACAGTACTTAGTGCATTGGAGGAACATATTTTTTCGTTCGTTTTTTTGTTGTTGCTTTGTTTAGTTTCTTTTCTATAGGGTAACGTAATGGGCCGAAAATTGAAATTACATCATATAAACCACATTCAAACAAATTCTTTGAAGTTCTTGTGAGTATATCAACTTGACACCAAAATTAATACATACATTGTAGGTGACACAATTTCTCAATATCAACACACAAAAATACTTATTCAGAAAAAAAACAATTTTAACTGAGGTTTCAGATTTCCGCCCCCCATAATGTTTCAGTAATCGTACATGTACGTTCTGTATTTCATAATATAAGTTGGACACTAGTGATGGGAATTGGAGGTAGTATTGACTATCGATAATCGGTAGCCCTGGCATCGTCGATTATCGATACATTATCGATGTCCACATTGTCCAGCTCAGCAATAGATATTCATAGACATCCCGGGTGTCACTGGGTGTCAAGCTCACAGACTAGTCAATCGGACCATATGTGATAGTACCACACAGTGCATTTCTTTAAGATTTGGCATATCTTCAATTATTTGTACTATTTTCATGCTGTACTGTCATATAGTAATGTATTTGTCGTATAATTACGTGGTATAATATTTATTTCCAAATACTTCTATCGCAGCGCCCTCGAAGACGCATATAACTACGCAATTCTGGCTAAAAAGGACAAGAAATCAAAGCATCTTTTCATGGAGAAATTCTGTCGACCTTGACCCCATAATAATACTCGAGAACTGAAAGCGCATAAACAACACATTCCGATCTAAATTTTGTGGTAAATAAGAATTAAATTACTATTATTTGATTATCCATTGGGAGAACAATTAATTACGCATCTAACAGCCATTTAAGATGCGTAAATCGGACCCACAATACTCATATTTCTACGATATTCACCCTGACAAATTATATACCATTGGAATCGGGAAAGCCCGCGCTCTCTGGTGAGAACAAGTGAGGTTTGATTTTTTAATGACGTCATTAGTAAATAAAGGTCAAGAAATACCAGATAACAGCCATGATAACAAGGGATTTGTGCGCAAAATACATCATCAAGTCTTTTTTTATCGCCGCTAAACATTTAGTCTAGATCGTCAACAATGTTATATTCGATGTTGCGAAACGGTGGGCATTTGATAAAGGCTAAAGTGCCGCCCATGTGTCTATGATTGACAGCCGCATTTAATTTTAGCCAATGAGAGCGCATGCAGCTATTTGCTGCAGATTGCAATGGCTGTTGGGTCAAGAATTCACACAGCGGATACCACATAAACCGATTTTATAAGGATATACCGAAGTACAGTTACGTCTGCATCGTGTAACATCGTTTAATCCAACCTGAAATGTACCAAGCCTTCAGACAACATTTTTTGGACGAAAAATGAATGTCAACATATGAAATTAAAGTTGTGAAGCTGGTTCCGTATTGGATATCATTGAGTGTGAGCTTTATGATATATATTTTTGTTTGATTTATGCTGTTTATGATGGCCTGATGCAATGGCATTTTTATACGATGGCGGGAAGTGACAGAAAAACATCTTTATAATTGTGAACTCCAAGTTGTCATTTCGAACGAGAGCAAGACAAGCTCGATGTTACGAACAAAATCTAGAAAAATAAAACCATAATACTCTTACAATGGGCTAAAAATAAGAAAGCATATATGATTCTGAATGCACACATGAATTAATGTAGAGAAATACTAGTAAGCATTTTTCGTGGCTCCAGAAAAAGTTTTTGTCTTGGGCGTCACACTGTCAAAAACCATTGTTCGCCGATGTTTTTATTTTGTGATTTCATTTCCCGTACGCCGGCACAGATGGTATGGGTCTTACAGGGCGCATCTGTTCACAAAGGGTTAACTGACGTGCACGTGAATGCCTGGAGTCAGTCATTGTTCAGACAAAGAGGTAGCTAGCTATATTGGTGCGTTTTTCATTGGAAGATATTTCCTTACTAAGCTGAAAAAATGATCAGTACATTCAACTGCCATCTCATCAATCTAGTTCCTATTCTTTATTCTTGCCCAATCAGTTAGTTGTAACTCATCCCCAATTGCCCTATCATATATGTTTATATTTCTGACAAATTTATTCTTTTTAGGGACCTTAAAATATGGGGGTATCCTTTACCAACTAATTGCAGTTATTTCAAATGGACTTGAACTTTCTGTTATATATGAACTAATGTGAAGAGTTTCAAACAAATTCTATTTCGATCAAATTATTCCCCAAAAATACCAAAAAGCTTTGAAACAAAGACATCCATGTGCGACAAGTGAAAGAAAAGAGGTAGTGTAGCAGAGATGAGAACTTTTTCAGAATCAATCGTAATTACTGTTCAAAGTAATTCTGCATTAAGAACCTTCAGTATGCTTTCCCTGACTATATTTTTTATTCTTTTGTTTACAATGCTTCAATTTATTTGAAGTAAAAAAAATCTGGTGAAAAAAGGGGTCCCTCCTATGTGTATTGTGTGTATTCTACAGATAAATATTATTCATATATAAATATTATTCAATTTTCAGACTATTTGTACCGTCATGACTTGCAGTTTCCATTGGATGTATCGTTGATATGTCATCGTCAGAAACTTCATCCCCAAATCGGACACCAGACTTTGCTGGCTTAACAGCATTAGATGGATGCATTGGTGTTTGGTTTTTGTCCAAGCTAAAACATACAAATAACAAATTTTATTTATAGTCTTTCTCTTTATCAGGGAGTGCTCATTATTTAAGTGAGCCAAAGCTGACTAGTTGGACTGGACTTAGACTGGGAGATTCTGAGGAAATGCAGTGGGGGGGTCTCTATTTTGGTACAGATATTTTAGGGGTAGGGTCATCAATCTTGTACCAAGTACAAGAGGAGGGTTGTCTATTTTGTGCCAGAGTAATATTAAAGATTTTTTTCATTTTTTATTTTACCGTCATTTCATGGGTAAAACACACACTAATTTAGTGTGTATAACCGTGGCAAAAAAAAACATTTGATAAGGGGGAGGGGGTGTTCACCTAATTTGTACATGAAAAAATAGGGGGGTATGCCTTTTTTGTAAATAAAAATAAATGCGTCATGAATTTTGTACATGAACATCAGACCAAATCCTCGCACTCCTCCCCCCAATAAATAATGGGCAGTCCCTTATTTACACCATGAAAATAGCAGTTTTCAAGCACTTTGACCCGTCTAGAAAATACTAAGTAAGATACGTCTGTAGATACTTTTGACATGATACAGTACTGTCTGATATCATCAGAAGGATACAGAATCGAACTGAAATTAGAGAAATCGGCGTAACAAAACGAATTAATTCATAACAATTCGAAACAAAGTTACGGCTATCAGTTTTTTTTTTAACTGTTCAATCGCCGAAATTACGATACTTACGATTATCGAAATAAACAGAAAAAACGTAATAATCAGAATAATTTCACACATAAGCGTCCATCTTTGATACTTAATCGCTCATAAATATTCAGATTTGTTCGGGCGTTCTCGTTTATTCCTGCCACAACGATAGCGCTGGAAGTGCGGACGCTGTAACAGACACCCAATGAAATAAAAATCTTTCATAATCTCGGTGTAATTTTGAACTTTTAGAAATATTCATTTTACTACGGGAACCTCAGTAAAATGCGTAATAGGAGAACAATCAGAATAAACGTAACTACAGGTGAGTTATGAAGAAAGCCGTAATTTGCGAAAGATAAGGAACCGTTTTACGTTCATAATAGTAGCAACAATGAGAAGAAATGGGAAAAAATCATAAGGAATCATAGCGTAATTCTCGAAAACTTTCTTCTGTATCCTTCCTACGGTATCAGTACTGTACTATGACATGTAACGTACTGCACTCTGTAAAGTTTACGGAAAATACACTAGCACTTCAGTATCTTGCAATGTATACAATGATTTGAGTTATTTTGCCATGGATCTTATTTACCCTTGCCAATTAATTCTACACCAAATGGGTCAAATGGTGTTACTAACACCATTTGGTGCAGAATTGGCAAGGGTAAATAAGATCCATTATAGAAATCAAATCTGTTTTGGTTTAAGGAAGTTATGCGACAAAAGGTGGGTTTGGATAGTTAAAATGTATACTATAGTACATTTCTTTCATGTATAGATTTTAAAAATCCTTTTTATAGATGCCCAATTGAACAATAAATTGCAAATTTCATTACAAAATGGTATATCCAAATTACCTTTGAAAAGTCCTCAATTCGGTGTCCCTGATTGCTTCATCGAACGATTTTTTCTCGTATCCAGATGGATTGAGAGCTGCACTGTCACTCTCCTCACTCCTCTGACTCAAACTCCTCGCCCTAAAAAAAGTAACTTCTTGGCCTCAAAGAATGTTTTGATTCAAATATTTTGATTCAAATGGTGTAACATGTACATTGTACAATTGAGTCTGGTGTAAAATACACATTGGAAGATAAAGGATCTACATGTATATCATGATAATCAAACATCAGAAGTTGGAATACATACTCCACAAAACCAAAAAAATTTCATGACATTACTTAATTTTACTAAATTTGCCAATTTGGACGATTCACAAAATTATAATGGTGTGAAAATTTTACAAGTTACAATACGTTTTTATGACAGTGCCGACAGAGCGATAAAGAGGTATCGTGCAATTTTTTCTCCAACGGCTTCTCTGAGTGAAAAATAATTTTACCTATAGTGTCAAAATAATGTTCATCGTATGTTCAAACATATTACCCCGTAATAAATTGGTTTACAAGTGTTGAGTGTAAACAAGAACATATTTGATCTTAAACAATCATAGGAAGAAGATGGTTCAGTCTGTATCATCAGCACAAGTAACAGTTACATGTACTAATTTGTATGGGCCATTGTTATCAGGTGGGCATATATCAAAATAGAGTTTGCCATTTGGTCATTTGTGGACCATTATGGTCACTGGTCACTTAGTGTGCAAACAGTATTAAGTCTCTGGTAGGGAAGTTAGGCAACTGCCGTTAGGCTAGTTTACCAGCTAGACTATGCCGTTAGAAAACCTTGTGGGCTTTATCGTGTAGTGTGTACTACTTGTAGCAACCCTCAAAGTTCAAACCCACACTACCCCAGATCTGCCTTGGTACAATAAATTCTGATGCTTGAACATGTTTTTGTGAAGAACAGAAGACTTTGACACTAGATCTAACTCATTTGTAGTCTGGTACACAATGTGGCTTACATGTACTTGAAAGGGGGTAACTGTCATTGAGTATTATAAATCACACCTCTGTGGTGCAAAAGCGTTGCAACGCACAACCATTAAAGCCGGGACATGTTTTCCATACACTACAACAATTACCAGCGTGATCCAGCTAAATGCATTTTCGTTTCATAGAATGGAGGTTGTATGGTGAACGGCAAAACTGTGTCAAATACGCGATTTCATGCAAAAATGCATATTTTTTATGAGACTATTGAATTTCCATGATAAACCTGCATCCCGGAAGTAATGATTTTAGACCTCAAAAAGTGTAATTTTCCGTTTTTTTTTACCCGTAAGTTCACATCTCTGAATTAGGCCTATGTAAGTGCCATTTCTCCAAAATTTTGTAAACCATCACAATATC
>CM032659.1:20905179-20980374 GCA_019095985.1 Streblospio benedicti
CCTAGTTTTGCCATCCATACTTTTGTGATTTTTATCTTTATTATCATTTTTTGTTTGTTGACTGACATCAAAGTAATCATATATTATTTTCAAGGTTAAAATTGCTGAAAATACGCATTTTTGCCAATAGATAACTTGCTCAAGTATTTACCAGCATTATTATTTTTTATTAAAAGATGGAGTCATGTTATATTTTGTAATTTCTGTTTTGCTTTACACATTTTATGCTACCATATTTTTCCTATACAAGAAGTATAAGAAGGGATTTGAAAGGTATTGATGTGTATATGGATATGTTTTTTTATTACATCTCCAAATTATTTACTTTTATTTTGTTAATTAAAATTCACATTGGTTATCATGTGTTTGCTGTTTGTGCCATTCTGGTAGTGAACAGAACCTCTTGTAAAATTGTGCTAAGATAGTTATATTGGGTTCAATATATTCTACTTGGATAAAAAATAGTTGTTGCGTGAATAAGAAATCGCATATTCACATATTAGTTCATTTAGCTTTACACATTGTTGCAACACTGATTTTTTTTTTCTACGTTCAATGTCGTCTATAGAGATCTAAAGGCCGCGTCCCACTCGTTTCTGCGTATGGTTGACACATAAATTCTAGGGATTTCCGGGCAATTTTTTTTATACGTCAAGCATCTGTTGTGAGAGCAGCGGAAACATCCGATGATTACCGAATGGCAGCGAGCGTTACAAGCACGTCACACGTATGTGAAGCAGCAAAGTAACGCTGGGTCTGCGTAGGGTTGGCGTAGCCGGCAGATGCTTAGCATAGGTGAAAAAATCTGGATATCCGCCCAATTTCTATCAGCTGGGCGTAAGTTCCCAGTGTGCCGGAACGAGTGAGACGCGGCTTTAACTATGACCAGGTGAGCAACATTGTCCCGTTCGCGTGAATAATTTGTACAGATTCGCTCCTGTCAAAGCGGGATTTCAGCAGGTGAAAAAAGTACACGTCCCATGCCCAATGAGAATGAAAAATCATCAGGTACTTTGCACCTTGAAAAAGTACCTGTCCCCCCTACCAAATGCACCGGACCCCCCTGCCTGGTAAATATTGCACCGTCCCTAATGTTCCTAGGATAGCACATGAAACCGTACATATATATGTAATGCTTATTTCCAATGTGGTCCTTGTTTGTTTGGCAGGTTAGGTAACCAACTGAGCCAAGGGTGTACTGGAGGGATCACACCAGCTATAGTTTTCAAACTAGGTGAGTTATTTTTACGTGCAGAGGGACGACTGTCCTCTACACGGGACATGCCTTTTAACGAGGCTTCCGAACCTCGGGCTTGGTGTCGTCACCGTCTTGTATGATAACCACTGTACTAACGAGGACCTCACTCATTGACGCTGTTGCTTTAACCCAGTGTACTTAGATTGTCCTTCAGCCAAAGTACATGTATAGTTGATACCGTTTAATTTCGCGAAATTGGACGGGGGTAAAAAGAGTTCGATATACAAGTGATTGCGGTGAAGCAATAAATCCAATAACAAGTGTGGTAAACAGATAATTGTCTATATTACACCTTAACCTATATTCTATCAAGTGACCCACTGATCTTTCACAAAGCCAATGAGACTGAATGTAAAATCTGGCCCTGGACATCCCGAACCGTACTCACTGGCAACCTAGCTTACTGCGAGAAGTACTACCTAAAGTGGGGAGAGAAACACAGATTGATGAGCCTCGGCAGCAGCCTCTGTATGGGCACGGATAGGTTTTGGCAATGTTGAAGTCACACAAGAGTTTCATCAATGTTAGCTGTGCAGGCATACCAATAGACACCTTCAAACTGTCAAGGTGAGACTGATGGACCAAGGCAACAATAAAGATCTACCATCGCCGAGGGCAGGATCTTTCCAGAAAGGAATGTGTAGCGCCGAACAGAGCAACATGCAAGATGGCAAATACAGAAGATAATATGCGCAAATGGTGAATTTAGGAACATATACCCTTCAGAAAGGACGCGAAGAGTATTGGACACAATCTGCATGAATGCGAACTGCGTGAATTAATGCATTCTGCACATACTTTGACTTCAAGAAGGCAAATGAGCCAGTCCGACAATGGCTAGAGATACGGTCAGACAAGATATGATGACCTTTTGTTGACATATTGTTTCCATCATGGACATATTGAGGTCATCATAACGACATCATACAGACTGGCGTCTGCTAGGTGGTTACACTGGTTGCCTTTATGTAGCACTGTCACCCGAGGAACTCGTTTATAATACAAGCGTCTGCAGAAAGCTATGACAACCAAAGCCCCCACGTGAGCACCGATGACCAAATATGACAACGGGTTGACATCGTGTAACCTTCGTATTGGTGTTTTGTAAGCCTAATTTGTACCTAACTACTGCAAAACAAGTAGGAACATACTGGGGTTGAAAACGACGAGGCGTGTAAGTTATGGAAGTCATACGCTGGAGTTTTGATTTTTTTTTGAAAATCCATATTGTCTTTATTGGTGCGCGTGAAGGTCAACGACTGCGGCAGCGCCATCATCTTTAGCACAATTCAAATTTTGTGAATATGAAAATATGTCACTCCCTTTTTACTTCACATGACTCACTATATTAGGTATTTGGAACGGTCCATCAATTCGGACACATCTTGCCTGGTTAGTGTATAGCGCTCGTCAACCCTTATATTATGCGATTTACGGGCACTGAAACCCTCCAGCAGCCGCTGTCAGCTTCCATTTGATTATCATACAGACCAATAGAGTATACACAGCCGTCATCGCCCACAAATACCCTCCAAAGTTTAAAACTAGCGGTTGCTAATGAGCACGCTGTTTGTTCATGCGATTTTCATGCAACATGGTGCATTAGGGTCACTTCCGACCCAGGGAAGCATTGTTTGCTACAATCTGCTATATTGGTTCATACGAAATGACAAGAAATAAAAACGAACAGTGGCCTGAAAAGTGAACTGTAGAAAGAGCCAAAGTTCCACTCCTTCGATGGGGTGTCGGGCTTGCTGACAGGAGGACGTGATAAGTGGAATGATCTTTATGCGTGTCAATGCATGGCCACGAGAGGTCAATCTTGGCGAAGGGGAACTTTGGTGTGCAACTACAACTAGTGAACTAGATAAGGAACTGAATAAGTGCCCAACGTTAATTGCAATTCCCTATTCAAATGGTGAACTGTGAAGCGTGAACCAGGAGCCAGCATTCCACGGCAAAATGCATTCCCTGACATTACCATCTGATATATGTAAATGCGTGTGAATATTTATTATAAAATGAGAAATCACAAATCATATTATACCCTTTTTAGTATTATATATAGAGTATACTAATTCTATTTATCTGAACATAGAAACCATGTACAAACCCGAGGCTTCTGATCTCCTTTGAAGTAATGAAAATGTAAGTTCTAAGTGAACAGAAATCGCGTGTTACATGTAGTAAAAGGCTGTAAAAAGGCTACGTACCTTCCATGTTGGTGGCTGTCGCGGCTCCTGCAGCACGCTTGTGTTATTGCTTCACACTAAAGTATATATGTCGCAGTAGTTATCTACATGTGATTTAGTCCATTCAACTGTTTTAACCCTTTCAGTTTTTGTAACAATTGAAACAAGAGTTTTTTAGGATCTCGTTTAACCTGATTTTCCAACCATTCCCCTAATTCATCATAGAAAACAGGCAAATGCTATTGGAACTCTGGTGCAAAGCCAGTGTTCCTACTCAAACTGAGAGTTCCTCCTTATATCTGAACTCACTGTTGGTGAATCATAAGTTAATTTCTGAGTGGTATTACCGTGTCAGTAAATAAGGGTGATTTGGTTGTCACACGCCTACTTTCCACCGGCACAGCTACAAGTACTGGCAGAAAAAAACAATGGTAAGTAACAGTCACAGACATGGATGCAGCTAGAATCACGGTGCACTCAAACCGTGCACTTTATATTCCACAATTGCACCGAAAGGCGGGCTTGAGGGCCGATGTATGTATACGCACTGTAGCGGATGAGGGGCATGAAATCTAGTGAGATAGAATTCCTTACTCCCTGTGACTGATTAGGCAATGTGGCATATAGTACTCATGGCTGAAGCCATAAGCTCAAGATGTTTTAAACCAAGTCATTTATTACATTATAGTGACCTTTTTTCTCAGATTAGGAGGTCTGAAATATTGCACAAATATGTCATTTATTACTTTTGAGCAGTTGCACCATAGTTGAGTATGTATACTTGTGCACCGTAGTTGAGTATTTTCTCTGGCGTGTCATTGCTCCTGTTTTGTGTGAAATTTTCATATTATGACGTCATTTCCAAGGTCAGTCCACGGTACTGTGCAGAAAACGGCATGTGCAAAAACAACAATTGTAATTCCGAGACCAAAAGTTGTTACAAACTTTTACGATATTTCTCACTCCTTTTTAGATGCTGTTTCAAACACTATAATATGTCACTTCCCAATAAACTTCGGGTAAATGATATTTGTCATGGTAACAATAAAAACAATTATTTCATATATGTGTATGTCAATGTAAGTAAGTTATATTTGACCACCCAAACATGTAATTATGTATAAGCTATAATATAAAAAGGAAAATGTATGAAAATGTATTTTGAATCTATAATGGTAAAGTTTTCTTATCCCAATTTGTTCATCACGACATATTAAATATAAGTATATGTAGTATTAATAAATGGTATTGTTCCACCTGGAACAATATGAAACGTACACAAAAATAGTGACCTTGATTTATTTTTGGAAAACAAAATTGTCAGCAACAATTGCTGACACAAAATATCAATGATGTTTGCAAATGTTTGCAAATCAGCAAAATATGCATACTGTTGCCACAAATTTTATTTTGAAATTGAAAAAAGAAATTTTTGTCCCTCTTATGTTTAGTATAAAAAACCTCTGGTGGGTATGTGAAAATATTAGAGGCCATTAGACTGCGGAAAAGTTAAGCCCTCTAAAGGCTGGGTCCTGAAACCTACCCAAATGTATGGTACCAAACCGATGTTGACACCATGCGATTCTTTTGTAAAATTTAGGGGGTGGTGGCGCGTCTCTAGCCCAAGCCCCTATATCCACCCCTGTGGCCCTATTTGGTCTATATAAGGCGGATCCATCGTGTGCTAGACTCATGTTTGTTTAAATCGGCCTGCACATATATACTTCTGGGAATCAAAGGGTTAAATAAAAAAATAAGCAACACATTAATAAGCATACTTTACATACATTTAAATGAAAGTGCGGTGTATAAAATTGTCTTACTTTTATATTAGTCTATATAGCAGACATAGATCAACATTTACCGCATGCCCATTCTTCTCCGCCAAGTGCATAAAGTTGCCCTCGTCCTGGTTGGTGGAGAGCCGAGCTGGCTTTTGATATACTTTAGAGGGGGTTTGTAAGGTGTCAAGAAATCAAACATTTCTCTTTTGGGGGTCTTAATTCGCACAGCTAACTTCGCCCTTTTTCACCCCTTCTCCATAAATTTTCAGTTTCTTTTACGCACCCCACTGCCTGAAGGACCGACATGAGACTTCAGTGTGAACATTAATTTCTGCCAGAATTATGAACAATGCATAGAGTTATTTAAGGGCAAATAAATCAAAATAGTGACTCAGCCTTTGCAGGCTTATGAAGTTATATGGGATAAATAATCAAATTTCACAATTTTGCTGTAAATGATACAAAAGAAAATAAATCATTTTAATGAACGTTTTATCAGCAATAGTTGTCCTAATGTGAAAGATTTTATGGACATCAACTAGTACAGTAGTAGTATGCAGCGATGTTCAATGTTTAAAGGCCAATATATCAAAACTATATTTGTGGAGTTAATGAATGTTTCGTACCAAATTTCCGCAATATATCACAAGCCTTCACAAATTTCAATGTTCTAGACTATATTATGTCTTCTCAGGAAAACCTTCCCATGGATTTTCCCCCATTTTGTTCATGAATTATCAACCCTTTTGTACTTATTGGAAAAGAATTTAGGGAAATCATTTTTTTTTTATTTTATTTTTTTTTATTTCAAACTCAAAATGCCTGTAAAATGATCAACGGCTTACAGATACAATTGCAGATTCAGGGTTTTGGAAAACGGGTGTGGGTGTGCGTACTTAACGGATTTCATGGGTTTTGTATGCGGGATCGATGGTGGCGTTGGAAATATTGTCACAACTCCTCGAAAATAAATCTAAGTAAAATGTGAGTTTCGTATATGAAAATTTGATAAGTATGTGAACATTTCTATGTGTGTCATGATACATAATTATGAGTATACAAGAGCACAATACTCGGGGGAGGTACTTACACAGTCGCCCCATACGGCATGTGCCACTGACAGTGGTCACCTTTTTCACCACTCAGTTTCACTTGGGGTCACATTTTCCACCACTCAGTTTCACTAGGGGTCATGATTTCAACATTCCAGCCAGTTTCACTAGGGGTGTCATTTTAATAGTTTCACCGGTTTCACTAAGGGGTATGATTTTGGACCTTCAGTGGCACCCCGATACTAATTCACCCCAGAAGTAACCCCCCCCCCCCGAGGCGCAATAGTACCATCTTCAAAATGTCTAATATACAGAATGTTTTGTGAGACAGCTATGTTCTATGATGTTTCTGGTACCACTCTGCTCGCACATGTCGTGTCATACGTCACTTGAAATTTTACATCATGAATGTCAAATTTAATAACTAACAACTTCCAATGGAACGTGCTTTACAAAATTGCATTTGCTTAAATAGGCCAAAACGAATGACGAATAAAAGATTTTTTTTACTTGCAATATTTGATATTTCAGTATGTTGTAAATTTATGTACATTGATTTCAGTACTAATCATAATAATAGCAGGTGCAAGATATTTAATTGCAAACATAGTAAAATTTATTTATCATATATAATTTACCCTACAAGTTCCAGATTCAAATATTTAAAAAAAATGTTTATCATTACAACTTGGTACATTTCCAAGAGAGGGCTACACGTGAAGTATTTTCATGAACGCATATAAACCAACAACTGTGTAACTACATCACAATAACAAAATAACAACAAAACACACACACAAAAAATGACAATTTCCATGTCAGTTATATATACTAACGTCATGTCTGTAGTCGATCACTAAGCGCCCAATACCTCCTGTGTGTTACTTCATGTGCGACATGGGAGCGGTGGATGATAAGACGTTTGAATGTTTGTGTGGGAGAGCGCGCTACCCTGTTTGTCTTCTCCACTTTCAATAGGATGAACTAATCAGTAAACATCCTAATAACGATAACGATAACAATAACAGCGAACTGCCACGAAAAATAACCACATTTACATTTACGTTTTAATAGCAACATCAAAGGTTGTCTACACTATTTAGTGCATCAGCCCACTTCGCTGATATACATCCTCCTGGTATCACCTGTCAAGCTGACTTACAATGCTCTGTAAAACGACCATCCAGTTAAAAAAGATGACATTCCGCAACAAGCGCACTCTATGTGACAATTCCTTCCTTTCATCCTCTTTAATGTTTGACGTCTTTCTCCACGTAAGCCACCTCCCCTCCCTTGTGGCAATCGAATCCCCATCCATGCGTCTCACCGCTCTCTCCAACCTATGCGCTCACAAGTCCCCGCCCTCCGCGGCGGCGGCGGCGGCGGCGTCCATGTCGCGCTTGAGCGCCTGCAGCGCCACGAGCCCGCGCCGCAGCTCGCCGCGCCGCGCGTCCAGCCGCGCCATGGGCGTGACGTCACACAGCTGCCGGAACACCTCCTGGATGGCGGGGCTGGTGGAACAAAACAGACGGTGCCAATTATCGCGCTATCACACGAATCCCATTGAGATAGAAGAGAGTTAGTACAGAGCCGTGGCATAGATGGCAGTATGTACATTGTTTTAAAGTCTTGTTTTAGAAAGGTCGAAGAAACTATATAGACCTATTGTATCATCATCGGGGTGTTTGCTTGCTTCGATCTCGATCCCGTCAATATGACTGTCCGGGAGTTATAAGGCACCCGAATTTTAAAAGGTGCTAGCAGTTTTCTAACAACGCGTATTCATTTCTCACCTGTCCTCACGCTCTTTACATCTATCATAATATCAGTATGACTTGCGTGTCCATGAAAAACGTATATAGGCGATAAGAAATACAAGGCATAGACATGATACCACATAACACAGCATTTCAATGAGCAACGACTTCTATTTGTGGTCAACTATTGGGAACATGTGGTCCTAGCAGGAGGCTGAGACTGTACCTGTTTTTGTCCATGGGCACGGGCGGGCCGGAGCGGCTTGAGATGTCCGCGATCATGTCTGCGTAGCGGTCGCAGTAGCTGAGCACGCCTAGACGCAGGTAGAGGGAGTGGCGCGTAAACAGATGACAGACGGACATACACTGGGACACCATGTCTATTTTAGTTTTAAGAAATAACGCGAAACCAGCGGTCTCGATGCTATGATGTAGGGGGTGGGTGTTGGGGATCGCCCACAAATGACGTCACCCAGCGGGGTTGGGGTGTGGGGTAGCGAAACATGACGAACTATGACAGGGGGAGGGGGTCTAGCACTTGAGTGATGTCACATTTTGAAAAAAAAAAGAGTTGTGATATATCTACAAGTTGAAATCACATTGCCATGTTTGCTTTATATCCTAAATACACGTGTAAAATTATGGCTAAATTATGGATATATATATTTTGAAATGTATTTATGTAACAGCACAGTTAAATCAATGTTATTAAATGTCATTGTGAAACCATATCGCGGGGGAGGGGAGCAAAGATTACGTCACTTACCGGGGCGGGGGGGGGGTGCTTCAAAGATGACGAAAGGGCGGGGTGGTGGTGGTGAGGTGGGTAAAAAAAGGGCAAAAATGCGGTGACGTCATTTGTGAACGATACTTTGGTATTAACAGGTGCTGTTCACCTTTTTTAAAAATTTGCAATGAGGGGGTAGGGGCTCACTGGAGACATGCCCGTCTGTGTCAGCGTCTGTTCTATGAACCGCTGTCAATGCAATGGAATAAAAGATATATCTAATACATGACAACTGTTTTTAACAAGTAGCTGTATTAAAAGTATGTTATATCTAAAGGGAATGTTCTCTATGTTTGCACATAATAATGTAGCAGGCTACATTAACAGGGTATATCCATCATATTGGACCAGGATGTCTTCTGCAGTATGATAATACTGAAAGAGGGTATACGTTTTGGAAAGAGCATTTTGCGACAGGGTCAAGTTTTCGACGTCACAGAAACACTGTGTTTGGTTCCTACCGCACGGCTAGTGCCCCTCCCCGCCACACCTTGCGCGTTGAGGTGGATGGTCTCCATGACGCCCATGAAGGCATAGCGGCGGCCGAGCCCGGCTGTCATCACCTTGTCCAGGTCACCCGCGCTGATCACCCCATCCTGCAGTGGGACACGTGGCCAGAAGGTTGTGACGCTGAGCAAACTCATCCCTAACTGTTTGGACACTGCTCCGTGGCAAGTACAATGTACGTGGTAGTACACATCCACACGTAGTACACACTTACTAGACACGCGCTAAACGGTTATTGCTCATTCGAGTGAATGTTAATGTGAATCATTGGTACAATTGTAATTGTGCTGTACGTTCCCCAAGGACTTTAGAAAGGCAATATTGGGTTACAATGACCTGGTGTTAATTACTTGGGGTCGACTGAGCGTGTGAATAGTAGACTATAAAGCTCATATGTTTACCTTTACATATACAATATATTATTATGTGCATTTTACCCCCAGCCTTGCACACTGGGAAATTCTCGACCCAATAGATGTTAAGTAATACATACACGCTTAGAGAAAAGCTTGCCCAATGACACATTAGCAACTCTAACATGAATTCTATACATGCAGAATAAATCGTCTTTGAATTGTTGTGCAATGTTTTAATAAAGATAAATGGTTGACTCACGTTGACGAGTCTGATGCCCTCCATGATCATGGCGTTCTGCAGCCTAAACACAGCAACACACAATGAACTTATGACTTGGTCCAGTGCTGGTTCAGACATTGTTTAGACATGGTGCAGACTAGTTGTCGTCAGCAAGTGTTTATGTTCTTGATTTTATTATAAGACAGTATGATGGGGTGGGTATGGGGGTTAAAGAGCAAGTTATTGTCTTACAGCCTTTCAAAATACATTATGTATTCATTTTAACTTCAATTACAAATAGCAATATGAATATTCTATTTGCCCACAATCATCATATAAAAGCTTGTTACATCTGTTCTCAGAATAGTGCATAGAGTTTTCCTACTGTGACAAAAGACAATGTGCAAATTAAACTCATAACAGTAGAGGTAAAATTTTTGCTTTTCGCACATGACATAGACATATCTGAAATCAAAACTCAAATGCCATATCACTATTTTACCGCGGTGCCATGAATCCGACGACCTCCTTCTTGAGCAGCGCGGGCTTCTGTCCGAGCGCCTCGAGCAGCCGGCGGGCGCGGGCCACGGCGTCGGGCGACGTCCACGGCGCCGGCACCAGCTCCACCAGCGGCACGTAGTACGGCGGGTTCAGCTGCAACACGCCACGCGAAACGTTGATGAAGAAACATAAAAGGGAATCTCTCTTCAGCATGGGATCCAGACCTGGCAGAGCTGCACCCAAGTAACCCTGCCCATCTTGGGGCTACGTCACTACGTCGTACTACGTCACACTGAAGAAATATGGCGGGTGTCATATGAAACGTCTGTTTCTTGTACGTAATAATCCAGTAGTATAGTCTAAATATTATGCATAAATGAAACTAAGATTGTCATAAGAAGATGCGTATACAAATATAATGGTATAGAACTAAAGAAGAGAAGACGGCAGGCGAGATTATACATGATGTATAAGATTCAAAACAACCTAGTAGCTGTTAATAAAGACCGTTATGTGTCCAGTGTCCCAAGGACATCCAGGAGGACTACCAATGTCCACGCCCTCTATGCACAGCAGTCAACCAAGGACTATCACCTAGAGTCCTTTTCCCCCGTACCATAAGGGACTGGAACAACCTTCCATCAGATACTGTGACAGCGCTGACCCTGGAGGAGTTCAAGTCACGGGTGGCAGGATTCTGAGTACCTGCTTTGTTTTTAGACTGCACTGTAAATTTTAACACTTTTGTTTTATCCTTTGTACATGTGTCACACCAAGCTATCTTGCATAATCTTCATGAGTGAAGGCGCAAGAATATCGGAAGAAGAAGAAGAACTTCCAGATTTGGGGCCAATAACAATTTTGAAATTCGATTACAATTACAATTACACCATCCTTTTCACCGTCAATTAAAATTACAATTACAGTCCGATTTTTTTGTCAAATATTGTAATTACAACTACAATTACAGACGAAATTTAAAACACAATTACAATTACAATTGTGAGAGGAAATTCAATTACATTTCAATTACAGCTCTCTGGTACATAATGATAACACCATTTGCTACCCATTGCTATGATATTTCGTTTTCAATGGTAACGATTGAATGAAACTTATAGAATTTAACATTCCACTATCATGCTGCAAAGTAATTGTATATAGTCTATGTGAAAGATATATTGCTTTGAAGACATGTATGTACATCGTAACCGCAAAATACTATCATTAGCAATGTTGATCTTTTCTCTAGCAGCCAGGGAACAATTAGCCCACAACTGACAATAATAAAAAAGAAGAAAAAAAATTGAATGTGTTACCGGATGCGCGACGAGGCACTGTGCGCGGTGCGTGAGTCCGGCGGTGAAGGTGGAGGCGGGCAGGGCGGAGGTGGAGCTCAGCAGCAGCGTGCCGCCGCCGTCCGCCCCCAGCGCCGCGTCCACCGCCGCCCACGTCTCTCGCTTCACCTCCAGCACCTCCGGCACGTTCTCCTGCAGGACACAGGTCAAATATCACAGGCAGGCATGGTGGGGCGGGCTACTAAAACATTTCATTTTCATGGGGATTTGGTGTATTCGCTATCGATCAAAATTACAACGCCCATGAGATCATTCAAGTACGCCCCCTTCCAACATCTGCCAGTGAATGTTACACAAACTATTCGACTGGATTGGTTGAGCTTACATACAAGCGTTTTACATAGCATCTGCCGTGTGATTTGAGGTTGCGTCACCTTTATCACGTGTTACTGAAAGAACACACGGTGGATCCGAAGAGGTGTGAAGCGTCTGTTGCAAGTTCATTAGATCCAGTAAAATAGTGTTTTAATAGCAGCACTCATCCAATAACACTAGAATGGTGACTGCACAAGGTTAACGAAACAGATTTAGTAACAATCCTGAATCATCGGAGGGTGTGTGTGGTATGTACAAAATGTGTACTGCTATGATTTACAAACACTACATATCTATTATATAGATCTGTATAATGATATGGGAGTATAATGTTTATAAATCATAGTAGTATACAATGTAGATACCCCGCACCCCTCCCATGATGTTGGTGCCCATGTATATAGGCACCGGGATACTGAAAATATATCACTGTTAATGAAGTGTTACCATGGCAAGGTTTCATTGAACATTTCCGTGGTCTAAACTCACATTCCACTTTATTAAAGAAAATACCCAGTGACCACCCATTGACTACCCAGTGACCACCCAGTGACCATTCACGATAACTCATGATCACGCATGACCACTCTTTGACCACTTAGTGACCATTCATGACCACTCAGTGACCACTCAAACATAGCCTGATAACACAAAACCTTTAATGCCCTTTAACCAGAACATTGCCAAATTGCTCTCTCTCTCTACTTTCTTGTCTGTCTTTCTCTACAAAACCTTCCATATAATAAAGGATGCCAAATGAAGATGTCCGTTACATGTCAGGTGGGAATGCTTTGAAATGAAGTGTGACGAGGGGCATTTACTTGAAACTTAAGTGGGAATGGGGAAAATTGCAACAGTGAATTAGATGATAGTTGTTAGCTAAAATCTAAGTGTGTGTACACGACCTGTACATTTAGACTCTCATAATACCCAATTTGAAGTGAACTAGAGTGTGATGCACGCACCTGCACGACGGCGGCGCCGCGCACGGCGTCCTCCAGACTGCCGGCCTCGCTGATGAGCGCCTCCTGCCGCGCCGCTGCGAGGGCGCCCCGCAGCGCGCCGGCCGCCTCCAGCGCGCGCAGCTATAACAGGCGACTGCATCAGTGAATTTTGCAAAGAAATTTAGGCCTAATATTTGATATTTTTGATTTAAGCAAATGAAAGCCTCATTCAAAAGACCTGATTGGAAAAAAACTTTAAAGAATGCTAGCAGTTGGTGCTGCTTATCACGTCATCTAGTGGATATTAATACAGGAATATGTTAATATATAGGCTTAAGGATGTATGTTAAATGCTCATTTGATAGTCATACCCTGTCGCTCTGAGCTCGCATGTCGTCAGTCATTACTTGTGTACATATATACATTCTAACTGACTACACTGATGGAAAATTGTTTGAGAGAGATAAAGAGCCAATCTATCCATATCAAAGGCTTCAAAATTCGCCCAATGATTCCGTGCCCCCATCTTGCCGTAGCAAGGTAACATCTATCAAACATTATAGATAGATATGTAGTATTATGTACCTTGCCGCCAGCCTTTACGAAAATGATGGCGCAGCATGCGGGAGATCGGAAACGAATTAGCATATTCATGATTACACAATAACGTCCCCAGCAACCAATTTCTCAAAAGAACCCCTGAAATGGCGAAGATGCCGTGCCCCTCGCCGCCGCTGTACACACCTGCCGGGCGATGTCTGCGCGCGCCGCCGCCACGGCGCCGGGAGCCACGTCGTAGAGGCGCACGGCGTGTCCGCCGGACGCCCACAGCATGGCCCACGACCGCCCGATCAGCCCGCTACAACACAGCAGCAAAGCCGATAGAGCGCCAGGCGGTCTTACTGTGGAGGTTCGCGGCGGTCTCTTCATGAAGGATTTGGACCTCGGTGAGCCGGCTTATTATAGAGGTAGTCTATTTATAGCAGGGATGGGGCAAAGCTTCGAAGCTTCGAAGGTTCGTTCGGTTACGCCAACATTCGAATGTTATTTTCACCACCGAACTTTCGGGATCATGCTAACTTGCTTTTATTTTCGCCGATGCAAAGTGTGTGTAGTTGGCACACTTGGCACAAAGTCAAGTGTCCATACTACTAGTAGGGTATACCAGCCCAAATCCGACAACTTCGGGTTTCGGCCGCTTAGTGTATACAAGAGGACCATAAGGGTCCTATATTGCTCACCTGTATGTGTAAGTTTGGCTTTAACATCAAGTTTGAAGTGGTGAAGTGAAAATTGAAACAGTTTCAGCTCATACAAAATGTTTTAGATGCACACCTAGAATGGGTCAATTTTACACCCACTGTCATTGTTCCAATATTATATAAACGATTTATAGTAGTAGAATTATTTGGAGTGTTGATGTAGTTTAATCTCTGCGATGGCGACCACTACTTTGATGAAGAGATCACCACCTTAGCGATATCATTTTTGCATGCCCAACTCTTCATAAATTCTTAATGTTGACGAGGGTAGAAATGTTGTGTACATGTAATATTTTTAGAAATTCAAGACGGCTGCCACAACCTAACATAGACCAATCATATTGAAAACCCCTGCAGGTCAGTGCAAGACCTTATAATTTCCTGATTATTTCACTTCAATAGATGAGTTTGGCTTCTTAACACAAGTTTCAAGGACACAGAGGACGGTGTTACTGTATAAACTCCAAGAAAAAGGTCTTGATTTACACCTAATTTCAAAATGGCCACGAAATTGTCCAAAAAGGTGAGCAGTGTTTGTTGACTTACATTCCGCGAGCCGCAGACGGCACTTCTACAGTTCTACAGATCTTCTTTCTTTCTTTATTATCCATTATATCTAGAATAAGCTGAGAAGTAATTATTGGCAGATCTAGGTTTTCAGAAAAAGGGGAGTGGGGTGGGCACTTTAACACTGATCTCATGCGTTTTGTACCCGCGATCGAAAGAAGTCTTGCCAAAAAACAACATTTCAATGAAATATCTTGGTGGGAAAAGTCCGCCCCCTTGGACTTGCCTCAATCTCACCTTCCTATGACCGCAATGTGTCCCGTCTGCTCCTCTGACGCCGCCATGTTACTGCTGCCTCCTCCCTGGACAAAGACAGTACTGCAGGCACACGGCCCCGTGTAATCAGCGTGGAGTTTGACGCGTCAGAGTTCATCCTGGTGGTGATAACACACGGCGGCGGCGGCGGCGGCTGCTGCTGCACAAGGCTGTCTGATCACGTGGCACCTCTCCATGTTGAACAATTAAGTTTGCACAGCAGTATATCAGATGTGGCTATATTTTAACCGCGTGTCTCAAGTACGCCTTTGTCGAGATGACGTGTGATTCAAGTTGATTCTGTGTATTTCTATAATGTTAAATTTTTGAATTTGTACTGATTATCAAACATCTCATTATATTAGACACATTTAACCGCGAGTAGATATCAAAACAATTAAAAGCATATCATGCACAGGGTGAAAGTGATTCTGGTAAACCGGAGAAGTAAATTCAGAGTTATTGATGAAATACATCACTCAAAGGATAGTACTTAACTCTCTTCCAAATTATGAATACCTGAACAACCTGCTATATGATCTAAGTGGCATTTTTCAACAAAATATTGCCAAAATAAAAAAAGTCTTGATGCAGACTGAATTGATGAACCTCAAGCAACTTCATTTACATGTGCTCTGCTAATTGTTGATGTCAAACCAGCAGCACAATTTTCATACTTTGAACATTTTACTGGGGATCATGTCAAGAAGATTTTTTTTTCAAGCCAAGAAGGTACTTCTATAATCGCCTACGCATCTACGAAGTCTTGCCCATTGGATCCCTTGCCCACATGGTTGCTGAAAGAATTATCCGATACCCTGGCACCTGGCACAAACATTGTGAATCTTTTTCTACTGACTGGTTAACATTCTAGTTCTCATAAGCACTGCCTGGTTATTCCTCTTTTAAAAAGGCTCACATGCCCCCTCCCATTCTGACATACACGCCCTGTCCTTATAGCATGTGCCTACATACCCACACCCGCCACCAATATTCAACTCTTTATCTTTATTCATTTCTCACATCCCTCTTTTTGGTGTCTTTTTTTCCCACCTTCCAACCCCCCCCCCCCACACACACACACACCCGTACAAGTCAATACCTAAAACCTTATCTAATTACATTTTCATTGAAATGAATACATATTTATATGGTAAAGTAGTAAAACATATTTTAACAATAATAGAGACTGCTCAAAAGCGGCTCTCTTATTTAAGCTCCCTATTTGATTATTTAGATTTTGTGCGCCATTTTTTCCTTGTAAATCACTAATTTCGACCGTCAAATTTGATACTAATTTTGGAAGCGTAGTTATGTGTAAATCCACTTTTGCTCCCCCCCCCATTTTATTACTGTTTGAATATTTCCAGACATCTTTCCATGTCCATCTTCTGAGACTTTTTTCTTTCACTAGGTGGCAGCACGTGACACTGGAGGAAACCAGTCAGTGTTTGCTGTGCTCTTGGGCTGCCCTATCATATAACCGACCCCATCTGTAATAAATAAGTTACTATCTATGCCTGAGAAGAACCTTTTAATTTCACTGCTCCAATTTTGTTTTGCTAAGCTCTGGTCCCACTCGAAAAAACATTGTAGTAAGGCGATTTCCCGGCATTTTATTGAGCCTATTCCAAAGCCTCCGTCACGACTCTATTTAAATTCTACCCACCCCATGTCTCCTAAAAGAGCAATATTGGGAGACAACGCGGGTACACCTGCATTGTAAATAATAAATCATAGCCCTATTCTGGATAGCATTGGTTGGACTGGCTTTTAAATTAACCTAAATGCCATAACCATACTCAAGAATTGGTTTCAACCCAGTTGTGGTACAAGCATCAAATTTCATTGCCCATCCATGATTACCACTAAATATTTATATGACGGTATTTTCTCTAAAGCAGAATCAGCATATTCGAATTGTATCTCTGTCAATACTGGCTGGATTGGTTTGAGAAATAACTGAATTAATTTATTCATATTTGCATTTTAAATATGAGACTGTCAGACAATGATTACATTGAAACTGCTTTGTCCAACAATTAAGCATATACTAGCAAATAATACATACTAGCTAACGAACATGTGATAATAAAACATTATTGTAACATTTTCTTCATCCAGTAATTGTTGAATTGGTAAAAATATTCTCTTTACAGCCACCTTTGAAGATGGTTCAGTTGTTAGGCTACCATCCCACGTAATACCATCAGTTGGTGGGGCAAGTCTACACGCTGCAGGAAGAGTTAGCGTACCCGGCGTGAGAGTACAATAGAAACTCTCTACGAAGACCACTTGTGGGGCCGCTTTAAAGTGGTCTCAGAGGAGAGGTGGTCTTTATACGGAGGTTCCATTTGAAATCATTTTGAAGGATTGAAGCCGAGAAAAGTGGTCTTATTATAGAGCTGGTCTCATTATAAGGGTGATCTCAATTGGAGGTTCTACGGTACTGAGTTGCTCACCTGTCCTTCATTGCACGTCACGTATGAGCGTCAACATATCTGGCAATATATCTGTGGACTTTGAAAATTAACGTGCACATTCGGCGTGTTTTATAAACAGTAGAACTGCAAAGAGCGCCCTCAGTACTCAGTTTCTGTTTCAGTCATTTTTTTTCGTTTTTACATTACCTTGCAGGCACCGTCCTTGATGTAGTAACCTCTGACGCCCAGGCTGTTGTAGCACTCTGTGCATGAGGTGACTCCATCCTTCAGACTGCACGTCTTGCAGTTGCTGGGACAAGCTGAGATACACGGAGTCATGATGACGCATGGGAGATATTGCTGCTGCTACTGCTTCTGCTTCTGCTGCTGCTGCTTCTGCTGCTGCTGCTGCTGCTGCTGCCGCCGCCACAGAGCTTGATATGTACATTACTGCACGTACTCACACTCAACGAGTGTCTCCTTCATTTTTATTATTAAATAAATTATATCATAACATTCTCATGTAGTGATCAATCTCTCAGTTGGAAGAAGCTTCTTGTAGATGAAACGATCAAATATTAAAGTGTCATTGCAATATAAAAATATTCATCACATCCCTCATAAACTCTAAAATACAATCAGACAAAGTATTATTCACACAAATAAATGTTTAAAAAGTCGACCTCTCGAAGAGAGTGGCACGTACTTGAATAAAAATTCAATTTAATTTAACTTTCCAATGTAAATGCTAACTGTGGTGCTGCCACCCGAGTACTTACCAACACACGGGGTCCTGGACGTAGGCCTCCTTCTGGCATGCCTTGTAGCTCACCACGCTGTTCGCACTCAGTGCAGCCATCTCCGCATTCTGCAACAGTGATTTGCAAAATCTATAGTGTTACCCAGACCATCCCAGCCCACCAGGGCTTATCAGTCATCGATATAAAATCATATAACCAGACCAATAGAATGTTAAATAGAAACAATATTACTAATAATGGATACAATGTAATTTCAACATAAAAACCAAGAATCTCATATGTTATCAATGCAGCCATTATCAAATTGTGTAATAGTGAAATATAAAGTATTCTAGTTACTTGGTATACAACATATGGATTCATGTTACATTGTCTTTTCTTTCTTTTGCTGTTCACTATTCCAAAAAAAACCACCAAACTTTTCATTTACATATCTTTATTAACATGTTTTCAAGTCAACAGACTCCTTTTCAAATTTGTTGATGCTTACATTACAATGATAGTACTAAATAGACCACAACATACAAAATATTAAGAGCTATTCAGAAATATGACAACATTAAATGTATCATTTTTGATTAAAATACAACAATACTAAAACTTCTACCATTTTCTTCATAAAGGATTATCAAGTATGCATTAATATATTATATCACAATAAAAACACTAATAGGTTACATATTATTAGACTGTGCCATACTGCGCCATCCATATTAGAGCACTAATTTCCATTACTCCCATGATAAATCTATTGAATGCACGCCATCTCGAGTGTTTAGTCAATATATTGCATCATAACATTATTGCAAATACTGTCTGGAATAATACATATGAATTTGCTGTTCCTTGATTGTAACATATGAGTTCTAGCAATCAATGAAGAGAATCAGTATTGATGTAAATTTGAGACGTTGTAGAATCATCTAAATTTGATTTTAAAAGATATCCGCAAGGTATATTTTGGTATACTTCTGGAAAAACATGGCAAAGATGTTGCCTAATAGTGTCCTACCTTCATCTGCTTTAAAGCAATTAGTTATACGTTAACCCCCCCCCCCTGGAGGAGCTAAAATGATTCGCCTACTGGCCTGAAAGTGGAAATAGCAGCATGATGTGAAAGTTTCACGCAAAAAAAAGAAGCAATAACACGCCGGAGAAAACCCTCCACTGTGATGCACAATGCAATCAGAAATTGTCTATTAAAATTTCATAATGGAAACAGAAGAGATTTTCCATATGTGAATTGTTCATAATGCACCACTTGCAATCATGATATTGGGAATTGTGAAATCATGGATTTATATGTGATGCATTGTGCCAATTTCTCTTTTTCCTAATACCTGCGGTTTGCATTATGACTTTACTATGAAGCCTATTTGATCACATTGTGCACCAATATCTTGCACTGGAAAGTTGCAGTATCGAATTCAAACCTTTGAGAATTCGAGGGGTTAACAAAGAAGATAGATGAAATTATCAATTGCCAAAATATTCACTGTCATAAGTAATTCTGTGTGCTTCTGGCACAATACCCGGCCTGACCCTGGAAATGACAGCATAATGTGAAAGTTTCACACAAAAGAGAAGAAAAAACAGAGACAACCCTCAACTGTGATGCACAATGTAATCAGAAATGGGGTATTAAAATCCACAATGAAAACAGACGAGATTTTCCAAATGTGAAATGTTCATAATGCACCACTTGCAATCATGATATTTGGAACTGTGAAATCATGGATTTTTATGTGGTGCATTGTGACAATTTCTCTTTTTCATAATTCAGCTGTTCCCATTATGACTTTACGTATACTATGCAACCTATTTGATTCCATTGTGCACCAATATCTTGCACTTGAAAATGTTGTTTTTAAGTCCAGTATTGAAGTAAAAACTTTTAGAATTCGAGGTGTTACTCTAAATAGGTAAACAATATGTAAATAAAATGATTAATCGTCGAAATATTTATTGGCATAATATATTTCTGCATGTAGAATATTTGTTTTATCAAGGCATAAGTCACTGCACCTATCACAAGTGAAGTACACACCTCTTGTCATATCTCTCTAACGAAAACAATGACAATGTGTGAACTTACTTACATTGACAAACATGGATACAAAATAATTGTTTTTATTGTCAGAATGACAAATACCATTTACCTGAAGCATATTGTGAAGTGATATATCATACTGTCATGTTTGAGAGTTTGAAAAAATCCACAATGGAAACAGACGAGATTTTCTAAATGTGAAATGTTCATAATGCACCACTTGTAATCATGATATTTACAACTGTGAAATCACCAATTTTTATGTGGTGCATTGTGATAATTTCTCCTTTTCCTAATACCTGCTGTTTGCATTATGACTTTACTATGAAGCCTATTTGATTCCCTTGTGCACCAACATCATACACTAGAATGTTGTTTTTAAGCACTATTGAAGTCAAAACTTTTTATTTTCGAGGTGTTACTCTAAATCAGCAGATAAAATGAATAATTGCCCTAAATATTTATTGGTATAAGTAATTCTGCGTGTAGAATATTTGTTTTATCAAGGTAAAAGTCAATGCACTTATTACAAGTGAAGTACACACACGCCATATCTCTCTAATGATAATAATGTAACGAAACCAGTTCTTTAGTAGGTCTCCAGTGCACGAGGTTGCAGCAACCTCGCAGAGTATAAGTTCCTCTTCTACAAGTTGCACTGGACTAGGTTATATTATCCCCATTGTTACACACACCTTGTTGTTGTTCCTTCTTAAGCTTACTGTAGGATTAGGGACTCAGTACACATCAGTACTGAGACTTGGCCATTAGGGCCTCATTTTCTTTCTTCGATGAGAATAGGCCCTCTTTACTTGTTCTGACGGGGTTAGCTGGTGGCTACCCCTCCTCATGCGCCTGGGACCGCGTGGCTTTGTGACGTGGACGCCCAGATCATTGCGTGTCAGCACCGGTGCGAAGTCCCCTTCGTGTAGGGGCCCATCGTGAAACCCGGATTGTTAGATGCCAGACCCTCGCCCAGTCCGTTGGACGCTGGTCTGTACGTGGGGTTAACACAACGAGAAGTGCATAGGGAACATTGTCCAGAAGTCAGTCGTCAGTCGCGCGTCTCGGGCATAGGCCCGTGGCGTCGCGAGCCAGCACATTTTGCGACCCAGCCTATAGAGGCAGGGTACGCGATCGACTTCACTTTGTTTACAATAATGGTAATGTGTGAACAATATAACTTACTTACATCAAAGTGACATATACAGATATGAAATAATTGTTTCTATTGTCACCATATGATAAATATCATTTACCTGAAGTGAATTGAGAAGAGACATATTATTTTGTTAGTCATGTGAGTTTGAAAAGGCACCTAACAAGCAGTGAGAAATATCTTCCCAACAAAGCTTTTTTTGTTTCAAACTACTCATAGGCATCTCCAAATTGAAATAAAAAACTTTTTGCCACTTTTTGCCTTGGGAAACTATTTCCAAAATGGCCGCCAATATGGCTACCCTCGTAACCAAATATTACACATATTACTATTGATTCTGATGCATTTGGGTAAGCCTAAGCCATTAGGTTGTTTAAAAATGACTTACTAATCACTTACTGTGCACGTAAGTAAAATTTTACAAATGCAATTAAAATTCAAAATGGCCGCCATAAGCTAATAAGTATGGCCAATACAGAAAATACGTTATATTGCTCTAATTTCTATACTAAACATGCTATTGTAATGAGTTAACTGTCAAAACATAGGGTTTGCTGGGTCTAGACATTATGAATCATTTAAAAACATGAAATATTGCATATGTACAGCTGTGGGCTAGTGGTTAAGGATTCTTATTATTACGATTTTGTAACAATGTGAATTGCGCTATTTACTGAAGATTTACTATGAAATATTCCTATTCATTTGTGTTTATTTAACAATGTGAAAAGTGGTGCATTGAATAACTCTTCATAAAATAGTTTGCCACTCACTTTATTCACTATCTAACTCAATATCTATGCCTCCATTTGCACACAATCCTTTGCATTGCCCACAAGCTGCGGTACATAATAATCCATTCTTTTTGCATGAGCAGCGCATGCCATCACACCTCCCTGCACATTTACACCGGATCATCAAAAGTAGGCCTGCTGGTGCAGGGGCTAGCTCCATTTTGACTGGCCTCAAAACGAGACCACCTCGTGGAGAGACTTGATTGACCCATCCCCACTTTGTTGGGTCCAACTTGTTTCCACACCACTCCTGCACCTGGTGGTAAACTCTTCTGCTGTGAAAACGAGCTGCATCAGCAGTAGGAGGAAGGTGTTCAGGATCAACATACTTCTTTGAAACCTTATCAGTGAACTTGTCCATTCTACCAGCATTGAGATCCTGGCAACCAAAGAGAACTGCAAGGGCTCTTTCTCCTGCTGTTTCAACGTCTGAACAAGAGGCTTCCCTTTCTAAAAATGTGGCTGAATATATTGTTAAGGATTTAGCCTTCTTAATGCTCATCATCTTACCAAGGCCAAATGGCTTTGACACAGTGTCGCATCCTGTTATTGCATGAAGGAACAGAATGGAGCTACATATGTCAAAGCCAAGTTCTTTTTGCATAGTATTGACTTGGATGGGTGTCTTTGTAGTTGTCTTTAGGATGATGGTCCTATGATGTTGCTTGACGTGGTGCAAGAGTAACACAAGCACATCTGTGTCGTCTGCCACCACGACCACAGGACTTGTGGTGGCTATTTGGCAGGCGGACAGCGCAATATCAAGGTCAGCATCTGCGACTGCGTGTTTCGTGTGAATGCCATTGTCTTGCAGAATGGATCCTTGCAGGTTGATAAACCTTTGCTTGTTGTTTTTATTAGCAAGGAACAGTTTCTTTTTCATATTCAAAATCATGTTGGGATCTACTTCAACATCCACGCCAACAACACCTCCTTCCCTTATCAAATGCGTCTCATCTTTAGTAGATGGTCCTGAACTGTAGCCATCGAAAACAACCAGTGGAGATACATTTGGTATATTACGGTGCACATACTCTACATAGAGGTCACAAAGTGATTTGTACGTATAGTATTTAGGCCATGGTATCCTTTGTAATAGGGATCCACCATCAACACCGTGTTTCATATCTTGTACATCCACACCATCATTCATCAATGACTGAGGTGCCATTTTAATCAATCCATTTTGAAGAGAAGCCTTATCCTTTGGAGTTCTCATTGCTAGACTAGATTCAAATAAGGAAGACGGGTATGAACAAAGTTCATACTGAAACATTTCCTTAGGCTCCATATTTCCCAATCCTGCTATCAGCATTCTCTGATAGAGATGCTTGGGGTCAATCTCTACCTTGTCCCCTTCAACTGACACGTAAGTGCATGCTGCTTGGGTTACAGCTTGTTTTTTCTTGATAAATGAATGATCGGAAACTGATTTTCCTTCCATGTCATTTATGATGGACTGCCCCACAATTTCTGCAGCATCAACATTGATCGACTCATCTCCTATGATTCCAGTGGACAGACTCCTGAGTGGTTTTTCCTTTAGAAAGGGCTTTCGTTCTTGGAAAAAATTGATGATGGTCTGAATGTCCTTTGCATCACGCAAAATCCTAGCTTTTGATAGATCCTTATGGGTTGCACTGTCTGTGTTTACAAGTTCAGTGACCGTTTCCATTGCTTTACGCACTTCCCCACATGCAGGCGCTGACAGCAGCCATATCAAGCATATCAAGCCTCCTCTGCTGGCAGGACATTTATGCTCAAAAGACGAACTTGTACTTGCTGAGCCCAGGAATCCTGCCATTGCTCGCAGCATGCTATCAAGGTGTTCTTTACTTTTAAGCATTGTATTTTGCTATATTATAGAGCTTTATGATCTCTATATTTATGGGCTGCATTTTTATCCACCACATGACCAGATAGAATGCAGTGGACCTTATAATCAAATGAGTTTGTTTGCGAGCGAAGCATTCTGCCATGATCATCTAAATCGCAATGATGTTCAAGGGCATGTTTTGGGGCACTCTTAATGATCTTGCAATTTGTATACTGACTCCTGCATTTTGAATGTACATATAAAGATTTACTATTAGAATAAACTATTTCATGAACATCAACATTTAGAGCTTTGGTTGCATTATTTATTGTTGTACATCCTCTCTCTGTTAATTTATTGTAAGAGCTTTTGTCGTCGAAATCAATTAGTTTATTACATATTTCACAATTCATTTTTTCACTTCTGCAATAGTATACTGCATAATGGCACAGGAGCAATTTATATAGATATCTATGTTGATTGACTGATGCGGAGCCTAAATCTCGTACGAGATTTAGGCTCCGCATCAGTCAATCAACATAGATATCTATATAAATTGCTCCTGTGCATAATGGTACTGCATACTACATTATAGAAGTGCATAAACATAAAAAATGGATTATCATTTCTTGGAATTAATAAAGCTTTACGTTAATATCAGCTTATTTCAAGGTCCATCATTACATGGAATTAACATGTACAGTATCACTTGAGTGAATCTTTCTGATGCTCCTTATTCAGAGATTAGGTAACATATCATAGATTGTTTTATTATTACTATGTTATTTTTAATTAGGTCTGTGATTAATTCGTAATGTACTGTATATTCAGCTATGAAATAAATATATTCATTCTTAGATAAGAATGAATATCTGATAGCTGATACTGGCTCCCACAGCATTTGATCTGGTCAATGGCGGCCATTTTGAATTTAGATTATATTAATAAAATTCATAAATGTTACTTATATGTATATTAAAACATTCTAAATGATTAAAATGGCTTAAACATATCATAATGCATCAGCATCAATGAAAACGTGTAAATTTTGTTGTTACGAGGGCGGCCATATTGGCAGCCATTTTGGAAGTAGTTTCCCAAGGCAAAAAGTGGCAAAAAGTTTTTTGTTTCAATGTAGAGATGCTTAGGAGCAGTTTGCAACAAAAAAGCTTTGTTGGGATTTGTTTTAAGACTACCCCCTTTTTTGAGGTTCGTGTATAGGACTACTAATGATAACATTGATAATGTGTGACCTTGCTTACATTGACAAACATGGATACAAAATAATTGTTTTTATTGTCAGAATGACAAATACCATTTACCTGAAGCATATTATGAAGTGATATATCATACTGTCATGTTTGTGAGTTTGAAATAGCACCTGTAAAGGAGTGAGAAATATCGTAAATAGTTTGTAACACTTTTGGTCTCTGACTTGCAATTGTTGTTTTTGCACATGCCGCTTCTGGCACAGTACCCGGCCTGACCCTGGAAATATCAGCATAATGTGAAAGTTTCACACAAAACAGAAGCAAGGACACACCGGAGAAAACCCTCAACTGCGCCATAAACTGCGCTGCACAATGTAATCAGAAATGGGGTATTAAAAGTCCACAATGGAAACAGGCGAGATTTTCCAAATGTGAAATGTTCATAATGCACCAGTTGCAATCATGATATTTGAACTGTGATATCATGGTTTTATATGTGGTGCATTGTGACAATTTCTCTTTTTTCTAATACCTGCTGTTTCCATTATGACTTTACTATGAAGCCTATTTGATTCCATTGTGCACCAACATCTTGCACTAGAAAGTTGTTTTCAAGGAAAATATTGAAGCCAAAACTTTTTTATGTTCGAGGTGTTACTCCAAATAAGCAGATAAAATGATTAATTGCCAAAATATTTATTGGCATAAGTAATTCTACGTTTAGAATGTTTGTTTTATCATGGTAAAAGTTACTGCACTTATTACAAGTGAAGTACACACACACCATATTCCCTAATGATAATATTGGTAATGTGTGAACAATATAACTTACTTACATTGAAGTGACATACCCAGATATAAAATAATTGTTTATATTGTCACCATATGACAAATATGATTTACCTGAAGTGTACTGAGAAGAGACATATTATTTTGTTAGTCATGTGAGTTTGAAAAGGCACCTAACAAGCAGTGAGAAATATCTTAAATAGTTTGCAACACTTTTTGTCTCTGAATTGCAATTGTTTTTTTTGCACATGCCGCTTCTGGTACGATACCCGGCCTGACCCTGGAATTAACAGCATAATGTGAATGTTTCACACAAAACAAAAGCAATGACACACCAGAGAAAAAACTCAACTGTGGTTAACAATGCAATCAGAAATTATCTATTAAAATCCACAATGGAAAGATAATAACATTTTTCAAATGTGAAATGTTCATAATGCACCACTTGCAATCATGATATTGGGAACTGTGAAATCGTTTATTTATATGAGGTGCATTGTGACGGTTTCTCTTTTTCTTAATACCTGCTGTTTCCACTAAGACTTTACTATGAAGCCTATTTGATTTCATTGCGCACCAACATCATACACTAGAATGTTGTTTTTAAGTGGAGTATTGAAATCAAATCTTTCAAAACTCGAGGTGTTACTCTACATATGTAGATAAAATGATTAATTGCCTAAATATTCATTTGCATAAGTAATTCTATACAAAAGTCTTGTCAAATAGTGAACAACATGTGGTTTCATTTTTGGTTCTTGTTTCTTTGCAGTTGTTCAGATTTAAAATAAAATAACAAACATATGAAATTAAAATTTAAATAGATATATTTCACACACAGTATAAGATAGACTACATAAATGGACCTGTGAAAACATTCTGAAGGGTAACAAACATACAAAATTTTGCCAGTCACCATCACACAAAACAACAGCAAGGGCGTTAGTAGGGCTGGTTGCTAGATTTTAGTCTCATCTAGACTGATAGCAAAGTTGGCGTCATATTGCTTCTCACAAACCGGAATAAGCTTTCACCTTATAAGGATAATTGAGTGTGGCAGATCCAAGATTTCCCATAAGGGAGGGGAGGTCGTCCAAATAGTCCACATGACTAACGT
Source organism: Streblospio benedicti (assembly GCA_019095985.1). Lineage (NCBI taxonomy): Eukaryota > Metazoa > Annelida > Polychaeta > Spionida > Spionidae > Streblospio > Streblospio benedicti. Next base: position 20,932,415 of record CM032659.1, read on the forward strand.
AGCGCTCTATCCTTGAACGAGTTCAATCTTGTTGGAATACAATATATCTACAATATATATATTTTAAAAAGCTTTTTTCCACTTTTGCCGGGGAAAATTTTTTAAAATCCCCAATTTAAATTCCAAAATTTCCCTTTTAAGCTAATAATTTGGGCCAATTTTTAGAAAAAATATTAAATTATTCCCAAAAAAATTTTAAAAATACTTAAAAAAAATCCCCTTTTGTAATGGGGGCCAATTGGGAAAAGGGGGTTTTTGTTTCTAAATTTTAATAAAAAAACATGTATTGTAATGGGTTTTTGGGGGCTAGGGTTTTGTTTCTATTATTAATTTTTACCAATTAATTGGGCGGGTTTTTTGAAGTTTACTTTTTGAAATATTCCCTTTCATTTGTGTTTATTTAACAATGTAAAAAATTGGTGCATTGAATAACTCTTCATAAAATAGTTTGCCCCTCCTTTATTCACTTTTAACCCAAATACCCATATTTTTTTGCCCCTTTGCTTTCCCCACAAGCTGCGGTACATAATAATCCATTTTTTTGCATGACACCTCCTCCCTTTTTGGGATAAAAAAAAGTAGGCCTGCTGGTGCAGGGGCTGGCCCCAATGGCCCAAAAACAGCCCAACCTCATGGAGAACAAGCCCCATATTTTGTTTTGGGTTTCCAATTTTTTCCCACCACCCTGCCCTTGGGGGAAAAACTCTTTTTGGGGAAACCTTGCATTGGGGAAAGGGGAATCAACATCCTTCTTTAAAAACCTTATCAGTGAACTTGCCCACCAGCAGGCCCAAAAAGGGGGGTTTTGCGGGGGTTTTCCCCTGCTGTTTAAAACGTCGGGGTGGCCCCTAAAAATGTTGAATATTTTTGTTAAGGATTTAGCCTTCTTAATGCTCATCATTACGGGAAAAGGGATTTTTGTCGCATCCTGTTTTGCATGAAGGAACAGAAGGGAAATTTATGTCAAAACCCAAAAGTTTTTTTTTTGCATAGTATTGATTTTTGGATGGGTGTCTTTGTAGTTGTCTTTAGGATGATGGTTTTGATGTGGTTTTGGACGGGGTGCAAAATTAACATAACCACATCTGTGTCGTCTGCTGCCACCACAACCACAGGACTTGTGAAGTACGCGGCTATATAACTGAGACAGCGCAATATCAAGGTCAGCATCTGCGACTGCGTGTTTTCACGTGTGAATGCCATTGTCTTGCAAGAGAATGGATCCAGTTTGATAAAACTTTTGCTTGTTGTTTTTATTAGCAAGGAACGAGTTTCTTTTCATATTCAAAAATCATGTTGGGATCTTCCAACATCCACCAACAACACCTCCTTCCCTTATCAAATGCGTCTCTTCTTTGGTAGATGGTCCTGAACTGTAGCCATGAAAACAACCAGTGGAGATACATTTGGTATATTACGGTGCACATACTCTACATAGAGGTCACAAAGTGATTTGTACATACAGTATTTAGGCCATGATCCTTTATGTAAGGGATCCACCATCAACAACATGTTTCATATCTTGTACATCCACCGCATCATTCATCAATGACTGAGGTGCCATTTTAATCAATCCATTTTTTGAAGAGAAGCCTTTTCTTTGGAGTTCTCATTTGTTAGACTAGATTCAAATAAGGAAGACGGTATGAACAAAGTTCATACTGAAACATTTCCTTAGGGGCTCCATATTTCCCAATCCTGCTATCAGCATTCTCTGATAGAGATGCTTGGTCAATCTTAACCTTGTCCCATATCAAGCATATCATGCTGCTAGAGGTTACAGATCATTTCTTGCTCAAATGACGATCTTGTACTTGCTGAGCCCAGGAATCACCATTGCTCGCTGGACTGCTATCAAGGTTTCTGTACTTTTAAGCATTGTATTTCGCTATATTGCTTTGCTTTACGATGGACTATTTATGGGCTGCATTTTTTATCCACCACATGACCAGATAGAATGCAGTGGACCTTATAAATTGAATGAGTTTGTTTGCGAGTGAAGCATTCTGCCATCATCAAATCCTAAATCCTGATGGGTTGGGCACTGTCTTTTTGGGGCACTTCAATGATCTTGCAATTTGTATACTGACTCCCTGCATTTTTGAATGTATATATAAAAGATTTAATCTTCAAAATAAACTCCTTCTGGAACATCAACTCCTAGGCCTTTGGTTGCCCATCAAAAACTTTGTCAATCCATAAGTCTGTTAATTTACCAGCTATGAAATGAATATATTCGTCTTAGAAATCAATTAGTTTATCTGATAGCTGATACTGGCTCAATTTTCCATTGATCTAGCCATATGGCACAGGATCAATTTTGATGAAAATTATAGTAATAAAATGACTGATAAATGTTACTTAGATGTACTCCGCATCCCGTCGTCCATAGATATCTATATAAATTGACATCAATTTATAACAAAAAATGGATTATCATTTCTTGGAATTAATAAAGGCTTTTACGTTAATGTACCGTTATTTGCTCCATTGTGAAACTATTAACATGTACAGTATCACTTGAGTGAATCTTTCTGAACACCCTTTTTCAGAGATCGCGTAGAAAATCATAGATTGTCTTATTATTTACTAAACAGTTTTCTGTAAATTGTGATTCAAATTCGTAATGTACTGTATATTCAGCTATGAAATAAATATATATTCATTCTTAGATAAGAATGAATATTTGATAACTGACTGCTCCAGCATTTGTGGGTCAAAATGCCATTTTGAATTTAGGTCATATTAATAAAATTCATAAAAAGTTCAACTTATATGTATATTATAACATTCTAAACACATTCTAAATGAAAAAAATGGCTTAAACATATCATAATGCATCAGCATCCAATGAAAAGCGTTACCAAATTTTGTTGTTCACGGGCAACCATATTGGCAGCCATTTGGAGAAATAGTTTCCCAAGGCAAAAAGTGGCAAAAAGTTTTTTGTTTCAATGTAGAGATGCTTAGGAGCAGTTTGCAACAAAAAAAGCTTTGTTAAGGATTTGTTTTAAGACTACCCCCTTTTTGAGGTTCGTGTATAGGACTACTAATGATAACACATTGATAATGTGTAATATACAACATTAAACATGGATACAAAATAATTGTTTTATTGTCAGAATGACAAATACCATTTACCCAAAACATATTATGAAGTGATATATCAAATGTCATGTTTGTGAGTTTGAAATAAACCCATAAAGGGTGAGAAATATCGTAAATAGTTTTTTAAACTTTTTTGGGCTCTGACTTTAATTGTTGTTTTTACATGCCCTTCTGGCACAGTACCCGGCCAACCCCGGGAAAAATCAGCATAATGTGAAAGTTTCACACAAAACAGAAGCAAAGGAAAACCGGAGAAAACCCCTCAACTGCGCCATAAACTGGCTGCACAATGTAATCAGAAAAGGGGGGACAATGGAAACAGGCGAGATTTTTTCCCAAAAGTGAAAAGTTCATAATACCATTTTAAAACATGATATTTGAACTGTGATATCATGGTTTTTTTTGTGGTGCATTTGTTTCTCTTTTTTTTAATACCTGCTGTTTCCATTATGACTTTTCTTATAAACCTATTTGATTCCATTGTGCCCAAAATCTTGCACTAGAAAGTTGTTTTCAAAGGAAAATATTGAAGCCAAAACTTTTTTATGTTCGAGGTGTTACTCAAATAAGCAGATAAAATAGTTAATTGCCAAAATATTTGATAGCTATAAAGTAAATTCTACGTTTAGAATATTTGTTTTATCATGGTAAAAGTTACTGCACTTATTACAAGTGAAGTACACACACCATATTCCCTAATGATAATATTGGTAATGTGTGAACAATATAACTTACTTACATTGAGAAGTGACATACCCGAATATAAAATAATTGTTTATATTGTCACCATATGACATAAAATATGATTTACCTAATACTGAGAAGGGACATATTATTTTGTTAGTCATATGAGGTTTGAAAAGGCACCTAACAAGCAGTGAGAAATATCTTAAATAGTTTTACAACACTTTTTGTCTCTGAATTGCAATTGGTTTTTGCACAAGCCGCTTCTGGTACGATACCCGGCCTGACCTGGAATTAACAGCATAATGTGAATGTTTCATACAAAACAAAAGCAATGACACACCAGAGAAAAAACTCAACTGTGGTTAACAATGCAATCAGAAATATCTATTAAAATCCACAATGGAAAGATAATAACATTTTTCAAATGTGAAATGTTCATAATGCACCACTTGCAATCATGATATTGGGAACTGTGAAATCGTTTATTTATATGAGGTGCATTGTGACGGTTTCTCTTTTTCTTAATACCCTGCTGTTTCCACTAAGACTTTACTATGAAGCCTATTTGATTCCATTGCGCACCAACATCATACACTAGAATGTTGTTTTTTAAGTGGAGTATTGAAATCAAATCTTTCAAAACTTCGAGGTGTTACTCTACATATGTAGATAAAATGATTAATTGCCTAAATATTCATTTGCATAAGTAATTCTATACAAAAAGTCTTGTCAAATAGTGAACAACATGTGGTTTCATTTTTTGGTTCTTGTTTCTTTGCAGTTGTTCAGATTTAAAATAAAATAACAAACATATGAAATTAAAATTTAAATAGATATATTTCACACACAGTATAAGATAGACTACATAAAATGGACCTGTGAAAACATTCTGAAGGGTAACAAACATACAAAATTTTGCCAGTCACCATCACACAAAACAACAGCAAGGGCGTTAGTAGGGCTGGTTGCTAGATTTTAGTCTCATCTAGACTGATAGCAAAGTTGGCGTCATGTTGCTTCTCAAACCGGAATAAGCCGCTTATAAGATAATTAGTGTGGCAGATCAAAGATTTCCCATAAAGGGAGGGAGGTCGTCCAAAAGTCCACATGACTAACCTAGCGCTCTATCCTTGAACGAGTTCAATCTTGTTGGAATACAATATATCTACAATATATATATATATATATATATATATATATATATGGCATATATATATATATATATATATATATATATATATATATATATATATATATATGTCGTATATAATAGGAAGAAATAGTCCATATATATATATATATACTATATATATATTCCACTTATATACTATCAGTTCTATCCTTGAACATTTTTTATTATTCTTCGCTCACACATATCACATCTTCTAGCAAATCAATTTAATGTATACCCATTCATTCATTCTTGCAATATTACAAGATGTGATATGTATATAATAAAAATATATATATATATATATATATATATATATATATATATATATATATATATATATATATATATATATATATATATATATATATATATATATATATATATATATATATATATATATATATATATATATATATATATATATATATATATATATATATATATATATATATATATATATATATATATATATATATGCTTATTAAACAATGACTACATGTTCAAAAAGTGCTTAACAATTAAGGAGCATTAATAATTATAAATTAAATGAACAACTACAATGTAAAATGGACAATAGTAGGTAAAGCAAGGGCATATAACAATAGGACAAAGAAATGTAATTTGTGCAATTTGGAGAAATTTTTAATTATTTATCACAGTGAAATGGCCACCCTGAATAAAAAGTCGGAGCTTGTGAATACCTGTAGACACAAGAGGAAATTCTTGCTGATTTAGTTCTAATATAATGCGTACTACCACTGTTTTGGTTTGTGTCATGCATAGGTTTTATTCTTTATCCTGTATTCTTTCGCGCAATTTTTTCTATGAGTATAATTCAAATCTTCTAGTTTCATGATACTTTGTATTAGGCATTGGTGAAATAGCTTTCATGTTTTTATGTTTTTATGTACTGAACCCATATACTAATGTACTGTATCACTGTATGAAAAATGTAGTGTGTGCATATTTTAGACCAGAGCCCCTGATGATTGCCAAGCATGAAACAACGTTGTAGGGCAATGTCATTGTAGTTGTTCATTTAATTTATAATTATATATATATATATATATATATATATATATATATACAATATATATATATATATATACATATATATATATCATATATACAATATATATATATTATTTAGTATCATCTTATATATATATATATATATATATAATATTACCGTTGACAGTATATACATAATACCTGTTATACAATATATATAATAAATATACTTTGCGCATATATATCATATATATAATATATATACTTTAGTTCATCTTTAAATCAATCACACAGGTGAAAGAGATGAAAGGCAACCCTCGTCTCCATTCATGACCTCTTGCGCATGTCCTCGGTCACTTATCGCCTTCCGATGATGGTTCTTGGTCACACATAAAAACGAAAGCCCCGCCCGGCATGACCCTGCCTGTTTTATCGGGGTTCTTGTAGATTTAAACGTAGCGCTCGCCCGGCAACCCGCCTGTTAAGGGGTAGATTTGGACCCGCCACCAAATTAGATCCGGGTGCAATTAACCATTTTACTTCTTAGTTTTATTGTCTAATATACATGTTGACTGTACATACTAAGTTTCCTCACGTTCAGAGGCTTTGATTGATGGAGCAGAATCACTTGGTAAAAAGAAATTTGCTGAGTTTGTTGAAAAGCGTAATTGTGTTGCTCCAGATAACCAGCGTGCTGCTTTGAATGCTCCCTTTCACAGGAATAAAGCTGTTACATTTGGTTCCTGTACACAGTTGTACATGTACAGGACGTCAAAGGGGAACAAGCACGAAAAAAAAATAGACAGAAACATTTGCAATGGCTCATAACACATTCTAGGGGTCGTCGTGAAGTTGACTTGTTTAAAATCCTAAGTCATGAGCTAATGCCTGTACCACTATCTCTAGCCACATTCTGACCGCCCCCCCCCCCATCACAAATGATGACAGCTACCTAATTTGGAAGATTGACCGGCATGTTCGGCAATTGGGAGAACGTATACACACAGAGTAATTGGCGCTGATGCATTCAAAACAAACCCTTACTCAGCTTCTCAACTTTTGAAAATGAGATTTTCACATCAAGGCTTTTCATGTGGAATTACACGACTAGGGACAATATCGAATTTCTCACAAAGATGCTATTTTGAATCACTCTGGAGAAACGCTGTCCGTAATTAGGTTTTCAAAGGCCAACGCAACATGACAAACACAGACTGAGAAAACTGATTGAGGTCGTTTGCGTGTTCATTACCATGTGCATGCAAAACACATAAGTCAATCAGCCGGATGTAGGAAACTATTGCCACACTGAACACTAGTAAACACTCACATTGAACTAGATCAAAAGTGTTCAAAGAACACGGCGTCGCGAGAACAACGCTGACATATGGGCGATTATGATATTGCATAAGCATTTAAAAAAACTTAAAATTGCTCCATGGAACCTATAGTTTTCTTGGCAAATAGCCAAAATTTAAAACTCATGATGGTCTCAATGAATGTAAACAGTGTACCAAGTTTGAAGATTTTGTCTTCAAAGGCATTGATACTTTTAATAAAAATGTCGAATATGGAACTAAAACGGCACCCTTTAATTAGCAAAGTGCCAAAGATGAACATATCTGATTTCCACTACATATGTGGACATAGAATGAAATTCGGAGGTCATTGTTCAAACTGTATTGAAAGTATTGAAGAAAGTAGGAAAAAAACTAAAATGTCTAAACTGCTACACAATGCTGTGCTCTCTGAGCACTTTTCATTTAGTTAGCAAAGGGCCAAAGCTCACCGTAAAGTTGTGGTCACAAGTCCCATAATATTGTATGAAATACGGAAGTCATGTGTCAAGCTAAAATGCCAAAATCTACCGCCAATGGCCTTCTGGAGAAAAGACCTTGATTGGTAAAGTGCCAACATTGGACACTGATGATGGTCACTAGGTATATGAGCAGTGTATCAAATTTTGAACTCATGGTTCAAGCTGTATTGTAACTTGAAGAAAATGACAAAAATGACCTAAACTGGCTTTCAGGAAATCACACTTAAATTGGCAAAGTGCCAAAATAGAATGTATGTGATGGGCTCTAGCCATGCAAGCATTGTGCCAAGTTTGAATGTGTTCATCCAAGCAGTTTTATAGATACTGCAGAAAACCTCCAAAATGGATCATAAATGGCCCCGTGGAAAGCATAATTTAATTGACAAAGTGCTCAACATCAAATCACTCTGGCATCGCAGCGCACCACATAGCTTTGTAAAGTTTGAACAAAATCGATTCTCCGGTATACCCTCTAGCTTGTCCAGAGACATATATACATATATACATTTATATACACGCATACTGACATACATGCACAAACGAAGTGATCACAAGGCTTTCGCTTCAGCTGCTGAAGCGACCTGATGATTTCACAGAACTCTTCTGATTGAATGACGTCATAATAAGTGAGATTGCGAGGCTATCAAATGTCTGTAGAAAACTGCAATCGAGGTGATGTCTGCACTGGTAACTTTGTAAAAGCTTACTCATGTTGCTCCCTGAGGTTGCTGACTGCGTGGACTACTGTATCGGTAAAGTGAACATCCGAATCAGGTGAACAGATTATGTTTCCACTGTCTGTTATACAACATAATCTAATCAATTAACATAAGAACAGATCATACAATACAATAGTATACTACTTTTAATAGCGAAAATTCCAAACAATGTTCATGTGTGCTTGTAGGCCTCTTTAAAAAATAGCGCTACAATCGGGTTTGTAGAAAATTCAGGCTCATATATTTCCATGAGATCCGCGCGCACTGATCTCAATAGTGGTCTGAAGTGGTCTCAGTAGAGAGGTGGGCTCTATATGAAGGAGGTTCTATTTGGTCTATTTATGAAAGTTTGAGACAGTGTGAAATTGTCTTGCTAGAGCTGTTGTCACTAGAAGTGTGGCCTTAATTTGAGATATAGAGTATAACATCATGGGGAATATGACTGGACCCATACAAGGGCGTAAGCAGCTTTTTGTAAGGGGGTGTTCACATTTGCGAGAGAGCGTATAGCGACCGAGCGGGGGGAGGTTATCCTATGCGAATTTCTTTTGAAAATGCAGTACAAAATGGCTGGATTTCCTGATACTTGAGATTTTAAAAACTATCTAATTATGCCATATAACACAGAACATAGAACTAGAACAAACAGATGATAAAATGAATACATGTACATGTTAGTGTGGCAGATATGTGATAAACATGTTCACATCTGGCAGAAAGCATAACACTTTGTACATAAGGGTTTTGAAGTATGCTGATTCCAAAAATATCGGGAACCACGCTCCCAGATGATAGGTTCCTTCCGAAATCCAAGATGGCTGCCAAGATGGCGGCTGGTACATATATAGTATGTAACGTTTTTAGTATTTGGTCTAGAATTTAATATAATACCACTTTCTGCACTACATGTAGCATGAGGGTATTTCAGTGATTTGAAGTCAAGAACAAGGTCTAGGTTCACGTACATGAAAACATTGGGATTAATTTGTGGTTGGAAAATAACAAACGTTGACATGCTCTCAGCCTTCTAAAGATTGAACTAATGTGGGCTATTCAGGTGATTCAAATCATTCGTTAGATATATTTTATGATGTAAAATATTGGGCCTGTGTTTTTAGGGTAAGGATTAAGACACTATGTATAATATCCGTAGATCAATATGTGTACCCAAGTGCTTTTCTGTATGCCTTAAACAAATTGACCAACATAGGTCAGCCGACACAATCACAATTACGTGCTTTCAAAGCATATGGTAGCATTTATTGAACTAAATTTTCTTCTTCTCACTCTCTCTTTTCTTTTGCAAGCAAGCTCCTACCACTATATTAAAAATCACACTAGAAACATTTATTAAACTATTGGTTACTTTAAAACAGGTTTTTACATGGTCCAACAGATAAGTCACATGAAGTCCTATTGATGTTCCTGGACACCTTGACCATTAAGATCGTTTCGCAAGGTTGCACTGTCATATTCCTTTCATCAGGGTTTAAAAATTCCCTACTAATCCCGCAAAGCAGTGAAGTGAGATGCCGCCAGGAGGATTTTTAATCCAGTGAAAATAGCACCACTGCCCCCCCCCCCCCATTTCATTGCTCAACAACATAGCCACGATTGTGGGTTTGTTTTATCAGAAAGGTGGTCTCTTTATATGAGTGGTGTTAATTTGGAGGGTCTACCTTAGCTAGAGTCAATACTTCAAAGGCAAACAATGAATGGAAAAAGAATAGACACTCAGTAGACTAGTCTCAGTTGGCTTCTACCTTCTACGATGCATGTGCCCGTGATTTACATGGCATTAAATAGTAAAACATATCTTACACATAGTCGCAGGGCCTACTAAAAAGCGGCTCCCTATTTTAAGCTCCTTATCCCTAAAGATTATTTAGATTTTGTAAGCCATGCTTTTTTTCTTGTAAAATGAGTAATTTTGACCGTCAAATTTGATGATCATGTTGAACGCGTAAACAATTTTGTGATGAGGAGTTGTGTTACATGAATATTTTAATTAATTTGAGATCTTTAGAAAAGAAAAACTGCCATCCCTGCATTCATAATAGGTATGGAAACATATGTGAGCTTTAATTAATCTTGTACATCTAATTAATCACTAAAATTGCAATTTTGAGGAAATATCAGTATCATTATTAAATTACATTCATATTAAATCTATAGAGTGAATAAAGTTACCTAAGAAGATGTTTTACATTCCATTTATGTTAGAATATATGTTTTGCACTTAAATTCAGTTATTTGATTTTACTTATGATAGCTTAAACAAATTGAACTCTGAGCTACACAATTTTCGCATGCAGTGTATTAAATTATTTTGACTTTCCCGATTATGTGATTAAAACTTTTACTGGGAGAAGTTTTTAAAACATACTGAATCTGCAATAGGTATAAATAAAGACCCAAACATAAAGAGCAAAACATAGTCCTCATCTGTGTATTTGTTGACAACTGTAAGTTCTTTTCGAATATTTTGTACCATGATAGGTATTAGATTGATTGATTATATTTGTGTAAATCCATTTTTGCTTTATAATACTGGCTGAATTTTTCTGACATCTTTCCATGTCCATCATCTCAGAATTCTTTCTGTCACTAGGTGGCAGCACGTGACAATGAAGGAAATCAGTCAGTGTTTCCTATGCACTTGGACTGCCCTAGGTCTCAGAATGTTGTCATTGGCGTGGGATAACTGGTATGCTCCTTCATCTCTGTTAATGTTTTCAACAGTGTTTCGGATCGTTATAGACTCTGAGATTTGCCTGTCCAATAGGTACGACTCTTTGCACACAATTTTAGAGCCATCCCAATCCGTTACATGCTTGAGGTTGTCCATGTGATCTGGTATGCCCAATTGAGGAACCCTAGTATTGAGGGGAGTGACTTTGGTGCGGACACCACTCTGGTCATGCATCTCCACATTTCGTTGGTGTTCCTTGAGTGACGTGTCGAAAGTTTCTGCCTGAATCACCAATGTACAAACTTGGAATGTTGAGAATATAGCCTTGTATATCGTCCGTGGTATTTTATCTGTTTGCTAGCTTTATTATTTGGGCTGCAGCAGGTCCTCTCATACTTATTTAATATACATCAAAACAATGAAAATTCTTTCCATCTTCTTTAATGTCTTCAGGTATTTTGAAAAACAGTTTGCACACTTTGGACGTTAAAGCAGGCAGAAAGAATTGTCATTGTGTTGATATATATTAAATAGGTATTTTATATGCACAAAATATGCTGCAAAATGGTATATTTGTTTGACAGATTGCACTGCAATGACGTTTGGAGGGAACAGGGAGGGGGCACTCAATTTTCATTGAAACCCTAGGATGGTCACACAAGCTCCATGTGTGCTTTAGGGGGTGGGGTGGGGGGGGGAATATGGGGTTCTCTTTCATATTTTCTCTTCATATGACTCTTTTTTATTTACTTAACAGGAATTAGTACCGATGGAAAGTGTATGTGTGAATTTCGTACGAGCAAATTAAGGCTCACAGAATGGCAAGAACAAAATACTAGAAGGGTGCACGGCGCAGTGCACACAGATCCCGTGCATCAAGTTTTTCATAATGAAAATGATTGAACAATGTTGTATATGTGATGCACGGGCTCAGCGTGCACTAGAAAAATACATTGGATGTGTGTGCGCTGCTCTAGACAATCTTTATGAGTAGAGTTAGATCTATACGCTGTTGTGTACTTTTGAGAATTTTGCAGTATAGAATGATGTGGAAAATATGTTTTACCTGTGAAATATCCATACGGCTGATTTATCAACTACGCGCCAAAAACAGAGAGCGGCGAACGACGTATATGAATGAGAACGTTGTGTAACAACTGAGTGACGCAAGAAGCAAGCTCAAAAGTTTTGACAAAACGCGCGTACTAGTACCGGTAACGTTTGGCGTTTTATATTCTGGGTCTAGTGACGTAGAACTTGTGAACCATTTTCTTCTTTGTGTGCTGGGGACTTGGCCTACATAGATCTACGGCGATTTTCTACATACATAAATCAATGTAAATTGGCAAACCTGCTGTGAAGCTTGAGGACCCCAAACCCCAAGTTTAACAGTGCTTCTTCACCCCACAAGCACATTTCCCTTATGAATTTATGATGCCTTGTGTCAGATTTATGGCTCACTGTGTCGGGTTGTATGATGATTCAGTTGTGATTCGCATGTCTATATGTTTGGAAGCACATTATTTATATAACTTGTGTACGCCATTGAACATAACCATTTTAGTACATGCAATTAAGCCTTTACTAGTAGAGATATGGTAATCGTGAAAAACTACACGCATAATATCAATATACGAGTATGATCCCGCTAAAACCCCTGATTTTTTTCGGGCTAGACTTTTACGTTGTCCTTCCCATGGTCTCTGAAAGCACAGGATTAGATTTAAAATGTGTTCTTCGAACATAATGCAACCTCAGACTACATCCATACCACCAAGATTGACCCCCTACACCAAGCAGCAATTTGTCACGTTGGGTGTAATATATGGACTCTCCATAAGTAGTACGTGATGATAAACCTGTTTAGGTTTTCCAAATAAGGAACGCGGCAGTGACCATATAAGTGTACGTTATGGCTAAAGTCGAGTCTCGGTTAGCTACCTCCACACTCACTCAACTAGACATGCATATGATACCCCACCCGATCCCTCGTCCGACACTCCCTCTCTAACACTCTTCAAGTAATCCTGGTCTTGAAAATGCTGAGGTTATTGAATTGTTTGGCAGTGTCTAGGTAGCGTTACTTTGCCATGCAAATGTTTTGTTTTGATTTCTCTCATGGTGCATTTGAAATACGTTTACAATGACGTTTCTGGTACTTAGAACGTTTTATGTGTGTGGAACTTTTAACCCAATTAACGTACGAAGGTGTGCCTAAATTATGCCACGTTATAATGCTAGCTGTGCAATATCAGCGGGAAACGCTGCCAAGGGCTTGTCATCGATTGTATTCATGCCAGGCAGCAATCCCTGAAACTGCCGCTCATGCCATTGGAACAGCTATTGATTGGTCTTTGTGCAATATACAGTTTCTATTACCTAATTTAGTACATTCTACGCTTACAGCTTCCCTGACTTATTAATGCGGAACATGGCTGGGTAGCCAAATGTTGAGTACGGGTAACAGCATGTGATATGGATATCAAGTAATTGCTACTACTTGCTTTGTTTTAGTGGCGAGGGACTGTTTTCGCTCTACCACATTAGTTGAAACACTATGTGGATACAGATGAAACTTAATATGGTAACCGCCACATATACTATTAACCGACACTGATATTACCGTGCGGTGAGCAAATGATCTATTTACTGGAGATACCTAAACAATCCAGAGTATGAATACTGGTGAACAAAATAAGAGTGTTCGTTTTTATTGAGTCAATATCGTGGGATTAGATCGATGATTAGATAGTATTGACGTAAACTATGCTAGATTTCGGATCAAAAATGGAACGATTTTTCTTTGCCATTGATCCAAATGTAATTTCTTTGGAATATTATGCCTAATCTAAACCATAGGCTCCAAAAGCAAACGTAAAAAAAAAGATAAATCACGATAGGTTGAGTCGGACATGTGGAACAGATATGCTTAGAAGTGTTCACTACTGATATTTATCCAGTGGCAGTAAAAGGACATGTGTGGGATTTATACACGTACTTATACACGGACAGTTTGTGTTACTTAGAAAGGGGCGTTAACTTGTCCACGTAACCCAATATTTGTTGTGAGACATGAATGTTTTACTCAAGCGATTTCTCACCATTTTGGTGTTTGCGTTTACCTGTGGTTTAGTACTAAAACTTAACTGGGCTGGAATTTCAATTCCTGTCCCAAAGATAGTATCAATGCCAGATCAACAATTGGATGTGGGAACACCTGTTTCAGTCGGAAAATTTACAACCTCTGTTCCAAAATTAACGGTATGTGTTTCTTAATCTTAACCGTTTGAGAAGGAAAAGTGATCTAAGTTTCACTGTGATCTATCGAGTGTCATGCACAGGCCTAATGGTTTGTCAATGTTTGGGGATAAAGGATATTAACAATTCTGTATGTTTGGCTTACAACACTAGGTCTAATTCTAGCATCTATAGTTTTATGTTTTGGCTGTATATTTGTTTTTGAAAGTTAAAAGGAAAGTTGGAATCTTAGGGTTGTAAAACATATCTTCAGCTATATCAATACGGTGGTAGGAGCTTGCATGGTATAGAGAACATAGGTAGAGAGAAGCAAAGGATTGAATTCACTCGCAAATGTGAAAGTGCACAGCTGAACTATATTTTTTACTTTTAGGGATAGTCCATTATTTCCAATTCATGTACCTACTAATCATTAAAGACTTTTAAAATAGATTTTAAAGTTTGATCAATTTATCCTATTCTGCTATACGCACGCACACACGCACGCACCCCCCCCCCCACACACATGATATACATGCAGGATGATTATATGTGCTGTGGATGTGTGTGTGTGTGTGTGTGTGTGTGTGTGTGTGTGTGTGTGTGTGTGTGTGTGTGTGTGTGTGTGTGTGTGTGTGTGTGTGTGTGTGTGTGTGTGTGTGTGTGTGTGTGTGTGTGTGTGTGTGTGTGTGTGTGTGTGTGTGTGTGTGTGTGTGTGTGTGTGTGTGTGCAGGGGGTGTGTGCGTGCACGTGTCTGTGTGCATGCGTGTAGGGGAGGGGGCTGGCGGGTGTGTGTGCATGTGTGCGTTTTCACGCACCATTTTACTCATCAATGATTATTTGTTTGTGCAAAATATATTACGCCTATTAATGTGTATTGGCAAAGAGAATATGATAAGAAAAATAGGCATTTGTTGGGTATTATTTCCGTATTTTACACAATTTGGTTCACGCCTGTGTTTTAATAATGTTTACATGATAAATTATTTGCAGAATCCCGTAGCAGTCCTTTTCACAACATTCAAAAAGAAAACGGAGAAAGAGTTCATCTACAACAACACACTTCAAAACTGGGCCAGTTTCTTGCCATTCATTCAACCGGTCTTGTTTTCTACTTTTACAAATGCCACCATTTTGAAATACGCTCATACGTGCGGTTGGACTGTTATACCATGCCCAAAAGTAAATGACCAAGGCACTCCATTTCTGAAAGAAATGTACTTAGACGTGTATAAAAGATTTCCCCGTGCTTCCTTGTATGCATTCTCAAACGGTGATATTTTGTTTGATCACGGGTTGTTGAAAACTTTGCAAAGAGCTATAGCACATTTTGACATACATAACACCAAGTTAATAGTAGGAAGACGATGGAATCTTAATGTTAATAAGGATATCAAAGTTTATGAAAAGGATCCATTGTGGAAGCCAGATAAAGTAACAGCTATTGCTAAACCAAAAATTTCATCTTTGTTTAGAGTGGACGCAGAGGACTATTTCTTTCTAACAAGAGACTTTCCATGGGATAAGGTTAAGGATGTGGTAATCGGCAGGGTCGCCTATGATAACTACCTTGTTGGCAGAGCTTTGCAATTAAAAGCTACTACAATTGATGCCACCAACACAATACGTGCAGTGCATCAAACAGGGAGTGATGGTAATTATGCAGGACACACCAAGGAGAATAAGGATAAAGGCTACAACCTGAAAGTAATTGGAAGATTTCCCTATCACACTGGGCACACTACAAGTTGTTGGTTTAGAAGTAAATGGGTCAATGACACTGTTGAGTTTGTACAGGTACACGGGTTACCAAATACTTCTACAACAAAGCCCACATTAAAAGAGCAAGCGCACTTAAATTCCACTATCAAGCCAACCATTAAAACGTGAAAAATGGTATTCACTGGAAAAAATAGTTATCTTTGATACTTTGTCATTTGCTAGGGCATTTTATCGTATTTGATTACTGGTAAAGCGATTGTGATGTCTAACTAATAAATATCGGACCTTCAGGCAAAGTGGCGTTGGTGTGGACACACTTACCCCCTGTTAGAGTGGCCACGCCGAGTAAATTTTCATGTGAAAAAAAAAAATGACAGAGTCCGTAAAAAAGATGAAAAATTGGAAAAATTAACACTTTCAGTGTTGAATAGGTCGACGGCGCCGGATGGCTCCAACGCGTCGCACCGCGGACTCTTGCGGTGCGAAAATAAGCTCCGCACTACCTCCGCGTCAACGCCGCGAGCAAAAATTGCGCGGCGTCCCACCACTTCTCTGGAGAAGGGGATTTTTCATGTCGCACAACAACTCCGTGCGGATGGGGATTATTGATTAAATTTCCTTTGATCTTTTTTGAGTTCGCTGGTCGCCGCGCGAAGCTGTATTTGGCACCGATGGACTCTGTCTGCTTGGGTCCGACGTAAAATGAACGCCGTTCACCGCTGCTGTACGCCGGTGTACGCCGCAAGAGCTATCCGCGCCAAGAATAGTGTCCACTACGTCTGCTTCCATGGTCACGCCGCAGTCGACGTCTGTGCGGTGCATACTTTAAGTCGCTTGCGGTGTGTGACAGCTTGGGCCGTAGTGTGTTGAGATGTGACTTTATCATGGGATGGTTGGTGTTGTGGCATCGGGCGGTGTATTGTTATCCGCTTGCGGCATTGTACGGCATTGTACGGCTTGTCGCATCGTTGATTCCTTTCCGTTCAATCTCCGCTCGACTCCGCTGCGGAGCCGTCAGTCCGCTGGAGGTATAAAAGGCCCGGCGCGCATCATTCAGTGTCCATTGTTTTAAGTTAAAGTGCAATTAGAATTAGTGTATATATTTAATTGCTTTTTGCATGTGCAAATATTCAAAGAATATAATAGAAATATGTGTAACAAATAATGTCATTACTCGACAGTGATTTAATTAACATCAGAACTCTGCTGGAATTCGGATTGGCATGACCTACAACACAAGTTGAGCCTGTTGATGATGGTGAAAGTGTTGATATTCAAGAACTTAATGTTTCCGGTGACGAACTCATTGAAGGATGAGGCACACAACAACCCACCCAACAACAGACCGCAGTTGAGGAGAGGGACCAGACCAGTAAGATGGCGAAGGCATAGAAGACCAAGAAGACCAAGAAGATGGCATGTCCGACCGTGGACTAGCAGTGCTCAGCGGGAACAATATGGACAATATCATAATCTCATGGTGAAACTTCGACATGAAGATCCACAGGCGTTTTGCAACTTTTTAAGAATTTCTACTGAACTATTTGACGAAATTCTTGACATGATACAAAACAGAATACAGAATAGTCAGAATGCGTCGCGCAATATTTTGCGAAATTGTTGTCACAGCGAATATCAGTTGGCCAGGGCTTATAATTTAACACCGTCTGAAGCCGCCATACACATTTGACATGCCGCAGTACTTAAATTTCGCGCCGTCTAAGTCCGTTGGAATGGAGGTCCCGGAGGGCGGGGGTGGGGTGTGTGTGTGGGGGTGCTCGAGGGGTTATTATTTCGCATGGGGCGTCACTTCTACTCCGCCAGGAATGGACATTTTTTCTCAATTTTTAAATTTTAGCCCTTGGATGGTTTCGGGACCACGGACTCTGTCCAACGCAGTCTAACTCTAACAGGGGGGTTACGACTACGATTCAATCAATATCCGTCGCGTCGGAGGCCACTATGAAAGTTGAACATGTCCAGTCGTAGTCTCGTCGCAGATCGTCGCCCCGGGATCGTCGCATAGAGTTGGCAGCAGTAGTTGCGTTCGTGTGGACACTCCCACGCCGCGACGAGCCGGATTTTCATTTAAAACGTGTATATTACCCAAGCCCCGATTGGGTTTGTTAAGACTATACACACGATGTCTGTAGGCCATGAACTCAACTCAGAATTCAGCCAGAATTTCAGCCAAAAATTCATCCAAACGCACCGGGATGACCCCAGTTTTGCGTAAGGATTTGAAAATGACCTAGATCTACATCACGTTCAGATAGCTACGTCACACGTATGTTGATAAACGTGGTCGCTGACCCGACTGTACTCTATAATGGATAACTTAACACTTTCATATCTACGTAAAGGATGGTTCATTATTTGTGACCAGGGGGGGCTATGAAGAAAATCAGGGGAGGGGGCACCTATTTTGTTCCTGAAAAAAGAGGGGGGGCACTTAATTTGTCCCTAGGTGAACAGGGGGGGGCATCTATTTTCTCCTAGGAAATTTGGCAGCGATTTTTCGGTATTTGATCATTTTTTAGCATATTGCGTCACTTTTTACATTATATTGGGATATGAAATCATATGCATATTTGATTTTAATACAATAAAATAGAAATTCGCAAGACTGTGAAATACATTTTCTTTAATGCCATATACATATACATATATTACATTAGTATGGGATATACATGGTATTGAATTAGTGTGGCATTCATTGATATTTACAAAGATGCTAGGGTTTGTCAGAGGACAATAGACTACGTGTGACATAGTCCAGATTAAACAAAAATCGTATCTACACTGTGCTGTCAATTCTAGCAAAAATTCATTGTTCATGTTGTAAAATCAGCAAAAATACTTGTTCTTGTATTTCTTGTTCACCTTCCATGGCGCGCAATGATTTCTGGAGTTATATCAACAGCAGGAGTAATTTCATAAGCAGTTAGTGATACATCATCATCATCTTCTTCAGTTTCATTGATTTCACCCAGTATGATTTCATCTTGATCAGAATCACTACTAAACTCATTGATATCTTCGTTATCAGAATTTTAAAAATTGTTATTTAGATATTTACATAGTTCTTTTCTTATATGTGCCTCTACCCAGGACAACTTTTGCTTCTTGGTTAGATTCAATTTATCTTTCATCTGTTGATAAATGAGATATTTGTCGAGTTCGGGTGCGTACATTTTATGCAGTTTTCCAGTTCGATGAATTTCTACCCAGTCATAATCATTGTATAGCATATTTTGTTTTGAACGCTTTTTTTATTTAAAATTTATCAACAATACAAAAAGAAACTAATAAAAAGATACATTTACAAAATGAAAAGGTTATGGTGAAAAGTTGAAAAACTGAAGTGTCTGAAAATGTACATAATTCATTTAAATACATATCTCATGCAAAATACTGTCAATAAATCTAATATTTAACAACATCTCACAATTTGTTTTGTCTATAACCAATTTATAATATATTAGATTTTCTTTAACAATTTGTTCAATATTCTTATGTGCATAATTTCCATTATTGACTTTACAGATGGAGTTAGTTCTACAAATTGGATATGAAATAATAGCTATTATCTAGTCAAACATTTCAATTTCTGGCTCGAATCATATCTACACTGTGCTGTCATTTCTAGCAAAGATTCTTTGTTCAAGTTGTAAACTCAGCAAAAATAGTTGTTCTTGTATTTCTTGTTTGCCTTCCATGGCGCGTAATGATTTCTGGCGTTATATCAACAGCAAGAGTAACATCATCAGCAGTTAGTGATACATCATCAACATCTTCTTCAGTTTCATTGATGTTAGCCAGTATGATTTCATCTTGATCAGAATCACTACTAAACTCATTGATATCTTCATTTTCAGGGGGCGGTTGTCTTGGTCAGAAAATGGGTACGGACGTGCCTCGGTCGAAAAAGGCACCCACCAATATACCTATTTTTGCGAAAAAGTGACACACAATATACCAACATCTGAGAAAATGTGACCAACCAATATACTATGCATGACACAAACCAAAACAGTGCATAGTACGCATTATATTAGAACTAAATCAGCAAGAATTTCCTCTTGTGTCTCCAGGTACTCACAAGCTCCGACTTTTTATTCAGGGTGGCCATTTTACGGTGATAAATAATGAAAAATTTCTCCAAATTGCACAAATTACATTTCTTTGTCCTATTGTTATATGCTCTTGCTTTACCTACTATTGTCCATTGTATTCTGTGCTCTATTTTGTCTTGCTTTAATTTCCATATGTGTTTGCTAAGTTCAGTTACATTTTTAAAATTTTCATTATTGAAAGATTGTTTGTGGTTATTGTAGCGCGTTTTGAACGAAGTTTCGGAAAGTCCAATGTAGGTTGCTGTAGTTTGGTTGGAATCTATTACAGAGGCTTGATATACTATAGAGGCCTGGAGGCATTTTCCATCTACAGGGCAGTTGTCTTTTCTCCTGCAATTGCACTTGTTCTCTTGCGTTTGTTCTTTCTTTATCTGCCGCTTATTGTGTGCATCTATATGGTCTTTAATGTTGGGCATACAGCTGTATGATATTTTAAGAGTGTTTCTATTAAATATTTTATGCAAGATATGTTCATTAGGGAAGCAGTCATTTACTATTTTGAAAAAAGCTTTTCCAATGTTAGTTTTTACTTGCCTGTCGAATGGCGGGTTAAACCATGTTATGTTTCTTTTTCTTTTCCTTCACCACACAGCCAAGTATACTCGCACTTGACTAATACATCTAAAAGTCATATGCTACATGTAGCATATTGTAGCTACATGTAGCTACATGCAGCATGTAGCATATTGATTTAACACCTTTGTGAGCTACATGTAGCTACATGTAGCATATTGATTTAACACCTTTGTCAGGGAAGCTACATGTACATGTATGTGCCATGGGCCGGTGGAATTTAGCGTCCACCCCAATTAGTTAGGCAATTAACAAGTTTGATTGCCCCAGGCGAGGCTAGGTTACGTCCCCCGCTCACGTTCCTCGTATGAAACGTCATGTGACGTCACTCTGCCCTGCGTAGGACGAGTCATACGTCCCACGAAGGGGAAGCGACCACTGCACTCGTTAGGGTATCAGCACTCACAAATGTCCTGAAGGAGATTTGGGGGCCTCATCCCTTGTCTAAATTCCACTGATTATACGCACGATTATACGCACGATTATACGCACCGATATACGCACGTGCATCTGCGGATGTGTGATTGTACCTTCGATTGGTATATTGAGGCCTGTGCACGTCTACGAGCCTTGATGATGTCGCCAGCATACGTGCGAAGTCCTCCCACACGGGAGGCCGTCAAACAGACCTGATAGATGGCCTGATAGTCGTATCAGACCACCTGTTTTGAGGTCCATAAGTGCCCCCTGATAGCATATAATAACCCATTTTGCTTACACCTTTCCTCATCACATTTAAATTGACCACAACTGGTAGGGTTAACTCTTAATTAAATGTTTATATGATCCGACTGATCGTTGAGTGAAATGCCACAAACATAATCTCCCAAGGCACCACATTTATTCAGTGCCTGCTATGGAATAAACTTAAAAAAATACAAATAATCAAAAGAGACAAGCCAATCAATCACCTAGGCAGTGAGTGTCTGGTGACGCCACTAATATGTAATCTCGTCCGTCGCCGAGCGATGGTGCTTGACGTGCATGTGCTGCCATCCCGCCGTCTGTCACTCTCTCGCCAATGGTGACTAATGAGGAGCAGAACGCCCCTCATGTTGGCCACAACGGTCTTAGTAGGAATTATATTACGTGGAAATAAAAGTTGCATCTGTGAATCAAATGAAATAGAATATATAATTTGTATCTAAAATTTTCTTTTCTTCTGTTTTCCTTTTTTAATGAACAACAGATAGGACACATATAGATAAAAAATGTGTGTAGACTGTTATTGACAGTAAAGAGGTTGCTTTTAAACAGCAGCAACGAGATTTATGTTTGTATATGCATGGACACATCCAATTTATTTTCTCGCCAGCTATATGTTGATATTACGGTTTATTTTTTGCCTTTCCACCAATGACTACCTGGCGTACTGTGACATTGATTAACAAAACTAATGGCCGTGAGCGACTAGTTTGTCAATTCTCACTGTAAAGACTGATGACGTGGCAAGTTGGAATACACGTGACGAGTTACACATGTTATTTTCAACATGGCTAAATGTGGGGAAAGTTCTCAATCGAATAGTCTACATAATAGTTACACAATAGTAAAATTTAAGAACGTACGCTAGTTATTAAATAGGTCACACTTCTTCTTGGTTCAAAATTCATGAATGTGGGGATTTCCCTCCATTCAAACGTAGCGTACCTGTACTGGCCATGTCATATCAGCTTAACATTTGATCCACTTAGCCATGACACGGCCCGGCTAAGTGGATCTTATGTAAAAAAACAATAAAAAACAACAAAAAACAAAAAACAAAAAACAAAAACAACTTCGTTCGGAATCTACCATTAAAACACAGAAGTTGCGCGAAATGTATGCGTTCAAACTAGGCATGGCACATAACATGTTTAATGTAAAATTAATAGATGCCTGTATTGTTAAGTTTGTGCATTATTGTTCAGAATGTTTGGGTTACTAAGTATAGCAGTACAAGATTCAGAATGGATCTTCAGAAATATTGCACAGTTATTTTTAGTAAAGACACAACACGTCCGAAGACTAATCCAATGTAGGCCACAGTATGTTATAAAAGGTCGTCAAGGTTGGTTGAATCTAAAACAAAGAATATTTCTATGCAATCATATTCTTTTACATACTGAAAAAGTTACTTTTTCAAATTGAAATCAAACATACCATTTAAATCCTATCCTGTTATCCTATTTTTAAGCCGTCTGTTAAAGGTCGCGTCCCACTCATTTCTTCGTATGATCGACGTATAAATTCCAGGGATTTTCAGACAAAAGAATTAATGTGTCGAGCATCTGCTGATAGATATCCCCTTTTGGCATTAAACGACCCCCCCCCCCCCCCAAGCACATAGTAAGTTAACTCACATCCGGCGTAAACCCGGCATAAGAAAAGCAGACAGTGAAAGCAAGGTCAGCGTAACCACACTGACCTTGCGTTCAGTCTGCTATCCGCTGAACATACATCTACAATATAATACGTTGAATGACTGCTGAATGTACGCCATCGTACGCTCAAGGTGCGCCAAGCGTACACCAACGTTTTCATCTGCCGGGTATCTGCTTCCAATTCATAGTTCCGAGCCACGCCCCCTTTTACGTCAGCCAGCCAATCAGCGAGCGGCCTCATACAAACATACGCAGGTGCGCTATCATAGTCTCACAAGCTTTATCTCCTCCCGTAGTAAACCGTGAGAAATTGTCATGTTTTGACACCAGATTTTTGAATGAAAATGTGCTAAACGTCTTAATATTTCAGTTGGGATGCACTACCTTTCATCTTTTCTACATTGTATCCAATGTATACCTATCAATTATCGATTTGGAACAGTTATGACGTTGTAGTAAAAACACTGCCGCACACTGTCACTGGCATTTTGACAGTTTTACGCCTGAGATAATAACGTTTCTGGTGCCTCCATAAATACTTAATTTTTTACATAAATTGACCAGATGTACTCAGAATATAGTATCACAGTTCTTATTTTCAATATCTAGTTATAGGAATATGGTTTTATAAGTCTAGATTATCTTCCAAACGTGTAGCTGGTGTCGCCCTCGATTCAAAAAGACCGGTTCGAGGCACACTTTAGAAAGACGAATTTCTAAAAGTTCTCTTACTCGTAAAATAATATGACTGCTGTGAGTCATCATAAAGGGTACAGATGATACGAAAATGAGCATAAAACAGCTTACTTGGGTGAAAGACTCTATAAAAACGTCTCCAAATATATGTGTCGTGTGCGTACATACAGCCTTGTAAACTGTCAAAATTCTTCATCGCCAACACACACGCACAAATATTCGTGATTTGAGAAATATTCTTTCGTCCATGACTTCATAATCGGTTTAAAATGGATCCGACATATGAATTTGTGATGGGTATGTTATTGTAAGATGATAATCCATTCGTTTCACAAATAATATCACTCTTTGGCGATTTAGAGGAAACGCCATTTGTATGTCACATTAGCCTTTATCACACGCCGTTATTTGTCAACACCGATCATAACGCGATACGATTAAGAGTAGCGGCTCAAAAACCCGATATCACGGGACTTCATTTGGTAGTGGAAGCAAAAAGATGGAAAACTAAATGCTTCAGCAAATCGTTATTATCAATGATTTCTGAGAATACTTCTGGTATGTTGTAGAACAGAGGTTACCGAATTTATCCCAAGTTAAAACTAAGAAGATCAGCACAATTTTGATTCAACACTCTTTGGTAGAAAGTCTGCAATTTCTCATTATTTATACGGGCGATAGGAACATTTGTGAGACCCACGTCAAAACCAGAAAAGGGGGCGGGGCTTCGAAACTATGAATACGCAGCCAGTGCATGTTCGGCTCATGTTTGGTGTATGTTTGACGTATGGTTGGCGTATGGTCGACGTAAAAAATCAATGGATAATTGATTTTTGTACGTTGGCGTATGCCGTTTATGCTTTCGATGTTTTGAGCAGCCCAAAGGGAGCGTAAAAGAACGGCCTGATCAACAATCTTCCTAGAAATATTTTGCCGGCATACTGGCAGCGAGCGTCACACACAAGTCACACGCACGTATATAGAGCGGAAAATGAACGTTGGGTCGGCGTAGGGTTGGCGTAGTCGGCAGATGCTTACTGTAGATGAAAAAATCTGGCTATCTGACCGATAATTATCAGCTGGGCGCAAGTTCCCAGTCAGTTCCCAGTGCGCCGGAACCAGTGGGACACGGCTTTTAAATGCAAAGCTTTCACGTTGAGTATCAGTGACATTACTAGTCTGTCTGTTGCAAAACCATGTGGTCAGAACCAACATATGCTTTAATACAAGAGAGGCAATTAAAAGTGGTTGAATACAATTCCAGCTGTTTTCATAGAGGGCGCTAGATGTTAGTTTTTTTTATAAGAGTAGGGGTGAGAGATCGTACAATGTGTTACTCATAGTATGCATCGATAAAAAGAATGCAGTGGGAGGTTGTCCTCGGGGGTTTCGCCCCCCCACCCCCTCCCTCTTGCAACTGCCACTCAAAATATGTATATAGCTACCTATATCTAGCCATGAAATTGTGCCTTTAATTTCTATTGTTCTGTCCTGTGCATTCTTTTTCTCGATGCATCCTATTCGTTAATTATCAATCATACAGCATGCTGTACGAAGAATGCACCCCTTGGAGAACGTTATGATTCTTTTCTCTTGAGCAGCAACAAGTGACCGTGCTCATTTGAATTGTGTAGGGAATAAAATCTTGTGTATTTAAACGTGAGAAATACAAATAGCAAACACACTATGTCAATATATTTTTTTGAAAAGTGCACACCCATGTTTGATAATGTCAGAATTAGATCCAAAAATGTCAGAATTAGAACAAAACAGTACTACAATACATGTTAATTCCTTGATCATTAATACTAAAACTGGTAGTGGAGGTGGGAGGAAGGGAGGGGGGGGGTTAAGGGAAATAAATTCCACGTCCCTAATTTTTTAGCCTTATTTCCCACATACCTATTTTTACTCTTTATTTCACAATTCCCACAAATTTTCAGGCTTTTCTCCCGCATCCCACTTCCTTGAAATCTCACATCCATTTTTGGCCCTTTTCATTTCCCCACGTCTCTTTCCTCGACCTTTCCTCCCACACCTCTCTTCCTTATAAACCCGCTACTACCGAAATCAGCGTCGTATGCCCAAAATCGAGTAGTAGTCTTTCATTCAAATGCTAGTTCATTAAATATATTATTATGTATACTATTCAATTGACCAAATACTTACAATATGAATATATAGTACATCGGTACACCACGATGATATAGTCTAGAGTTTACGGAACGCTGTAAGTTCCCAGCTGTAACTTCACATGAATTCCACAAACACACACACACACACACACACACACACACACACACACACACACACACACACACACACACACACACACACACACACACACACACACACACACAACACACACACACACACACACACACACACACACACACACACACACACACACACACACACACACACACACACACACACACACACACACACACACACACACACACACACACACACACACACACACACACACACACACACACACACACACACACACACACACACACACACACACACACACACACACACACACACACACACACACACACACACACACACACACTTTTATGTACATGTATGTACATTATACATGTGTATAACGTCATACTGTTGAAGCCCAAAATTAAAACTTAAAAATCAAAATATTTATTAGAATTTCAATGCAATAGCATCCTTGTTACAGCTGGTCCGGGTCAAAAGTTTTGACAGATTGGACACATTTATATAGAAGGGTATCTACTGAGCACATAGACAATCATAGCCAGGGCATCTGTTTTATGCTTGAGTTATGCTCTATCATATAAACCTTATCACTGCACATTAGTTTATTTATCATTAAATAAGCTGACCCTTTTTCCTTAAGTGCGCCCCCTTTTTTTTCCAAAAACCTGGATCTGCCTATGATGTGTAGCTGACGATTTTCACATCACGATGATACACACAGCCAGCTCCTATCAGTTGCAGATCAGGACTGGTTCCACTATATTGTCACACATGAATTGAATCAGTTTAGATTTGTTCACATCACATATCATGATCAAATCTTTCAGTGGAAGTATAATACTTGTATTGCTACCCAACATGTACTACCGAGTTTTGAAACCACGAGTCCTCCTCTGATGTTCGTGGGATTTAATTGAGTGTTTATCATACACATCAGAGTTCTCAATTACACTTTGATATTTGGACTAAGCTGAGAGAACAAATGAGTAAATCACTGTACGGCAAAGACAACATAAAACATTATATGGCGTCAGCAACTCCTGGGGAGTGTTGATTATAAATATGTGCCTATTTATAAGTAATCTAAACTAACTTGCAGTTTTTATTTTTCTTGACACAACTAACTAACTTCCCCAGACCATGTGCTTCAATTTCATACCAAACTATATCATCTACATGATACGCCATAATCAAAGTGTACATCTCAAATGGACTGCTGCTTACGATGTCCATAAAAATTGATCAAGGGTGCCAATGTTGCACCCATAAGAGTTTTAAAGCAAACATATTATATTACCATGATTTGAAAACAAAACGTTCTACTGCTACTTGACGGTCATACCATGATTTGAAAGCAAAGGTTCTTGACTTCATGCAATATCGGTGGAAATATTTAAGTTGTAATTGCATAGGCCTGTGTCAGCTAATTTCAATAATGTGAGGTGATAAAGTATATAATCGAGCATAAATCAAGGCCAAGACGGATGCCCTGGCTACCATGATCAATGTGCTTATTAGGTACACTTCTACATAGTATATGCTAATGTGTATGGTATAGTGTGAGTAATTTGTAGTAGTGTACATACCACACACCAATATCATGATGCTGGAGCCCATGATTGCATTGGAATTGGAATACATATCCTAATTTTGGACATTTATCGGCAACCACACATAGAATACTACAAACTTACGAACCCATTTGCTGTTTGCTTAATAAAAAGAACTGTATATAAGATCAGTTTGAACAAACATTGTTTACAATCGACTAAGTGCACACGTCTATTTGCGGATCATATTTAAGACCTAACCACTACCTAAATTGAACCTCCGATCACGAACTAGCCAAGAGCTTTCAAAATAGAGACAAATAGTAGACACATATTTCACAACATATCAGGTTGTTTCTTCAAAACAGAAATGAAAGTTCCACCGTTGACCTCCAGTTGGTGTTGTGGTCAGAAATTTGGTCCAAATGTGACTGGTACTATTAGCCATCTCATGGGTGACTTCTCACGCACATACGTATATACGTCACGGAACTCTCACGCCCCTACTAGCCTACTCAGATATAGGCGACACTTGTGATATTACTACTCAAAGTCCATGTGTCTTCTGCTTTCGCTGTCACCTCCCAAGTTGTCCGCGGCTGCGGCTGCCACCCTTTATTACATTAGAAGGGAGATTTATCATACTCCTGCATCTGCGCCTCTAATTCGCGCATACGTAACACTCAGCACATCTTTACACACATTCACAATCTAATATAGAACGTATAATTTATTTTGCCGTATCTTGCTGCATTCAGCATTTTTGTTATCATCAGAGTGTAGATTCTAGCCAGGTGGGGTCTCTGTATACAAGTATACTAAAAGTATATAAATGTTATATATTCTATCCCCCAGAAAAAGAAAAAGAAGAAAAACGTGTAGCCTATTACTGTATTCGCACTTGCAGATTCCACAGATTTCTTAATCGCCGTCTAATTCATGCCTATTCAATGCACTAGCCACTTCTGTCAGTGTATACATGTACATAGGGTTCTTTTTAACATACCAATTGATGTATTTTGGGTTAAGAAACTCTAAACATCGCATGTTTTGTATGTTTTGTTTTTGTGATGGTCTATACTCATTTTAGTAGAGTCATTCTAGGTGAAATACACCCAAATTTTCGGAAAAATTGCAAGAAATTGTTTTATGATTTTATTCAATAGATAATATGCCCTTCTATCTCCGAAAAATAGTCTACCAAAATCACCCAACCCGAAATAGTTTTTAGACGTTTTTCAAGATGGCCACCAGGCATATCGTAAAAAAATGTTTTTTTTTTTCATTTTTTAAGCTACATTGATGTGTAATACATGGAATATTGGGTTAACAGGGTCACTGATTCCATTTCCAGTATTATTTTAATGATTTGACCTTATCTTGACCTTCAAATCCAAGATGGCTGTCCCTTACCCTATGTAGTTTACATTCTTTTATTTTTGAACTTACATCCATGTGCGTTAGGGTTTTGAGTGGTCACTGATTCCATTTTCAGCATCATTTTAATTATTTGACCTTATCTTGACCTTCAAATTCAAGCTGGCTACGACTTACAACATAAACTTTACATTTTTTTAATCTTTGAACCTACATTGATGTGTATGTAATACCTGAGCTTTAGGGTTTAGAGGGGTCATAGAATCTATTTTCAGCATCACTTTAATGATTTTACCTTATCTTGACCTTCAAATCCAGGTTGGCTGCCACGTACGACATGTAGTTTACATTTTATTTTATTTTTGAACCTACATCGATGTGTAATACCTGGGCCTTGGGGTTTAAAGAGGTCACTGATTCCATTTTCTGCATCACTTTAATGATTTGACCTTATCTTGACCTTCAAATTAAAGATGGCTGCCATTGATGCCACATTTCTTTTAATTAGTATGTGTTTGATAGGATTCTTTCACCAAGACTATAATACATAAGGCATGTACGTTAGACCATTTGGCCATTCAGAGAACAAAAAGCTCCATCATTACAACTGGGAATGTAAATGATCCTGTGTTATATGACTTGACTTGACTAGTCTCAATGGTAGGGACTGTGTGTAGGCCTTTTCATCTTTCCAGCGGTAAAACAAAGTGCAAGGCTTTGCGACATGAATGGCTAAGATATGTATTTACATATTCTGGCATTCTGGTGCATGGAGGGAGGATAAGTTTTTCAGTGGTCATCAAGTCTGTTCTTAAAGGCGTTTACTGATGGGGCCTTGACACCTGAGTCAGATAAACTGTTCCAGATTGAGATGACGGACTGCGAGAAGTTTCCTCTGATATTTAGCTGGAATCTGTCTTTGTGGAGCTTCAGAGAGTTACCCCACAAGTTGTTTGCTAAGAGTATGAGGGTTGGCTGCTGGACATCATAGAAGCCGTGGAGGTATTTGAATACCTCGATCATGTCACCTCCCTTGTGTTGGTGCTCCACTTCAGAATCTTTAGTCGTTCAGGGTTGGGTTTGTTGTACAGGTGGGATAGAAGATTTGCGGCTTTGCGCTGTACGTCCTCGATATTACTGCACAGTATTTTCAGGTGTGGTTACCAGATGCAGGGTCCATATTCCAAGATGGGTCTCACCAGACTTTTGCATAGCTGGACAAAGGTTTTCTTCGTCAGATAGTCAAAGGACTTGCGGATGATTCCAACGATGCGATCTGCTCTTGATGTTGCCTGCTCTACGTGGTCGTTGAATGCTAGCCTGTTGTCCATCACCACCCCAAGATCCTTGTCTGCTTCATTGAGACTTGCAGATCTTAATGGCCTTCCTCAGTGTTGCTTCGCAGGTACAGTGTTGTACCTTGGCAGGTTAATTTATGAACAGGACAAACATTATCGGTCCAACAACGGACCCTTGTAGACACCGCTACTCACATGCACCTTGTGTGATTGGGTGCCATTGATGACGATGTTCTGTTGTCTGACTATGAGGAAAGTTCTCAGCCATTTGTGGACTTTGCCTCTTATGCTGAAAGCATTATTTTAGCTAGGAGACCACGGTGTGGAACAGAGTCAAATGCCATTTGATAGTCAATGTCCACACTGCCGCTATCATCAAGGATACTTGCTCAGTTATCCATAAACTCAGTCAGTTATGTGATACACAACAGGCCTGGAAATAACTTATGTCATTCTTTTCCGATCAAAGTTGCTTTGTTGTTGCTTTGCAGGTGTTTCACTATCTGATCTCACACCAGCTTCTCCATGACTTTACATAGGATGCAAGTAAGACTCACTGGCCTATAGTTGCTTGCTGTCGTTTTACTGCCCTTCTTTTGAATTGGCATTACCAGTGCACTCTTCCACTCAGCTGGGAGTTGTTCTGTATGAAGAGAAAGCAGGAGCAGGTGGGTGAATGGCTCTGCAAGTTCTGCTGCCTGTGACAAGCCATATGTTGGTATGTCGTCTGGACCTGATGCCTTTCAAGGGTGGAGGCTGTTTATTTGCTTCTTGACCATTTCAATGGTGGTGACAAAGTCTGCAAGTTCATCTGTGAAGCTATGCTCTGGTGGGCGGGGGAGGGGGCCATCACCCTCTCTCGTGAATATGCTTTAAAAGAACTGGTTTAGAAAGTGACATCTTCTAAAGAATTTGTCACACAAGAGAGTTTACCACCTGCAGTATCATAAATATCATTCTCTGAGGGTCTACTAAAGTATTAATCTGGATGGAAATGATATTACTGCCCTAAAATGAATGACATAAAGGCTCCACTACAGTGTGTGATTAGTTATGTCATACCCTGCAATTCCACAGCCCATTTGTACAATCTGGCATGTGCATCAACATGTGGGTCTTGCCAATTAACAGACTGTCACAATCAATACAACAATGATTTGGAAGATGTAAAGGAAGAACCATAGGCACTGGAGGTGCCAAAGCATTGGGACCCTAGTTTCGTTAGCCACTCAGTCAGGAGGGTTATGGCTTTCCCCCAGGGAAATCATATTTGAATATTATCTGTTATATATTTATATATGTACATGTATCTGTATATATATGTTGTATGTAACATTCTTTGTTTTAGAATAAATGCTGTTACTGTAATAATCTTTGTGCATGACTCTCTCATGATTAAATGTATAAAGAACCTGAGATTCCATTACCATTCAAATTATGTTTATCAGTGTATAGGTTATCATATTTCAATGCTAAATGGAATCACCGTGGATTTATGAGTTAAGATCAGGTTAAATCAGTAAAATAACACAGTCAGTTGCAAGATCTTGCAACCCGTAATGATTATCCCGAAAAGCTGAAAATACATGTATTACACACCAACATTGCTTAGAAATACAATACGTAAAATGTTCACAAAAAAGGAGTAGCAATCTTGGATTTGAAGGTCACGATAAGGTCAAATAATTAAAATGATGCTGAAAATGGAATCCATGACACCTTGAAACCCTAAAGCCCAGGCATTACACATTGATTTAGGATCAAAAGTAAAATATGTAAACTACACATGGTAATTGGCAGCCATCTTGAATTTGAAGGTCAAGATAAGGTCAAATCATTAAAATAATACTTGTAATGGAATTAGTGACCCTGTTAACCCCAAATTCCATGCATTACACATCAATGAAGCTTAAAAAATAAAAAATAAAAAAATTTACGATATGCCCGGTGGCCATTTTGAAAAACATCTAAAAGCCTATTTCGGATCGGGTGATTTTGACAGACTTTTTTTCTGGGATAGAGGGGCATCATATCTATTGAATAAAACCATAAAACAATTTCAACAAAGTTCAGGCCCCTTTCTAAAATTTCTACAAATAGTCTCGGCTGTCTCTATACATGATACATGTCCTGCATTTTTCAGCCCCCACACACTGCTAGTTGTTCAAGTTCAATGGTGCCCCCCTCGTGAAAATCCTTAGGGGGCCTTTCAATTAGCAACAACATACGCACTGCACGTAAGTAATTAAGGTGCTACAACCTTAAAACAAACGATATCCACATTACTATCAAATTACACGAACTACATGTACATTAAATAAACCGCATACATGTGGTATCACATATATTACTAGATCAAAAGTGTTCAAAGAACACGGCGTCGCTAGAACAACGCTGACATATGGGTGATTATGATATTGCATAAGCATTTAAAAAAATTAAAAATGCTCCCTGGAACCCATAGTTGTCTTGGCAAATAGCCAAAATTTAAAGCCCGTGATGATCTTAATGAATGTAAACAGTGAACCAAGTTTGAAGATTTTGTCTTCAAAGGCATTGATACTGTTGATACAAAATTTCAAATATGGAACCATAAGGAAACACTTTAATTGGCACAGTGACAAAGATGAACATATATGATTGCCACTACATATGTGAACATGAATGAAATTTGGAGGTCATGGTTCAAACTGTATTGAAAGTATTGAAGAAAGTAGGAAAAAACTAAAATGTCTAAACTGCTACACAATGCTGTGCTCTCTGAGCACTTTTCATTTAGTTAGCAAAGGGCCAAAGCTCACTGTAGGGTTGTGGTCACCAGTCTCATAATATTGTATGAAATACGGAAGTCATGTGTCAAGCTAAAAATGCCAAAATCGGCAGCCAATGGCCTTCTGGAGAAAACACTTTGATTGGCAAAGTGCCAACATTGGACACTGATAATGGTCACTAGGTATATGAGCAGTGTGTAAAATTTGAACTCATGGTTCAAGCCTTATAGAAACTATTGAAGAAAATGACAAAACATGACCTAAAATGGCTTTCACTTAAATTGGCAAAGTGCCAAAATTGAATATATGTGATGGACTCTAGCCATGTAAGCATTGTGCCATCCAAGCAGTTTTATAGATACTTCAGAAAACCTCCAAAATGGATCATACATGGCCCCGTGGACAGCATACTTTATTTGACAAAGTGCTCAAAATCGAATCACTCCGGTGTCGCAGCGAACCACATAGCTTTGTAAAGTTTGAACAAAATCGGTTCTCTGGTTTACCCTATAGCTTGTCCAGAGACATATATACATACATGCATACTGACATACAAACGACATACAAACAAAGTGATCACAAGGCTTTCGCTTCAGCTGCTGATGCGACGCAATAACACTTTCATAAATATAAGCAATGGTTCTCTACTACGTTTAATCCAAAGCAGCTAATCCAAAGACTGTAGAATGAGTTCTAATTAAACTGGTAATGCCATTTGGCAGTTGTGCCTGTTATATATGATCTCATTTAAAGTTTATACATGCTGTCGACCTCCAACAGTAAAGGCATGCTCTAGAATGACCACGTCTAGATAGACTTTATCTACAAGGATTTTGTCGGGTATAATGTGGTTTGTTCTAGAATGGCTTCCACTCTCTCCACATTCGGCGTATCATGTGTGCTCGAATATGATCGTCCACCTGAAATAAAAACAAAACAAAACATTTAACTTCAAGGGCTTGAGATGAACCTGCTGTGTACATAATTGACAAAACAATCATCTTTCTGTGCATACAAAGGTCTCAGGT
Organism: Streblospio benedicti; assembly: GCA_019095985.1. Classification (NCBI taxonomy): domain Eukaryota; kingdom Metazoa; phylum Annelida; class Polychaeta; order Spionida; family Spionidae; genus Streblospio; species Streblospio benedicti. The sequence goes on from CM032659.1 coordinate 20,966,614, forward strand.
CACAGTACTGATAGAAAACATGTATTTCATGACAATATTATCATTCAGGTAGGACAATAAACAGGTGCACCATGTATAGGATCATGGTATGTGGTAGTGCAGGATAGTTTTGTCAACATCAATAGTCATAACATGTGGCAGATCCTTTGGGTACTCTTCCTTCCCGCCTGTAAGAACATACATGTAATCATTGTGACCACTTTTCTGACCGGGTTGTTCTCGCGTGTTGGGAGCACAATGCGTTCCGCATACGCTTAAGGTTCTTGATAACGTCTAGTAAAATAAAGTTTTATGTATGATCACCAAATTTGCGCATCGGGCCACTGATAGATAATAATTTATATAAATGAAAACAAAACATATGCCACTAATAATTCGTAAATACCATTTCATGTAGTAGATAATATCATAGTTTCAACGTCAAATTGGAAACTTAAACGTCGTGAACTATGTGATAAACTATGTGAAAATCCTACAAGGCTGAAACAAGAATATTGTAATTAAGTTAAGTCGTAAAATTTAAGAACGGTTTTTAATTCCTATATTTATATTTATTAATGATCAATTTATATATATATATATATTTTATATATATATATATATATTTTATAATATATATATATATATATATATATATATATATATATATATATATATATATATATATATATATATATATATATATATATATATATATATATATATATATATATATATATATATATATATATATATATATCTATATATATATATATATATATATATATATATATATATATATATATATTATATTTTTTTTTCATGTGTCTGAATTCATCACCCAAACAAAGTTAAATTCATGAGCAGAAACTTGCGTTTTAACAAAAACAATATTCTACAATAGAGGTATAATGACCGTGGTATGATAATCTATATAATTAACGTGGGCTTGAACACGTTTGTGCTGAAGGAGAATACAACACCGACCCCGCGTTCTCCTGCTCTCTTCCACCCTTGGAAGCGTTTATGTCCACATGACTGCCCATTAGCTTACACTCAATGATGATTGGAACCCGACTAATCACAATAACCACTGTGTCAACCCAGTAGACTTTAAATTTATCATGGATGGCAAGATGAGTTGATTTTTCATGGATGACAAGAAAGGTGTAGGAAAAGTGCTTGAACAGTCTTGTAACAGTACTGAGCCTATCTGGGATACAGATCCAGAAAATCAGCTGTTGCAGCTCAACATGACACCAGTTGGTGACATGTAAGGAGCTGTATACAAATACATTGATAGCGGCTTTTGACGCATTTAAGATGAATATAGGATCAGCTTTGGCACAAGCGAATGAATACAAGGACATAAACGCCCCCACAAACCCACCATCACCGTACACAACATCTACCTGTGCCTCACAACACCCAGCACCATGACGACGGTTGCTAACACCCATTGGGCTTTACTTCTCCGTTGCTAGCTGCCCCAATCGGAGGCTCCACTGTGCGCATGGGGATGTAGTTTGCTTTGCTTCCTCCAATATTAGCGGCGCCAGACACCTTACGACTGCTGTCAGCCATGGAGTAGCCCTCGGAGAACTGTGTTGCCATAGTAGTCCCCCCGCCACTGCCATAGGCATGCAGAGGGGCGAAATGAGAGCATGACTTCTTGAGGTGGGTGTGGACCTGCAACACACATATTTTGGCATGAATATTTTTCTTTTTTCTTCCGAACTTACAAACATTTTTTAATCATACACATACATTTGAAAAAAAAAATATATATATATGGGACCATGAGGTTTTAAGTTTATTTGTTAATGCGGATTGAAGATTTTTCGTTAATTTGCATATGAACTAGCGGCCAAGAGTGTATCGATATTTATCAAATCCTCCTACAAATATTTTGTATTTGGTACACAGCGCCTCCTGATATCTAGTTACTCAAAAGTGTTTATAAGCTGTAGATTTGTGTTTGGTGTACATGTACATAAGGGTAAGCCCCACTGACCTACATATGTGTTTATGTAATGATATCATGATGCTCCGATGTCATTAACTAAGAAATTATCTCTCGGTGTGTTATTGTTATCAGCAACTTGTTAGGCTGCTTCGTGTGTAATCATCGGTGTCGATTAGTTGAGCTCAATGGCAGTTAATTATCATGCTACGGGTGGATGGTAGTACAAACCACCATCCAATTCCCCCTCCTAACAATGGCATTTTAGGCCCCTCACATCACAAGTTAAAAAAGTAAAGCAAACCACTCGCGCATACAAAACCAACTTTCAAACACCTAGCACTAACATCACAGGCTGGCACCCCATTAAGCGATCAGGCGCCGTGTTTGTCCCGCCTCCCACTGGACTCGGGCTTGCACCTGTATTGGCCCGACGAGCGTGTACCTAGGCCGCCGCCGCCGCCGCGTGGGATGAGCGCCCATTACATAATAGATACGGTGTGTACACATGTGACCGGGTCACCAGGGGCTCAGTGCTTTTGTCCAGGATGGGAGCGTGTGTACGGTACAGCCCGGGGTGATAGGCTTCGTAATTAAGGAGGTTCTATCCTCAGTCTGAGGTAACACATGCTTATCGAACACAGCTGTACATAGTCAATCAAAATCTAGTATGATAAGGAGAGAATTAATGAATTGTATACATGATTATACATGTGATGGGATTTTCGAGGTTTAGCTATTGAGATGCATTATTTGATCAATTTAATTGAGTTCACGGCTCCATATATACGTGGGCATGTTTCCCGAAGATTGCTAATACATTTTCAACATTCTTATCTATCTCTCTCATATAGAGAGATGCAAGTGAGATAGAAGGCTGAAAATGCACTTCTAGGACGTTGGCCCGTATTATATAGTAAATGTTATAATGTAATATTTGATGTGACGACGGGACTTTGCTCAACATTTACTCACGAGCACACGGGAATCACTCCTCAAAGCAAGCAGTTTACACTATCCATTTTTGATGGGATTGTAATTCTAATTGATGGCGGTTGTTGCCAAGCGAGTTGTTATGGTCATGAAATATAGGTAATGGGAGATTGAATATTAATATATTGGAAAAAGTAAGCTAATGAGTATTCAGGCTATTTCTACATCTATAATGCGGCATACTATGCATTGCTACCGGTGTTTTCATACTACAGATACTCAAGCTGTGTTCAGCTGACGTAAGATGTGTGTTAATCATAAATGGGCGTAGACAGAAGAACATGTTACATTATGCAGTGTCATATATATGGCGAGTGTTACTACGTGAGAAATCAGCTATAATATGCACTGACCACTAAACATATTTATCATTACAAAGGCGCGGTCTGACGTCTAAAAAGAACTTAAACTATAGCAATTGCAAGGTGCACACGAACGCTACATTTTTAGAAACAAAACATATATAACCAAATAGATAGTTTGATGGAGGTTCATTTATCCTGGATTTAATAGACATACGTACATAATTATTTATTTTAAACAGTATGAAGTGAGGGGCACATTCCACCGCAAGGTAGATCTACAGCCTGTCTACGACCAAAAACGCATAGAAAACGTGAGGATCCGTGCGTGTACAGTGCGGAAAACGTACGTTTTTTCAAGGCCGTACGGTGGCCGCAGACCACGACCACCCTACGTCACGGTCTGACCGTAAGGAGGCAGTGCGGTGACCTTACGTTAAACGCAGATGATTTACCCGCACGTTGTCGGCACAGACACAGTACGGGGGCCGTGCGTTCCCTGTACCATGAACGTGCGGATCCCGTACTGTTGTAACCACACGGTGCGTAGGACGTAAGTAATACGCGAGTACATCGCACGTTCTATGCAAGTTGAAGGCACGGCCACCTCAATATAAAAACCACTCCCTGTGCCGACGCACTCATAACGTACGGAGCCCGTGCGTATGTGCCCACAACTGTACTCTTGTCACTACATTCTGAAAACGCCATAGACGCCGCAAACCTCAACCGCCGCAAGGTGGAATGTGCCCCTCGCTTAACAGTCCACTTAAATACATTGAGCTTTCAACAGGAACTCCTGTCTTGATCACAATGACTTTCCCGCGCGTACAGTGACGACTCTTGACGTCATTGTGATCAAGACAGGAGTTCCTGTTGAAAGCTCAATGTATTTAAATGGACTATTATCCTGTTTAAAATAAATAATCATGTATGTATGTCTAATAAAATAGACGACCACATTGTATTGCACGATTATTCAACTTTATATCCTACACTTAACAATCGTTTGATTTCTCAAAATTTACCCGACTAAAAGCTTTAAAACTTTGCAACCTTGTCCTTTTCCTCAACATTTTCCATGCTCAAGCTGGCAGGTACAACATATTGGCGCGTGTGAATGCTCAGTAAATGCTCGTAGTATATAGCCTCACAACTCCAGAGTTTATACGGACCGATTTCAGAGTATCCACGCTGATATCTACATTTATTTTGGCTTTTCACAATGGATCCAGGGTGAGTGTGGAGTGTAGGCTTGAATGTACCCCCCTACCATGTGCAAGTCTGTGGCGCATGTATGCATGCCGGAGGCATTTGGCAATGTTAAAGAATTATTATCTCACCCCACCCCACCCCCACCCCTAACTCACAACCACACCCATTAACGACCTGGATCTGCCGCCGAAATTATGGGAGTTGCATAGCCACAGTTAAAATCAATAATGATTGTGAGATACACAATTGCCCCCCCCCCACCCACACACACATTTTCAAAACATTTTGACGCCCCTGCTGATTTAAAAAAAGTTTCGATACAAGGAAAACTGGTTCATGATGAAACGAGGTACTGCTATATTCACTGTGATCTAGGTAACCATTCTATTGTTAATACATGTATATTGTCAAAAGGACGGGTAAAATATATCATCAACGTAAATTAGGAAATAATAACTCATAGCATTGAAATGTGAGCGACACGTTTAGCGTGTCAGTGGAGTATAGTTATAACGAAAAAAAATAACCACGATTGATTAGATTAATGTATTGTTTACATTCAAACAGAGAAAAGAACATACCTCGCCATTTAGGAAACAGAATATCAAGGCCACAAAAAATCCCTGAAAAACAAAAAACAAATGCGTGATTTGCATCAAGTTATGTTTAGAATCGGTTTTATCACCTCGATCAGCTGAATTGTCACTCACATATTCTTAAAAGGAAAAAAAATACTATCTATACAGGAGCACTCTCACACAATTATCATGTGAAAATCTGTAGACTGGCACATAAAGTTCAATGTGTTCTATTTTCTATTATTCCTGAATTGGAGTTCATAAATACAGACGGGAGCGGCGGTTCTCCGTCATCACACCGCGTCTGTTTCTTCGCCTACTGTTTGTGGTGCCTTGGAGGGAGTGACAAAATTATAGCCACACAACCACCAAACATCTAAAACAAGTCGTCTAATTATTCTATTATGTCCTTGCTATTCACCGCTATCGTGAACAGACAGCTGGCCTGGCGTACACACCTGTGAGCTGGTGATAAAGGCTGACATCGATTCGTACGGCGCGGCGCCCGGCGAGCCGTACGGCGGCCGGTAGATGACCAGGAAGAGCTGGAGGCCGAACAGCGGAACCAGCAGCGCGGTCGCCTTGAATGCTCGCCTGTAAGGATGTGAATCACTCAACTTCAATAGCTACAATTGAATAGTAAGTTGACCTATTATAGGGTTAGATTCCAAATTTACATGAAGCATCTAAAGAAACGAAAGCTTGTATCAACAAAACACCAGTTTTAAAGTGAATTGGCATTACAAAATACAATTAACATGTCATTTTAATAGCATCACATTGACACACATATAACTCATATACGCAGGTAGATATTCATGATATTGTGACAGTAAATGTAGAGTGCAAAAGAATTTCCCGTGGACCGAGGATGAATGCGCGATGGTGAAATACGGACGTTTGCTTTATACGAGCCCGTCCACAATGTCTACTAAAACTAGCATAACATCATTGGGAATTGGCAAATTTTAAAGCAAGTGCAAAACGCTGGATGCGGGCACTCACCTGTAGTTGCTCGGCTCATTCGGGTGAGACTGCAGCTGAGTGACCAAGATCCGCAAGATGTTCACCAGGAACGCTAAGTTCATCTACAAAATGGTATCAATATATGTAGATTTAAAGCCCGGTTCTTCTGGAACTCTCATCGTCATATCTCATGGCTACATTGAGTGGTAAACGCAGTGTAAATTATTAGGCCGTGATACCGACGGTGGTTACTCAACGGTAATGTGATCAGGTTCATTAAGTGGATCGTGTGGTAGCGACGGACATATTGATATGTACAAAAAGATGGAGGTCGTCCAACATTTTCTGATTCCTTTTAGGGTGGGGGGGGGGGGGGTGGGGTGGATGGGGTCACTGAACTTGTCAGATAACTGTTGGGGAGTCACCTACCGCTTTTATACGTATTTTTGAAAAATATATTCTGTAAGCAATTGTCCAGAAAAAAAAACATGACTATATAGAAGATTTCTTCTTTAAATGGGGGAGGGGTCACCCAACCTTTTAAAGTGTTGATGGGGGGGGTCCGGTAAAATTAATTATCTGAAAGTGGGAGGGTACTGAACTTTTCTTTGAACCCCCAAAAATGGACAAACCCGCCGGTATCGTTATTTATGATTGTTCCCTAAGATACATTTAGATAAACAAGGAAAGTTATCATTAAACATCATAAGTTTTGATAAGATAAAAATACAAACAAATATCACCGTATTCATTATTATAAGTGCACAGTGCTGATACAAAAAAATCTATGCGAAAACAAATGTCTAATAAGCGCACCCGACAGTTTTTCACGGTTTTTGCAGTTTTCTTTTATTGCTCACTTTGAACGATAAATGTCAACATGGATAAACTGCGAATATTGTTTCATAATGCGCCCGTCGTGGTTATGTGGTTGTCCAAATAATACTGGCGGGTTGGTCTCACAATATGGCACCAGGTGAGTGAAATCTAAGCAAAGAAGTAAGATTTGTTTGATTTACTCTGTGTAAACAGGGGGGTTGCGCTTAAAAGGGTAGGTGCATTTATAAGTACGAATACGGTATGTAGAAAAAACATAGTGACATTACTGTAGGAATCGATGAAGTTCATAGTGCAAATATCGAGTATAGGCCCGAAAAGGAATTCAGCAAGCATGAGCGAAATATTGTAGGAATTGACGACGAGATTGGAGCGTCAATCGCAAAATTGAGCATGCTCAATTTGGTGATTGACACTCCAATCTCGTGGTCAATCACCATTCTATCATGACTAAAATCCATTTTATTTTAAAATAAATCATATTATAACATTCAACATTCAAGTCAATTTCGTTTGTTTTGAGCGCGCGGAGACGTCAATTTCTACAGTTTTGAGTGCGCGGAGGCGTTAGTCTAAACTGTTGCTCTCCGCAACACCGAAACACGCCTTACTACGTCAGCGGCTGTATTGATATTGTGAGGAGTTTAGACTAACGCCGTGGTTTTTTTGGAGCGTGTTTTCCATCGCAAAATTGAGCACGGAGATTGACCAATCAGCGTGGGTTATTGGCGGTGATTTTTGCACGGAATGATAGAATGGAAGTTTTGCGCTATGTAGGCATTACTGGATGCACCATTTCATCATGCGTAGTATAAGCATAATGGAGGAAATCAGCCAAACCACTTTGAACGGGTGTGGCCTGGTAAATGCGAGTAAGTTGGCGTTATCACTTATGTATGTCACAGATAAACTTTTTCCATTGGTTCTGTACCGAAATTAGCCATAACCATTCATTATAAATACCTTTTAAACAAGATCAAATATGTACTGTATTCAACTTCTTGCAGGGTTCTAGCGCACAGTGCGTGGCGCAAGTCTAATGTATTGATCAGTCTTTGCTGCTGGCAATAGTAAGCTTTACAGCGTGCATAACAGCAAGAATAGGGACATTTTGCGTGGTGTGAAGAGTTTCTTATATATTTAATATTTTTGCCCATAAAGTAGCCCAAAAGTTGATTCTCCTCCGTCCCCCTACTTTCAAATTTGATATACCTTATCCCTCTTTTCGGCCTTTTCCCCTTATCCCACTTTTTCCAGCTTTTCACCCTCAGCCAACTTCCTGATAGCCCCCCCCCCTCCAATCAGACAACATTGCCACAACATTACCAAAGCGGTAACTTTGTATGATCATCAACAAGGTTGAAAAAGGCCACCCATCTAGCTTGACATTTAGCATGGGCATTGCATTTTAGATTGAACCTCACATATTCAAGTATTAGGTTTCAATTTGTCTAAGTGAGTCATGATAAGCTGTTATTAATACATGAAGATAACTCATTCTCAACCCATCTCCAATGACATACTACGTCGTACATTTTACAAGGTTTAATATTCAGAATGAAGCAAAAATCACAGTAAACAGATTAAGATGATTAAACACTAAGAGTGTTATGTCGCACTGCCATTTTTTACATTTAGCAGATTAAAATACCTACTCTAATGTCAAACTTGTAAAAACATGGTCTCATAAAATGTGTAACCCCCCTATGCCTATAAAATTGCAGTCCCACCTAGCTATAATGAGTAGACGTCAAGTCATCAGATAGAATACTAAAAAAATGTCACAAATAGAACTGTAAGTTATAGTTCGTGTCGTCTGTATTTTGATTGTCTGACATTCTAATAACATTTTGCATATGAACAAGGTAGTGCAAAGAACTATTTATATTTATGGGCAAAGCCATCACTAATTAATTAGACAGTGCATATTACCCCTTTGACTTAACGTCGTTCTACAAACAATTCACTCAACAGGCTTGCATTATTAGGGGTTCTTTTGTAATGTATGGTTGTATGTTATTGTTTAGGTGACATTGAAATACAAAAATGTCACTTTTTATGAAGTGAAAAGTAACTTTAAAAAGCAGTAATTGGTGGTATTAATGCATCACTATATCAGGGTAGATAATGTTTGGATGTCAAGTTTTATTTCAAATACCAGTTAGTGCAAATAAACGATACATTTTGTAGGTAGATTGTAGAATGCCATAATAAACATAATGGGAGGTCCCTATATAAAATCAAATCAGACTATTTTACACAATAAAGGAAAAGCATTACACTGTTTGTAGTACTGATACTGAGTTTGAGCTGGATTACAGGTGCATTGTTAGGGCCTAGACTTTCTAGCAAATATTGTTTTTGCTGTAAAATTGAATGTACCTGATATGCAGCATAAGGTCTCATTTTAATACTGTATTCTCTTTTTCGCTGCTTAATTCATCAAACAAATCAAATTAATAAAATATTCTACTAGTTTCGAGATCTTCAATCTTTAATACTATATTCTCTTTTTCGCTGCTTTATTCATCAAACAAATCAAATTAATAAAATATTCTACTAGTTTCGAGATCTTGAGTCTCCTTTTCAAGAAAAAACAAATGAAATTACATATTAATAACAATATCAAGTCAACATAAATCCCCATAAGTATTTGTGTAAATTCATATGTAAATAGTAGATCTGCAACAAACAAGTGGTTAGGGTGCATTGTGTAGATGACTTAAAAGAGCTCTAACTAAGTTTTGTTTTTAAACCTGATTGTATAGATGTTTCAAGTGTTGAGAAATTAGGCGTGGGTGTTATAAAGTTAAGAAGACATAGTAAATACAAATTGTTGAATATCATATAGAAATTAGATAATGTAAAAAGTACAATATGTGTGGTTGACCACTTTTAAGGACAATGTAGAATAACACCATGACGATCCTCATATATCGTTACCCTCCTCGCCTACTGACAGCTGATTCGAGTTACTCGTATCAGTGGCAAAAAGAGAAACTCTTAAAACAAAGCAATCCAGCAAGAAATCATGTAAAAAATGCACCCAGATGTAGTGTATCCACTTAAAAATATAAAGTCACGTGTAAAACATAGATACTACTATCAAAGTTGATAAATTAGTGAAAGAAAAATTGTATGCGAGTGCCTTCCGCCATGTTGAAATACTGAAATGATGCTCTGAACGCGTTATACTCGCCTCGCGTCGACACAGTGTTTTTGAAGCTATAAAGTGCTTTAGTTGAGCCAATTGAAGCCTTTACAATCAAGTTTATATATGAAATAAAAATGGCAGAAGCAACATCACACAAGCAAATTAATTAAGATTTAGTTTTTTTTCAATATTCCTATTTAACCAAGGTTATTTGAGTAAAACTAATGATGGATTATCGTTTTAAAAATTCTACTTTACATAATTCCAATGTCAAACCAAATAATAATAGCTTGTCAAAAAGTGACAAGTATCAAATATAAATAGTTTTAACAATGCAACAATTCAAGTTTTTACGATTGTCTGTACAGACTCATTACTTCATTGAAATTATCCATACATTACTTGTTTCTGACATCAGTTCATCGGGGATCACAGCGATTTGAAATAGGAGCGGTTCATAAAGGTGTGAGATAGGGCCGCAGGAATTGAGCAAGGGCGTAAGGGGGGTGGGGTGGGGTGGGGGGGGGGTGTCACATATGCGAAGGAGAATATACTGACCGAACTGGGGCAGGTTATAATGGGTGTTATGGTGATTCTCTTCAATTATACCACATTCCATGTAATACAATGAACAAAGCACACAGACTTAGAACTTTCACTTTAAGTCAATGTATTCTAAGTGTAATCATATGGTATGTACACGAACAACACAACATACTTCAGCTTTCAGCCAATGTAGATGTCATGGAACGAAACAAAAACACGTTTTTTTCTTCATTTGAAATGACACAATTTATCTCTGTAAAGCACACTCTACAGGTCCTTATTATGGGGATGTAGACTGAAATCTTTCAACAATTTTTCCCATGTCTTTTTAAGGGACTGATCAAGGCTGTTGGTGAGAGGGATTGGTAAGAAGAGCAAACAAAGGCGGGTGGGCGTGGGGGGGGTGGGGGGGGGGATGCTCCCCCAGGAAAAAATAAAATTTTGTGTGCTTACACGTGCAATCTGAGCCATTTTCGGCACAAGGTTTTATCATATAAAACTGCCGGATATTTCATACAAGTTTACCACTATTTCAAATAAATTGAGGACGTGTTTGAACCTTCAAAGCCCCATCCGACCACCCACTCGAGATCCATAGTGGAAAGCCATAATAAATATGGATATAAGAGCAGATACTTTGAAATTGGCTTATTGGAGCTTATTGAGGCCACGCGAACCTTACGTCCTTGTTTAGTAGTATATGGAAACATGTAAAAAACAGTGATGTGTGGAATAAAGGGTAGTATATTCAGGATAAGTGGAAAATACAAACCGACTAATGTACTAGGAAGCATGTGTTTTACTAGTCGCATTCTACCTCGCATTCCCATAAATATAGTACATACCATGGTAGTATATATGGATATATATGGATATATATGGATATATATGGATATATATGGATATATATATATAGATATATGGATATATATGGATATATATGGATACACACACACACACACAAACACACACACACACACACACACACACACACACACACACACACACACACACACACACACACACACACACACACACACACACACATATATATATACACACACACACACACACACACACACACACACATATATGTATATATATATATATATATATATATATATATATATATATATATATATATATACTCATATCTACAGAGACAGTTGTTTTGTCCTATTGGGACTCATCAGTGCAGAGCAATGAGAGGTTGGGACTGGTAGCAACAAAGAGTGTAAAAGCCTCCTAGCATATTTAAGCTCAGACCCCTGCATACTTGCCGTTAGAGTGCTCAAACTGACGAGCAGTGAGCGTAGCACAAGGCATTGGCAAAGTAGCACCTCAATAGAGTGCTCAACCGAACACGAAGTAAGGGAGCGTAATACTCATATCTACAGACAGTACTGTTTCGTCCTATTGGGACTCATCAGTGCAGAGCAGAGTAATGAGGTTGGGACTGGTAGCAACAAAGAGTGTAAGCTCTCGAAGCATATTTAAGCCAGACCCCTGCATACATATATAATGTGTTACTGGATTGCTTTGAAAGAGATCCACATGAAAATACGGCGTATCGACATACATGTACGTCTTGTTTTTTCTTGATTATAATAAGTACCATATAGACATACTTATTGTGATGGAATACCAAAGACACGAATCAGAGATGTATGAGCTTGTGTCGTGCATGCCTGCCCGGGATACCTGCATATAATTTTGGAGGATGTGAGTTTGTTCTCATGTGTTCTTTTCACATTTCAGAAATTCGGAGTGCGTATTTTAATAACGAGGCTAACAACCGGCCAGCATGAAACACACGGGGCTCCAAACGGCGCAATAGGAGCAGCGCTTTGTAGTCGTGAAAGCTTTATGATATAGTGACCTAATTCTGGTGAATAAACAATGATTTGTATGTCAGTTCCTTATGTGTGTACGAGAAAAAAGTGCCTCACTGTAAATCATATGCAAAGCGCATACTTTTCAGATACAGGTAGACCACTTCCACACAAAACATCTCTTTTGCAATTAGAAAATTTGCATATACATGTATATGTATTTAGGCAGAATTAGCAGTTATGGGAACTGTAATACTAGTATCTAGTAGAGTAAAAACGAGAATTCTACCCTCAAATGCACGCGTAAAATGATTTTGAAAACAAGTCTTCTCTCCACGCATAACTTTCGACCTATTCAACACGTCCTTGAGCCACGTTTAGCCCACGTGAAGGGCCAACCCGTTTAATTCAACTTGGGTTGGCAACTGTTCACATTAACAATTAATGTACATAAAATGACAGGATGAGACTGTGGATAGGGCCAAAATACCACCTGAGAAGGGTACAGAATTACGGACTGTACATGTGTCATCACCGCCAAACCAAGTAGTTGTGGAATGCAGACGAGTAATTTGTACACTCACAAGAGAGTTGAGAAAGACAGTTTAGTGTGAGCTGGAAACAAAAAAGACCGAGTATCTTCTGTGTATGTAAGTGACAGTAACATTTAATTGGGACAGTAAATAACCACATTTACAGTTGCATGTACTCACAAGCAGGCTGAGTAGGTTTGGGATGTAGATGAGCCACTCCCACGCCCCCATCAGACCGATCCAGCAGCGCTCGTCGGCAGTGATCAACTTGACCACTGAGTACACGGCGACAGGCAGCAGAGGGAAACCTGCAAAACGGGCCCTGTTAAAAGCAGTATTGGAGTATTGGACATTTTGCAGAAATAATTAATTAAAAATAATTATATAAAAAATTTATTAAAAAATATATATATTTTTAATAAAAAAATATTAAAACAATTTTTTAATAAAATTTTAAATATTTTTTCAATATTATATTAAAAATTATATTTTTTAATTATTATAATAAATTAATTTTATATTTTTAATATAATATAGTGGAAAGGGAAAAAATTTAAAGCTGAAGTACTAAAACAAATGCCACACGGCCCTGTTTTAAGTTCCTAGTTTACCCACAAAACCAATTATCAGACCGGTCAGAGCTCATATTTTTCCCCAAGCTCTGGTTTTTGGTCTAGGGTTCCGAGCTTTTTTTTTATATAAACAAAAGTTTTATGATTTTAAAGTTTAAAACCAAAAAAAAGAAAATATTAAATGGTTTTTAAGGAAACTTTAATTGCAAAGGGAAAACAACCCTTCTTTTTGTTAATATTTATAGTATGTTAGTTTACAACTGGGCTGTCGCCTAGCTTCCGGGGGGAACT
>CM032659.1:20980474-21018120 GCA_019095985.1 Streblospio benedicti
CATACAAAGTCTGTAGACGTGGACAGATTAGCGTTGAATTGATTGATCCTGACACTTTTAAAGCTTGAACAGAAACTGCTGTAAATGTTATTGTGTTCTTTTATGTGTAGAGGCTATCATTCAAACAGGTGATCTGACATAGAGTGCCGTAACGAAATGAAAAACTGACTGTATTGGATCAAGACACATTAAAATAAGTTTCAATTGTGTTCATCAAAACACTGTAACTGCCACAAACTTATTAGTCATGTATCTTCAGACATGTACATGTATCTGTTCACAAGAATTACGAGACACGATTTGACACGCCGTCATATTTGGCCAGCTTCCTAGACATGTGTATGCATTGCATGCAACCATTTCCAAGCCGTCAGGTGTGTGCGCGCCACTCAAATCCACCTTTATTCAAGAGCTCAAAATTAGTAAAGCATTAAGTGCATACTAGTACCATGATGAAACTAAGTACTCACCCCAGCCGAGAAGGTAGAAGAGCAGCAGACCCCGTGGCGGCTCGAAGGCGTGAGCGATGAGCTTGTGCAGGTAGAAGGCCTCGCAGAACATCCACAGGTAGTTGGTACTGCGGGAGTAGCGCATGAGTACATACAGCAGCTTACACAGTACCTGCAACAGTATAATATGGGTGTTTTCTACATCATAACCTCAACTTAGTTTGTGCAAGACATTATCAAAATAATAATACAGTCCAAATGGAGGATGCGACTGGGCTACTTTCAACAGATACATAATTCCCTTATACATACATACATATCATAATATCTATAATATCTATAAAAGACAAGGCAAGGAATAAGAACATATGCTTTCAGCTAAAACCCTTTGCATGTTACCATGGGATTGAATGCCCAATCCGGCAAATAAGTCTATTATAGTGAAGTCCTAGAGCTTTGGGTTATGTAACAATGACTATGGCATTGTAAATAGTAGAAAACGACAACTACGGTACTACAGTAACAGCACGACCTTGGGACACCTCACAAATACAGATCATTGACAAAGGATGCACCTTTCTATTCTTCCATTTGCTTCATATCTAAATTATTAAGCAGTATGCTCGAATTTTTGTAACTACATGTAGTAACAAACATACATGTCCGGCCTACATAAAGTAAGAGCAGCTCTTTATGTATCATGTGCATGGCCAGAAGATCAGACTAGCATGACCCACTTTGACGAATAAGAACTCTTAACTTATCTCCACTAATAAAGTGGAGAGCGGGACCCAGCCGGAAATTACCATCCTAGTGTGATTAACCTGACGGAGATAGGGAAAGGCGAGGAATGCATGATTGGTTCCTGCTGCTGACCACTGGTCCACTAAACGACTGACCATCACGGCAGGATGCACGGATTATCCACCAGATTAGCATTCAATCATCGAGAGTAGACTTTCTTGGTGATATGTTATTATTAGCTTGGAGTCGGTGCATATTACTGCATATGAATAAGTTTAGATTATACTTGCGACAAAGTATTCAGATATGTTATAATTTTTTGTATTGGTATATTCTATATAAAAATTGCTGACAAGTATAATGTACATATCTTCATATCCTTCGTGAGTGCAATAATAGTAGAGTATTCTAAATGAGGGCGGTGACACAGGAGTCCTGAGATCCACGTTCCACTATATTTTGACACCTAATATTCATGTTCCACTATCTTTATGCCTCTATCTTTATCTTTATAGTTATCTTTATGCCCCTATATTCCATGTTCCGCTATAAATCCTCATGCTCCATGTTCCATTGTGTGGAAATGACCCAAAGCAATGAACTTTGAATACAATTTGTCAAAAAATATTCATCATATCACAGTAGATAGTGATAGACTTATTTATTTCGTAAAAGTCATATTTCGCCTAAACAGCACTTAGTCATGCTAGAAGTTAGATCTGCAATTTTCACAATCGAAGGCACCTTTTCTGCCCTGCTTATAAAAAAATGGTGGTGTACGAGCCATAATGTAACTCAATGTGACAGAAATATATAATCATTACCTAGGTGCCATGAGAGCATTATCAATTATCAACTATTAATTATATGGAGACTTATAAGCCCTGGCAGGGCTGGGGTCTAATATATTATAGAATTATGTTTTCCCGCTTTTGTATATGATTATAATACTATGTCGAATTCATAAAACGAATAACTAAATCATTTAATTATTTGTATATTAGTAATGTCCAATTGATTTCTATTATAACTTGCACACAACTATTTTCTACAGACAAAAACCTGCATTATATATACCGTGTAAAAATTAAACCTAATGAATATGTGACTGACTCGTTGACCATTGGTGTCCACTATCCACATATGGTAGCAATACGCCTCAATGAAACCAGAATCGATTGATGATAGATAGATAAATAGATACGTTAAAAGCCATCATTCCAAAAGTAAAGTACAGTAACAATTTAAGCCATTTAGTGAAAAGCTTATTAATGAGTTTAGCAAATACAATGTATGATCATGAGAATGAAAAAATAAAATAGATGGTACAGTAAAAGATGATGGGGATCTTAGTCAGCAGGACGGGAAAGTTGGGGTGGTAGTCAGCTAGGACAGGGAAAGTGCTGGCTGTTTGTCAGCTAGGACGAGAAAGAGGGGGTTGTTAGTCAGGGAAAGCTGGGGTTTTACTCATCTAGGATGGGAAAGAGGGGCTGGTAGTCAGCTAGGACAGCAAAAACAGAGCTGGTAGTCAGCTAAGATGGGGAAATTGGGGCATGTTAGTCAACTAGGACGAGAAAGAGTTAGTCAGCTAGGATGGCAAAAACAGAGCTGGTAGTCAGCTAAGATTGGGAAAGTGGGAGCTGTTAGTCAGCTAGGACGGGAAAGAGGCGGTTGTTAGTCAGCTAGAATGGGAAAGATGAAGCTGTGAGTCAGCTAGGACTGAACAGAGAGGGCTGTTAATCAGCTAGGATGGGACAGTGGGTGCTGTTAGTCATCTAGGACTGGAAAAGAAAGGCTCTTAGTCAGCTAAGATGGGAACAGTTGGGCTGTTAGTCAGCTAGAAATGGAAAGCTATGGCTGTTAGTCAGCTAGGACGGTGAAAGATTTGGATGTTAGTCAGCTAGGCAAGAAAAAAGAAAGGACTTATACCTGAACCAGTGATAATATATGTTAATTTTATTGAAGAAGTATGCATGGTTTTGTGGTCAATATGGATGAATCAATTCCCGGTTTTAGTGAATATTGCCTGAGCTTGAATTAACCTTCACAAACAGTTTTATTTGACGAAGAATGCTACAAATTGACCACGCCAAATAACACATAGCCATTGGTCTGCCCATCTACCGCTGGTTCTGTACACATCATTCGGGATTTTACACTCGTTTAAGCTATTCCAATCTGGCCTTTGTTATACGGTTACAAAAACAGTATCCGTTTTATCAACAAGTATCCTTCTGCCAAAAGACTTCAAGAATTAAATGATGTATCTACTCCCAAATGGCAATATTCACCCGGGCATTTATGGAGAAATTATGCCTGGTTGAGTTTGTATCTCAGCTAATCAGAGAACAGTATTCAAGGGTGTGTCCTTTTGATAGAGTGGTATAATGTATATTACTTCTCCCACTTCTGACTGTCTATATGAATGAATAGGCCGTAGGATATTCTCTGATATCTCCTCTGTAATCTGCATTTTTCAGCTAATCAGAGCTGGGCAACTGAGAATTGATACGCCAATAGTTGCATAAATTTACTACAGCCGAACTATTTCTAATATAACTTCAATGATTGTGTGTCAATTTATTCTGTTTACATTTACAATTTCTGATGTTCCATGTTACGCTATGAAAATGACCCCTAGCAAACACTTTTGAACACTATTTATTAGCAATTCCTTATTGCGTCGAAAGACGCATAACATTGGGTCAAGACACTGTAAAATGCAACAAAAGTGCGAAAAAGATTGAGGGAATTGCCATGTTCCATGTTCCGCTAAGACTTTCTATGTTCCATGTACCACTATTTTTTTTACTGCTGTGTTCCATGTTTCACTATTTTGTGACCCCATGTTCCATGTTCCACTATCCTGTGCTCCTCCTAAATACTCTACAAATACAAATACCAAATCACAACAGTGAGTAATGGTCATTGCATTACTAAATATCCAAAATCTTCGAGACCTATCACCACCTGATGAAAAACAAAATGCATAATGGGCAGCTACGCTAATCCTATACAAAAACACAATCATTGCGTTTAGTGGCAGCAACAAAAGAACGGAAATTGTTGTTGAATAGTTGTCAAAACACAGTCACTAAACTTCAGAGAAGAAATAGAGATCATGCGAATACAATCAAGAAACATGCTTTGGAAAAACACATGTATCGCTGAGTACTGACGGTGTTCTGGTAGAGTCGTGTGTCCTCGGCGCGAGCCGCTTCCATGCGGTCATGCACCACGAGCGCCTCCCACAGCACCAGCGCCACCGCCGACACGATAAACGATGCGAACAGGTGCAGGTGCAACTGGATCCGATGCTGGGTCCGCAGAGGTCTAGAACATACAATGCTTTATATAACAATTTTTGAAGGCATAAACAGTGGCACATTGAGCATTGCGGCTTTAAAGAATTCGCACAACTGTATGTGTAGACTGCATTGGTGATATATTCTAATAGCAATAGCATATATTCTAATAGCAACAGCACGTGTTTATAGGGTACGTGTATATGTAATTTGATTCCTATGTACAATTCAACAAATAAACGGTCTTAATAAAGTCAGATAATTATAAGAAAGGTATTTAAAAGGTGAGCTTTTGATTATGTCAATGCTACCGGCATCCACGCATTTCGTACATGACATCCAAAGTATGAGTGAAACGTCCTACTGAAATGTCACATGTAAAGGTCACTCCCCGCTCCCCCATACTCATCATGTACAAATGACCACACCTGAGCGTGGTAGTCCTACTCAGCTACAGTACAGGGAGCCTTCTCAATGTGACAGTCTGTATGAGTCATTTCAACATCAACATTCAAACCGAACCTGTATTGTATAAACCTAGTTAGAAACTCTATAATACAAATGGTATCCGATGGTTGCCATTATGGTGTGATAACAGGCATATATATGACCAATGACAATAACAATGGTTTGTAAGTTTAAATTTACCAGCACCCTAATCCCTACATGTATATCACTTAGAAATAAATATGTATAAAATGAATTCTCGCGATTTGTAGTGATTATGCACAAACCTCACTGTATGGAGTACATGTACACTTGCATTTCGCCAAGACATTCCCTTCATATTTTGGCAAAATGTGAAATGTCCATTTAAACTTCAAAGGTTATTGTATCCACGTCCAAGCTTTTATGATCGCACAGTGGACAAGCGCTCCATTAGCTGAGATTTGTATAGCATGGAAGTTATGTTATATGGATGCTTCACTTTCACCTCCCTAGTGAACTGTTATGTCGTAAAACGAGTGCCGTGTGTAATATCCAGGAAGTTATTGGCACCTGCTCATAGATTATCTTACTTAAGTAAGATTGAGAGCTCGTAGATTATACAAACCTAGAGTTCGAGATACCAAAGCCCAACACTCCTTATGTAAAACGGGTTACATTGTTGATGACAATGCCACGTTATAATTGAATAACAAAACGGTATGATAAGATACTGGATGGAATGTAAGGGCCAATTGCTTCACATCAGGCAAATAAAATCTGGAAATACTTAGCATCAAATTATACATACCTATTTGAATGTTTTGTATACAGTATATGAGAAAAAATATTGTCAGCCATTTTATGGTCCTGGTGTGCATCATTTGTGGACAGATCTTATAGAGTCGTCTCTAACAACTAAACTCTGTGACCTTTCACCTGGACTGGTTGAAAACGTAGGCTCACAGGACCGTTGACAACCAGCAAACCATAACGCGGGAACATGTCTGTGAACATCGTCAGCAAGACAAGCTTTAAGAAGACCTAAGGATGATCAAGCTAGCCCTCCTGGAAGATAGCATTAATCATGCAGCATCGTGCAGCATTGGCCACAACCGAAGTGTTCGAACAGTTGGCGGATGCGTCACTCTATCAGCTCCATGTTAACGCCATAGGCAGATCCAGGGGGCCCGGGGGCGCCCTCCCCCCTTTTCCCACCAAAATACTTCATTTTCATAGGGTTTTTCATGAAATCCCGTAAGTGCGCCCCCTCTTTTCCTTAAGTGCGCCCCCCTTTCCAAAAACCTGGATCTGCCTATGAACGCCATGCCTGTATTTATGTAGGATAGATATTAGGTATCCGTATCAAAACGTCGTCTACGCCATTTACATGCATTGATGACATGACAGAAACGTTCAACTGTTGAGTTATACTACATATACATGCACCTCGTGGTGGGATTTGACCCCAATCATTTATGCAACTGTATAAATAGCCACCATTATTTGTTGACCACGTTATGAGCTCATGCTAATTGCCACTCATATATTATTCATGTTAACACAAGCATACTGTTATCTGTGAAAAGACAATGAACAATCACACATTCACAACAATACCTTTAACTTACTACCTTCAACTTACAATATTTTAACCCTCACCAGTACATTAACCAAGACACCTTCATCAGTACAATATGGGTCCAGTTGGACCCCAATCACTTCAAGTAATTTTATTTTCAATTCATTACCTTTCTGTGATACAAATACATTCATATCTTAATTATGACGGTGTTAGATAAACAAACAAATAAAGAGTTATCGTTTATTATATACATATTTTGAACAAAGTATCGAACAACCCTGTGGTTTCCGTACTCATCTTGTCTGGGGTCAATGCGGACCCTAATAAAATTGCTTAAATCTTGTTCCCGATGTATAACCAAAAAATATAATTGTCACTCTTGATTGATCGGATGATATGAGCTGACAACTTCATAAAAGAACTTCAATCATATAATTTTCCCCAGCGCATCCTGCATTTTCTGTCCGTGCGGACCCCAATCATGTTTTATGTACGTACTCATAGTTAACCAAATCAAATAATCTTTGGTCCTGACAAAGGCAAGATATAGGATGGCAACTTCTAAATAGGAACAAAAGATATACCAAGGTGATTAAAATATATCACAAATTGTATACCCCTGTCCCCTGGGTCCGAACGGACCGCTAATGTCCAATCTTACAGTCGTTAACATCTTCCCTGCTGTAGGGCAACCTGATTTGCCTGATTTTGTGGTGTGTTAGATTTCCGTCCTCCAACATCCCCGTTGCCATTGACGTACGCATTTTACAATAAAGTTTTTTGCAAATCAATTACATTATCTAGAGTTGTGTGCGTGTGTGATTCCGTGCTTCAAGTAACAGTGTGACTTCTGCTTGACACGTCAATGGGAATCTAATGTGCGACCTTGGACTCGACTGCAGTCAGTGCATTGCTCTAACAGCACATTAGTGGCTACATCAATGGGCAACTTTAATAGTTCAACTCCTAATGGAAAGCCTTGATGTCTCAATGCTGTTATCGAAAGTGTATATTTTACAGTATGTTGTCGAGTTTAGTACGAATGGAAATAGTAAACGTTTCCATGAACGTTGCGTTAAAATATATATCATAATAAAGAAGCAGTACTACACCGTAATGGCACCGCGAACAAGCGGTGTAGACACAGCATGCACACTGCTACAATACAAATGTACTACTCGCATAGAGTGTAAAACTGTGAATTTGCAATTTCAGGAGAATAGGACGCGGTGGAAGAGGTGTGAAAAGCAATTTAACTATCGCGACCAAGGTAGAATTAACCCACTGATAATCAACACATCAAGCTCACCAGAAAACCCTCACAGTCTGCGTGAATTAAGGAGCAAAGCAGACAATGCCATGATTAGTTGGCGTGTGCAAAACGTACATGGGACTACAGTGGACAGCTGTACGAAGCTGTATACTCTTACAAATGGCATTACCGTAAATAGTGTGTCTGAAGCCTCAACTAATAGATCTCATGGTTCCTATTTTTACAAATCTCAGCAAAGGTTGATAAACGCGAAGCTATTTACTAGTCTTTGACATTTCCATAAGAGACACATGTTTGAAGACAACACTTTTTCAAACACGAAGGCCAATCGTAGTCCGCATCAGGCTGGTTTTAGTTTAATGGTAGCTACCAAGTTCCATTTTGAACTTATTGTCATAGATTTGTTCAATGGTGCTGTGATAGACACTTTGAGGGGTGGAATTTATCGTCTGCCAAATCGAGCATACGTCACGTGAATGTTATCTCAGTGACGCAAGAGCAGGCGCCAATCCCCAGACCATCACTGATGCACACAGATTTTAAAAAGAGGCAAAATCAGTATCAATTCTTTCTTTTTCATATATAGAGATAGCTAATGGCAAAAATAATCACCCATTATATTATTTACGGATATATTAAGTGTCTACTGCAGAAAGCTCTTCTAATAACACTTCACGTTGCTCTTTCACATTGAAATCATTATGAAATACACTTATATGTATGGCTGTTTCTAGCTAATTTAATTATCTAGAAAATGTTATAATGCATATAATTATGTATATGGCATATATATGTCGCATCACGCAATAACATCACTGCTGCCTAGAGAACACTGCAAGCAAGACATAATTTCAACGTAGTATCAAATCAAAAACAATGTTATGCGTTATGTTTACTATTTATGTAGTGAGTAACACATGCGATCGTTGTAAAAGCTAAAGTGTGTGAGAATCTGAGTGAGTTACAGTATTAACCTAATGCCAGTGATCGACAACTACACCAAATCCAGCGTCACCACGTTGATACTCTATTAGCTTAAAAATGAAATTGAGTAACGTCAACACTTTGTTATTTCCGCATATTATCCTGGCATTCTACAATATATTACAAGTCAACAGTAAATCAAGATTCCATTTGAGATTGTACCGTGGCTGTGTTCTAGATTGCTTTACTGGTAGATGCAGTAGGCATTACAGACGTTGATTGTCTTTAACAAAAACAAATTTGTTCAGCCAACTTATATAAAACTAGTAATTATAAGAAAATTGAGAGTCATGACATGGATGTGCCTGTGTGAAGCTTTCAAATATCGGAGAAAATGAATGCCAGTCATGGACATCTGTACAGTGGTATGTTTAAGACATGGAGTATCCACCATTTTTTGTTACGTGATGGAAAGTTTTATACGTGTTTATGATCTGGCTTTCAAGACTGTGTATACTAGAATTGTTAGTTTATTTATTAGCCCTGTTTTAATGAGTGGGAAATTTCATAACGCACAAAATACATCATGTTGTTTTATCATCGTACACGTACACGGAACCTTTATAAGTAGCCTGGGTAAGATGCATTTATTAAATATTTGGTCACAAAACTGCTAGGAGTAAGTGTTAGAAATAAGTAAGTGGAACTTATAGCAATATGATTCGAGTCATTTTGTTTATGATTTATTAGAAAAGTTTACTCCTATTACAATTCAATTTTAAGTTCTGACATAATAAGTTTTAACATTGCACATTCATTTTATTCTATCCATCCTTATTGCCCAGACACAGACACCATACATAATAAACAATGATGCTGCCTCAGATTGTAATTGGCAGTGTTTTGTTTCAATTACTTTGGATGGTTAATCTTTGTTAGTGAATGCAAACGAAGAGGCGTAAAGGATTGGCACATTGAAGTAAAAACGCTCATGTATTTACGTAAAAAGAAGATTGCACAATTTGAAACAAGAGCAACGCACTTTTATGTGTATTCAATGACATGTCTGTGAATGCATAATACAGGACCATATTGATGTTAAAGGGCATTGATATGAGGACAAGTCTACGATAGACAGGTGTCTGTCATAACAAAATTATATTTTAATGTATTGTAGAAATTTGCAACATAAGTATATGGTAATATTAATTGAATTAACTCATTAATTAAAAAGCATTTAAGCTGTGTACGCGTAATCCCGTCAAACATGCCGTTCCAACTATCACTGACCTCATGTCACTCACGTGCCTGACCACTAACTGACAAGAGCACCCACGCGTTGCCTACACGATATGATATTAAGCACAGCCCATACACAGTTATGTGAGCATAACACCCCTGGATAACCATACCATCTTTGCCCACGTTGTGTCTTGGCAGCTTTGCCAGTAAAGAATCCTGTATCGCTGCAAAGCTACAAGTCCCTGCCCCGGCGTCCTTGCCCCCCCCCCCCCCTCTTTTTTTTAAAGAAGAAATACGAGCTTATGCTTGACCCCTGACAGAAAAGCATTATGAATGTAGATATATTGTATTTCGATGGACTTTGCCTCTGGCTAATATAACCCTGTATTGCCTGATTCTTTCTACGCGTGTATAGGCTTGTATTTCCAGTCCGGCCGCCGAGATGCACCACAGATAAACAAATCCTCTAGTGCCAATAACATGTATTATATACATGTACCTAGATATGTAAGCAATCCTGGTGGTGTACGCGTAGCTACCCAAAAACAAGAACGGCGCAACACTAATGCTTTACCAAAGAAAACAGCTGATGCACGTTGATATTTAGAGCATGTAACTAGCAATATATGTGGCCTACAGTGCAGATAAACTTGTTCAAGGCGACGTTATATTTGAAAAGTCACATAAAAATTAGATACCTAGGGGAAAGGACGCATTTCCATGATGATAGCAGACACAGCTGACTTTCGTTTCGTGTTGCACATTTGTTAAATGGACGCTTGCACACTCTGTTATGTTAACTACGTTCATGGCAAAGTTTAAGGAAATGTTTGTTCCACTCAGCATGAAATTACATTTTGTCGCTCACTCTTTCAACTAACTGAATTAAATTTTCCAACAAGTCTAGTCATGTTTAGGTCTACTCAGAAGTCTTACATAGAGACTGTGCAGACGCGTCGAGCCCGACCTTTCCAATATGGAGAGCGTGAGAAAATGACACGAGGATGGGATGTTGTTTAGTGGCATTAGTAGAACCAATCAGGCGGTTGCATGAAAAGAATACAAAAATTGTTTCATCATTCCAGTGTTTTAGACACTGGCTAAGACCCAATTAATTGCGTCCGTCATTCTGGCCGCCCGAAAGCCGCGTGTGAATGACCCGGACACAAGTTTCATACTGGCAGATTGCAAGGCAAGTGACTAGGGACCGTGACGTACCTGTATACGAGAAAGATGATGATGGCAGGAACCAGCAAGGCGATGCTAGCAGCGGAGCACGAGAGCGTTATGTACATCTTGGTCCGGAACGACTGTGAACAAAAACAATGGTTCCGTCGTGACTGTGTCTACATGTTTACAATGTATGATAAGATAAGATTTGCTTCGTTTATCACAAGTATCGCAGATGAAAAAAATCAGATAAATAAATACAAGTGTCACATTATTAGGGAATAGCTATACGAGTGTGAAGAAAAGGAAATCCGCAGGGCACTGCAAATGTAGGCCATATTAGATTATAAAAATGACACTTTTTGTTATCAACGTGGACTTTGATGAACATGGTAGAAATTCGACGGACTATACTAGAGCTATGACTACAGGTAAAAAAGGAACATAATCAATTTCAACGATACTGAATGAAATATTTTAAAAAGCTGTACTGATGTAACTGGTTTTCATATAATATTTTCATACAAAAATTGTCTACTGAACACCGTTGACCTAAGGGTGAACGTAAATGACAGGAAGAAGGATGATTACACATAAAAGCGTTTTTTTTTCTTTGATTGGTCTTCATTGCAACTTGCTGCATAATTTAGAACATGGTAGGCCTCGTTTGAACTCCCATTGTCGAGCTCGCAGTTATAAAAGAACGTGTCCCAAGATTAGCAGGTAATGCTAACTAACGTGTACATTATGCACAGAAAGATGAACAGCTAGTACACTGTAGTTTATATCTCACCCATGCAAGAGTCGATAACAAGGAACGAGGAACGATGAGAGTGCACAACAGCAATACCACAGTGAATTGAATCATCGTCGGACTGTGACCTTGATTGTCCTTATTAAGCCTCGGGGTGATGAATGTTTCTATATAGCGACGGCTGAAATATCATTGCTATTGGACAAATCTAATAGGCAACAACGAGATGCACAATTGCGATTGGATAACTTGTTGACATGACCTATCATGATGGAAATAGGTATATGCCCCATCTTCTATAGCTATTAGTTCTAATGATATTGGCTATTTGCTAAATTTCGTGTCATGCTGGTGACGGTATGTTATTTACAATTACATTTACACAAGTAACACCAGCATAACATCCAGGATGAAGCTAGCTACAGAAAAAACTATACTATTGAAGAATAAACTACGTATACACATGCTTCACGCGGCAAATGTCGGTTTCTGCGTGTCACATCATTCAGTGTGATGACGTAACACCAATGTTAGCGGGGTTGCTGGGGTCGCTGTTCTCAGGGCTGGGCTACATGCCGATGTCTGAGCCAGTCTGACCCCTCCCAGCATTGATGCAACCTTTCATGGACAGCTTTTCTGATGCACTGTTCAAATAGGGGAGGCACCAGCAGACAGGCTGGATGGACGATTCCATACGTCGACACAATATCATGAAAACTCCAGACTGATGTGGGCGAAATATCAATGCATTTTAAAATAGATTATACAGTAAAACGAGTGAAGGCGTTTACGAATATATGTCAATTTGCCACCGATTCTGTTTGCATTTTAGCTCAAGATTTTTATATGCTACTTTAGTTTTAGGGCCTCCTGACCTTTTATCTGAATGGTGAGCGCATATGTCTAAATCTACAGACAAAGCCGATGTCATACCGAACACGTAGAAACTGCGAGGGTTGGAAAGTGCTCTACGCAATTACAATTCTGTCGTGATGTACGTGTTGAGAAAAGCGTACTGCGAAATTAGCAGGAGTGGCCCAGAATGATTATCAACATGCACGAGTAAGACTAGACGCTCCAAACTGGAGATTTAATGTTAGAGATATACGTAAACTTTCATGTGTTGCAGTTTGAATTCACGATCGTACAATAAAATCATTTAGCTGGTTCAATACATGTATGTTGTGTTACTAGCACTGGTGTTTCAGCATCAGTGTTTATGGATATAACTACTAGTATATCAGTACAATATATTAAAATAGAATAAACAAGAATACTTCTAAAAATTAGATGCCTTTTCACACCTATATGATTGATATATTTAGGATTCTATGTAATATATATTGGTGCTTTGTTGTAACCATTCAGTCATGTCGTTTCTACCAATTGCTACCTTTTCAAAAGTATGTTGAATATAAGACAAGACATATGGTTGGCGTTTCAAAATTATTAAAATTGTATCATTAATAGACATTGAAGCTTAACTGGACAGTATTGCAGTTGTACACATCATGGATGACACTGGAAATGTCTCTGCATGGCATGGAAGACACAACGAAGAACATAATTATTTGTTATTTACCACTAGACACGGATGTCACACTGATAATGGCACACCCGAGGACAAAATGTGGGTCCCATTATATATAATTGCAATGTCAAATAACAGAAACGCCGTGGATTTAGCATTGTACAATGTATTGCTTTACAAAGGTGGAGGTTTATCAAATTTCAGTCTAGCTTACTTGGCTTTTTGTGTTGTATAATGCGTTTTACTTTTTCTAGTTGAGTTTGTGTCTGGCATAAAATCGTGACATAGGGTCCACCAAAAGTGCATATATATGCACTGACCACTTACATGTACATGTACACTTTAAATGGGTCTACACGTGTGTTCATGATAGGCAAACCACCATCCCAAGTTTTCAGAAAACATAGGTACATGTACATCGACATCTTGGATGAACCTCTCTGTTGAAAAACATTGCAGACAGCTAGATACAAGGATTTCTTGGAATGTGTATCGGTGCCTCCACCCTGGTCCGCATGAGCCCTATGGCCTGTCTGCTGGCGCCAGCCCTCGGTGGAGACTGACTGTGCACGCACCTCTAGGTCGACGTTTACGCACGCCGTGTAGTCGGTCCACTCCTGCCGAGACTCCGGGTGCTCGTGCCAAGTGCCGTTCTCCGTACACAGCTTCACTGCCTCACCTGAAAGAGTTGGACAGGTGGACAGCCTAGACAAATATACGCCGAAAACACTCCTGGGAACGTAAAAGAAACCGTACCTCCTGAATACAACATAATGATGCACAATGAGCACCAGTTATATTTCTATACATTTACTACCGCATTCTCTGGTACTGGAAATTACGCAAAGTACGCGTAATTACTAGCAATTATTTACTGCACGTCGGTACACTTCACCATGTTGGTTATGTTGTGGTATTATTCTTTGAGTGGAAGATAACGTGTCACGTGTATTTGCTGTAGCCCTTAGTAATGTGCAATCAGTCGTATAATTAGAACGCCTCTGGACCAATCGGAATAGAGTATTTGCGATGATTTTTGCACAGAATTCAACGTCTTACTACTGTCTTCAAGAAATATAATATTAAACAACACTCAATATAGAAATTCCATCGTTTTGGGAAATTTCTTCTAATCCTATATATTAATACGCTAATTTTTGGACTTTGTTCAGCTATCTCCTCTAAAGCGAGGGGCACATTCCACCTTGCGGCGGTGGTCGCCGCAAGGCGTGTTGACGTCTGCGGCGTCTACGGCATTTTCCGCACGCATTGACAAACATACTGTTGTGGGCACATCAGCACGGGCTCCGTGCGTTGTGAGTGCGCCGGCACAGGGGGTGGTTTTTATTGAGGTGGCCGTGCGATCAACATCCATCAAACGTGCGATGCACTCGCGTATAATTTACGTTCTGCGCACCGTGTGATTACTAAAGTACGGGATCCGCACGTTCATGGTACAGGGAACGCACGGTCCCAGTATTGTGTCTGTGCCGACAACGTGCGGTTGAATCCTCTGCGTTTCACGTAAGGCCTCCGCACTGCCTCCTTACGGCTAGGCCAAGACACAGGGTGGTCGTAGAAGAAGTTTGGCAGGCCAAACTTCTTCTGCGGTCACCGTACGGCCTTGAAAAAACGTACGTTTGCCGCACCGCACACTCACGGATCGTTACGATTTCTAAGCGTTTTTGGTCGTAGACTGGCTGTAGACCCACCTTGCGGTGGAATGTGCCCCTCGCTTTACCTGACTAGCTAGACGCCATCTGACTACATAAGATCGTACATGGTACTGTGTAGTTTTGCACGAATATGTTTTTCATAGTCACAATGGCCCTGATGGTTGTTAATTAGCGGTTTTATCCCTCACTATTTGAACCAATGTGTCGCCTTTGGCGTCTTTATGATGTCCCATGACTCCACATGACGCTGTCATGGCTGCCGTTGTCTGCTATTTTGGTTATAAAACCGCTAATTAACTACATTGTGGTATGAACACTTACTTTGCACAATTTACCTTCAGTCTTAAAGATTGTTCCAAAACAATCTGTCTCCATATCATACTAGATGCTGGGAAGGTGCTAAGTTGTCAGTACAATGAAGTGTGCCAATATTATTTATTTGTAAGTTGTCATTGCAATGAAGTGACAATATTATGTATTTGTTTGTACTCATTATAAAATGAAATTGGTCAGAGTCTATGTTGCAAAGTATCACTCATGCCCGTGGTTTACACAAGAGTCGGTGCTGAAAAAAAGAGTGCTGTAACTCACTCTCCCATGCTCATGGAGAGCACTATGTTTTCATTTACATAAACAGGAACATTTCCTACCTGAGCTGTGACTAAAATTACTTGGTTGAGACCTGCTTTACAAGTATGTACTTGGAGTGACTATTACTGTAATCACCGTATATTATTATCATATCGCTATCATATTTATACACACACCATATATATCTTTTTTCTGTGCCCATGGAGGGCATTGTTTTCCCATTTACATAGACACTAACATTCCCTCCCTTAGATTTTCATTTTAGATGCCAAGTCAATGGGTCTCGCAAATGATTTAGTTGAGATATGCTATAAGTACGATCATCATGATTTTGTAACTGCAGTGATTCAATGTGATTCTCAGCAAGCCTCTTTCATCCCATGGGTATAAGCTAGTAGTAGTTTAGGTATTAATTTCTCTTCCCGAATAACCAGCGGTATGAAAAGTACGCATCTGCCGAGAAAAATAACTGAAGCCATTGCAAATTTCTGTAATTTTGTGGTCCTTATAAACAGGCAGTACGTGTATGGGAAAATGAAGTTAACAATAAAACAAGTCAATGTAAAAGTATGATCACTTATATTGGCACATCTTAAGGATCAGGAAAGGAAAATTAATTATAAAAGTCACATAAATTAGAGTTTGTTTGTGAATATATCGTAAAGTTTTTAACCATGTGTGTTTGGCTGTGGCTACCTGTGACCTGTGGGTTTGCCTGTGTGATGTATCCGGGACATGTCTGTGTAAGCGTCGTGTCGACTGCCCCACTCGGCCAGCACCCATAGCCATCCCATGTCGCCGGGCAAGTGGCACCTTCCACCGCCTCCTGGAAAGCCAATAGAAGAAGAAATGTAGGTCTACACGCAGGCTATTTACGTGAAAGATTTATAAGTTTCAAATATCTGAAATATGGCTAATTAGGCTAATTGCAATGGTCTATGGTTCAGATATTTGAAACTTATTGATCTTTTACGTAAAGACATCAACTATTTATACTGATTTTTGAAAATGCTGCATTCTCTATCATTGGTAGCGTGATGCTCATCATTTGTACGCACTTCAGCAGTGCATACATGTGTGGGGAGCGACACATGTAACAGCACGCCGCGTGGTCATGCTACGGCGGAGAGGTCAATGGCAACAAACAGATGTCATGTGTGTAAACATAGAAGAGGTTGGTGGGTGAGATGGCGACCAATTAGATGCCGCATATGGATCTGATTGCAGCAAGTAATTACTGTCTAGAACTCACGTACCAAGTAGAATAACAGTTCCATTTGGTAGAGCTACATGTGATTAAATAAAGAGTTGTCTGAATAGATGACGCATATCGTTACTCAAAGGGTTTCTTAATAGACATGCATCGCAATAGCAATGACATTACCTGCTATTACAGTGATCACATTTCCGAAATTTTACCGTGTGCGTCATCTTATTGCATTTTAAATTGAATTGAAGTTTGTATGAAAACTTATATCTCTGCAAATGATACAAGATAATTCAAGTCTAGTATTTATCCAAAAGACTGCATGTCGGGGCATTTGAAGTAGTGACAACTTGAGGGTGAACTTTAAGAATTGAAAACGACAACGGTATAAAAATACTAAGTAACTCCGTTTTAAGATTACCAATACGACAGACATACTATCATGCATCTTGTTTCAAATGATCACTATCAAAATGAAATAAACGTCACACGCGCAGAGGCAGGTCCAGTGCGGGGGGGGGGATGCAGCCTCCCTTTTCCTACCAAAATACCTTATTTTATATGATGTTTGGCTTGTTCGCTTGCAATAGATAGCAAATCTCATGAGATCCCTTAAGTGTTCCCCCTGTTAGACCGTAAACTATAGCCAGCCATAAATTGTGTCTCGTCATAATTTACGTTAACGTAAATTGTGATAGGATCCTTTAAAATAGATTTGCTGCCGTAAAATGCGACCACCGTAAATTGTAACCTGTCACTCGATGCATTAGATGGCCGCCACCCGCTCCTAAGCCCACAAACCCGTTTCTCGTCATCATAGGCATATGGTGCAACTAGAGAGCTTTAAAATGACACACAATGGTTTATCTATCACACTCCTAGCCTGATCCACACCCCGTCAAATTTGGAACTCAGTTTGGCTCAAGTGGCGAGTGAACGAGTGGACGGGCACAACCACAATGCGAACTTGAACCCCATCATTCTCGCTCACCTGTCATAGTTTTTAGAAGTGTGATAAGTGAAAGAGCATCCACTCTTCAAGCTCTTTATATTAGCAACAGTCCCATTGACGCACGCCAGAGAATAAGACATGTGAGATTGCTGTGCGTGATTAACATTCAAGGCGGTCACAGCTAGACCATTTTTGGAGGCCGTAAATTATAACCGGTCCCAATTTATATTGGTCATATTTTACGGTCTAACAC
This sequence comes from Streblospio benedicti, assembly GCA_019095985.1. Classification (NCBI taxonomy): domain Eukaryota; kingdom Metazoa; phylum Annelida; class Polychaeta; order Spionida; family Spionidae; genus Streblospio; species Streblospio benedicti. Next base: position 20,998,557 of record CM032659.1, read on the forward strand.
CACCTCCCTGCTCTTTCTGAAAACCTGGACCTGCATGTGCACACATGTAGTTGCCCACCTCCTGTCCCGCGGCTGACATGCCCTGACAGCAGCGCGCGGCAGCGCGGCAGCAGCGCGTCCACGCCTCGCACTCGGACGCGGTCAGCGTGCCGCACACAGCGGCGCGCGAGGTGGCGTTGTCGGCGTCTGGCCGCAGCCGGGTCAAGTTCTTGTGCACACGCCCGTTGATGGAGATGAGGAACAGAAGGTTGGGTGGAGCCTGGAGGAAAATGCGTACGGTGTCTGTGGTCAATGTGCAGAATAGGGCCTATCTATTAACACAACTTGTCGTATTGATCATGACTTAAGCGAGGGGCACAATTCCACCTTGCGGCCGTGGTCGCCGCAAGGCGTCTGGAGCTCTGCGGCGTCTGCGGCGTTTTACGCAGGCATGGACAAAAGTACGGGTGTGGGCACATACACACGGGCGCCGTACGTTATGGGTGCGTCGGCACTGGGAATGTTTTTATTGAGGTGGCCGTGAGTTCAACATGCATCAAAAGTGCGTTGTACTCGCGTACAATTTACGTTATACGCACCGTGTGCTTACTAAAGTGCGGCATTCTTAAGTGGATGGTACAGAGAACGCACGGCGCCAGTGCTGTATTTGTGCCGACACCGTGCGTCTAAATCCGCTGTGATTATGCCACGATTAGCATAAGGTCTCCGCACTGCCTTCTTATGGCCAGACCATGACCACCGTACTGCCTTGAAAAAACGTACGTTTGCCGCACTGCATACGTACGGATCCTCACGTTTTCTATGCCTTTTTTTGTCGTACACTGGCTGTTGACCCACCTTGCGGTGGAATGTGCCCCTCCCTTTAATTTGGTTTCTATACAAAGGTGGTCTCTATATAGAGGTTTACATGGGAATCATTTTGAAGGGTTGGGACTAAGAAATGTGATGCCCCGCTACAGAGGTGGTGTTAATTAAATGAAAGCCGTCCTGTACTATGGATTAAATGGGGCAAACATTGAAGTAAAAGCATACAAACATAGCCGTACCTTGAGCTCTTTGCCCATATTCCGGAAAAGGTAAGCATAGCAGTCTGCGCATGCGCGTAGAGAGAAGGCATCCGGTGGCAGTAAACTACCGCCGCGGCCACGGCAGGCGGGGACAGCCAGCTGTAAGTGAGGGCGTTATGAAGCAATAGAGCATTTTAAACTATCACAATTTAAGCTAAACTCAGTTAGATGTGGGGAACACACAAATGGGGACAATGTGACCTTCAATCTTGAGCAATAGAAGGAAATTGGCGAGGACACCAAGTGGATTAATGGGATAAGACAAAATATTTTGTTGATATTTTTCTTTTATGTAGCCCCAATTTAACGTAACCGATGCTAGCTCCAGATACTGAATAAGACGCCAATAGCTTAGTGTCATTTCGAGGTGGATGTGGGTGTTCTGGCCTTAACTTTGGAGTGTTCTGGTTGTTCGGTTGAGACTGGCGCTAGTGCCTTTTTTATTTTTGTCACATTCTATGAATAGAGTTGTTGATGGATAATGAATAATGTATTAGTTTGGGGCTGTGCATGGGTAACATTGAATAGAGCACATGGATAATGAATAATTACCAGTTTTGTGCAAAATTGCATGTTACAATGTTTTAAAATGTGTCATGAAAAGCAGACGTTGTGATTTCTATTTGCAGACTGAGATTGAAAATCACCTATGAGTATCGCGAACATGCATCACTGTTAATCTCTATAATCTAGAGTCTTGTATAGGTGATGAATATAAACGTTTATACCAGTCTTTAATGACAGAGGTTAGGCATATTATTGCATAATTAATACATGAATAATTACTCTACGTGAAAACCTCCATGGAATGGGTTTCCTGTTCCTTTTTTTGTGCATTTTGACTTATATCTATTGGTGCTATGGAAACGAGACGTTACGTTAAATGCAAACACTAGGTTGTTTTTGATCTGAGGATTTGATACATGTGTGGCAATTGAAAAAATAATAATTGCATTAAGAATCTGGAGTTACCATAACGAACACGAGGGAGATCCTTGTTAGAACTTTTCTGTTTCAATCATCATCACTCACCCCCACAACCATAGTGAGTTTGGTTAGAAAATTTAAAATCGAGTAAAAGCAAATATCTATTTCATCACGATGAGAATATGCAATACCATTTATATATGACTAAATAAATAATTTATTCAGATGTTCAATCTTATTCAAGAAAGTGTCTATATATTTCTCATAGTGAGTGCAATTATCACTTTACTGTCATGTTCATATGTCAAGACTTGAGGACCTTTTGAGCGGTCATAAAACATTATGAAGCCTATAACAGTATATTAGTCATTGTTGTGATTACAATAAATAGTTAAAATAAACTGGCCTGAGCAATTGCCGATCCTTAGCTACATATGTGTACTAATGCTATAAAAGCAATATCGCCAACCATGTCAAGCAACACTTATCCCACCTGTAATCAGATCACACACAAATATATTTTTTATCTTGCCAGTGAAAGCTTGTGAGTCATTAAGAGAAGGATAGTCATTTGTATGCGTCAAATGCCTTCAGGTCCAGAGTTGGTTGTGGATATTTTATACCCAGCTCTCAGTAGTAATGGAAACAAAATAATTCTTACATTTTGATATGAAAGTTGCAGAGTTTAAATTTTGAAAACATTATGGTGCGGTCTCTAACGGGATCGGTCTTATATCACAAACATTATTCGCACAACCAATAGACATTTACATGTACATATGTAGTATACACGATCACCCATGGAAACAACACATCTGTGGTGAGACAATACGCCAATCACAGTGACAACAAAACCACATGGGACACGATGACGGATTTAGTACTCGGAAATGGCAGATTCTAGCACAACACAGATAACACTTTTGAACATGACCACTCATGAGATGGGATGTGCTACGTTTAACAAATGCGATTAATGAAAATACGGATTGGCATAATCCCTATGGCCACGTTTAGTTTGGCCTAGTGGTGGAGACCGCAGCGCGCAGTGAATAGCTAATAACCACCCGTAAGTATTATTCCCAGAAAGGAGTGTAGTAAGCATGCTTTAAAATATATAAGTCGTGGCGATTAAAATGTCTGCAAAAGGTTAGAATATCATCTAACAGTAACACACGAATAAATGTGAAAAAAATGTCTTCTTCTTTTTGTGTGTAATGAATGAGGAGTGACAGTGGCAATAGGGCACGACTTGAAGACAATAGCATTTAATATGACATGTAAATTTTGTTGTGATACATGCCTAAGATTGACAAACGATTGCATGAAGAACAAATGTTAGTAACAAGAAGACCGGAAGACCGTGAGCTCGAGGTCCAGTTTCATCTTGTGGTGGTTGTTGAGCAAAACCATTCCCAATCTGCTGATTATTACTCACTACACGTTCAATGGGTAAGCATACGCGTCTCCGGCGATCTAAGCACATGTGAATGGTTATGGTGTAGCGTCGGAACTTGTTGATAGCCACCAAGGTATGACCCTCGGGGAAGTGAGCTACAACGTCGGCCCAATGAATGTGGTGTGAATGATGTAAATTAAATTGCGCAGCTTGGATGCTGAAACGTGCGCATTTACATTTAATATCTTTACTGGAGCACGGCATCTGTAATGCAGATAAGCGATGTTGGTGTTTAGACCTCAGTTTGTCACCACAAACCACGTATAGATGACTGTTCGATCGTGTCCCGTGCGTTCGTGCATCACACAGAATTCTTACTCTCGGAGCCCCCCCATCCCCCCCCAGCCTTAGTTTGTCATACGAATGAGATATATTTGTACCGCATCAACTATGTATAAAACACCGTGTTCTGTTAGAAATAGACTGAGTTTCAAATAGAGTATGCACTAAATCACACGGTGTCCCTGTTCAGGCAAGCCATTATCACCATCTACGCCCCGCTTGCTTTCCCTTTCCCTCGCCCAGCACCCTCTCCACTGCTAGTCTAAATGCGTATAAATCCTATCATTTCACACTGACTTTCTGTCAAGTTTTGCATTTGCATCAAGCATATGAAATCTCTTTAACATAACTCACTGCGAATGGGTTTCATTTTTATATTTCAAACTGTTATTTTTCTCGGTGGAACAATCCTATACATTAGTTTTTTTTTATTTCTAGTGCCACTAAGATCCGTGTTCTGATTGATCAGTCTATATCAAGTACAGAGTAGACCATGTGTCATCAAAATGCGACATCTATGACAATATGCAATTTAGAAAATGTCTATACACAGTCCCTCTACAGAGTTATGTCTTGAATGTGTGTGTGCGAAATGAGTATTGTGCACATCGAGTTTCAATATATGTTATTACAGGTCCATTGAATTCCGCGGGATACCGACATTCAGCCCGCCTACAGGGTTTAAACACTCCCTAACAGGACAACTTTTAAATAGAACTTGAATGCTTGTCTTTGCATGTTGATGCAATAATGATGATACTGGCAGAGTGCCTGGGAATACATTTGAATCGAACACAACCGTGTACCCTAACTGTCCAATGATTCGTGTGAAATGGCAGCGTAGTATGTTGTAATGTGATCCGCACACAACATCCTCATTTAACAATTACATGAGCATTACATCCCGAGACTCGGTGTGGTATTGTACACGGAACATGTAGTCTGTCACGGCGTGTTATTTCAAGTGCTCACGATGTCCATTACAATACTCATTTCATCTGAAAAGCAGTGGTTCTAGTGACAGGAAAAACATGTAATACAATTGACTGAGCGTGTAAAACTGATTGTTTCACCTTTGAGTACCCCCAAATAAAATGTTTGCTTTAGAACTGCCCATAAAAAGTAGATAGGTACCTGGTAAAATCAAACAAAAGCAGTCATAAAAGGATGTATAAATGCGAACGATTATCATATTTTCACATAGTCGACGCAGTCCCACAGACATAGCTTCCCATTCCCATTTTTCGTTCTATCAAACATACACACAGCAGATATTGTACAGACCATGGCAATGTTCGCAGAATCATCCAATAGGTAAATTATAAACAAAATTACTAACCTAATCAGCATGCATACAATCTTTACTCATGAACATGCTCAATGTTTGCAAGACGACACAAGAAGGACTCCATACACTCACTGGGTGACATGCTTTATATCCTGACTGAAGTTAAATAGCCTTATTTGGCTAACTGTATGGCAATGTACTCGAAGCACTGCACACTACAATATGGTGATTCATCTACGATTTCTCAAATTGAAGAAGGCATTGGGGTTTCAGAGGATACTTGATAAGATATTCACTGTAGTTCACACTCAATGAAATACATAACTGAAATAGAAGTGGAAAGTGTCCACGTAATGCAGATTGCCACTCCACGTGGAAACAGCAAACCACCACAAACGGCATGGTATTTGATTTAGCATTTATTGTCATTGATATTAAAGTCACAGTTAAGACATCTATGACTATTATTACCTATTAGTGTTGCTTTGCTTGCAAATAGATCAACCGTTGGATTTCATGTGGTGTTAAATAGCACACGGAAGTTCAATGCGGAAGGAGGGCGATGATAGGCCGTTATTGCGCAATACCAGACAGACCGTACCGATTCATATGAATAAAATGAGGCATTGCTGTTTTAAAAAAGTCTGTACACATTGCGCAAAAGCTCCATTTCCGCGCTGATGCTCGCCGAAGCTTGCGCCACTCGCTGTGCACTAGAACCTTGCAGGAAGTTTGATATATTTCAACATGTTTAAAATGTATTTATGATAAATGCTTATAGCCAATTTTGCTATAGAACCAAAGGAAAATAGTTTATCTGTGAGGCATGTAAGTGAGAATGCCAACTTCCACACATTTAGTGATTAACGCCCACCCATACAATTGGTTTGGTTGATTTCCTCCATTATGAATAAACTACGAACGACAATAAGGTTCGTCCAGTAACTCGAGAATTCCTATTTCTCGCTTGTCCTCGCTGAATTCTTTCCATGTCCTATAGCCATGATCTTGATCGCCACCTTGGAGTACGCATAGTTCTTATTAGGACTCACTCCAAATGTGTTACATAAGGAGTCTAAAAAAGGTGAAATCGACAATAAGAACTTTAGCGCGTAACGCAACGTGAACCTCACGCAAAACAGTACCATGCATAATCATCAATTGTATTACATAACCCTAATTTCCCGATTTCTGGTCTGCAACAGCCGCAAAGAGAATTAACTGTAAACAAAACAAAAAACGTACTTTCCCTGATTGCAGCATGGAAAAATTACTTTCTAATCAACGTCCTTATTAAGTTAACTTGCACGAAATTGTATTTTGTTCAGTTTATAGACGTATAAGTGGCTCTGTGTTTATCGCACTGGGTATGTGGAGTGCAATGGAAAAATACTAATCTTAAACTCTACTACTACACGACATTTTGATCATTCACTCGCATGCAATAATATATGTATATGTGTATTGCACTGACAGATCCATTTTATTTGGAAAGGGGACGCACTGATAAAAGATCCTTCAAGCTGCCAGAACTCCATATAAATGAAACATTTTGGTGGCAAAGTGGGACGGATGCCCCCTGGATCTGTAAGTGAATATGCCCACGTACTCGATCTTTTGATGAATTCTAGTTATATGGAATCAAGGTAAACTGCCAATGGCAGTACAGGCTTATTGTAATCGAGACGCCCACCTTACAGCCTGGCAGTGTGCACGCCAGGACCAGCGCCAGCACGGCCACGCGGGGCGAGGCGGCGGGAGGCATCACGTCAAACTCGACTGCCAATCGTCCTTGAATCTTGCTTTGGTATCCTCCACGGGATCTGTATGTGGTGCCCAAACTCCTTCTGTTTTCTGGGTAGTCACCTTCAGTGGTACCGTTTAGATTAGCTGAAAAATGGAAATCACTACATATTCAGCTGTTGTTAAATGGAATCGAGCATAGCACCAAAGATACATTACTCCACAAACCAAATCATCAAACTTTCTGCATCGTTAAATTACAAGTAGAATACTACAAAGAATTGCCAATGACTTATCTAAGAACAACAGTCCTATCATCTATTATTCTAAAGCCCATTGGGAACAGCACACTTAGCACGGCACACTTAGTATTTGGCCAATAAATTATCTGCGAATACCAGACCTAAAGGACACTCCACAGTTCATAGTTCACACTTCACAGTTAATAGTTAACACTTCGTAGTTCATAGTTCACACTTACGGTTCATATTTCACAGTTTACACTTCACAGTTCACAGTTATACCTCACTATGTGCAACCTGTTTCAAAGCAGATGTAGACCATATCTTCTAATTCACTGTTCACACCGCCGGAGAATCCCGCGCTTAAATCGGCAAGCAACGCGTGACCATTTTTGTATGTCTGATAAGGTATGGTATGCTCTGATACGAACCAGTCGCCGCTTTGGGATATTGATTATTTCCTGACATTTTAAGGTTCCTTACGCTTTCAACCCGCTTTGATCAGACTTTGCTCAGCTTTAGTACGCTCTGGTGCGATTATGGCGCTTTAAATCAGACACTGTCATGATTATCAAGCTCTAGTGTGAATTTATGCTCTGTTACACAATGAAAAATGGCAAGATCGCCGTTTTGATGCCGCTTTTGAACCAGAGCCTATATAAGACTATATATTTGGGTCGCTGCTTTGAATCAAGCTATGTTAAGTTTTGCTATGCTTTGAGTCAAGATTTGCTGAGCTTTGTCACTCTTTGCTAAGCTTTGATATGCTTTTGGCGCTTTCACCAATTCGTCACAGAATTCCCAATATCTTTAAAGAGTTTTAAAGAATTTGCGCTCTTGCCGAATGTCACGATTTAATGCAACCTTTCCCACCACTTACCACGACCCTGACGCTCTAATCAGGCTTTGAGACGCTCTGATGACGCATTGCACACCGCACTAATGCGCCATCAATGCGCCGTTGGTGTGAACCTAGTATAAGATGACAGCTGATTTCTATTTGGCTGTTTTTTCCATGTTAAGTTATTTTATATTAGTTGAGTTGTCCCCAAGTATTATTATACAATGTCTTTGCTATGCCTTATTATTAGGATGCTCTTGCACTTAAATACATTGGAATTAATTGACTGGTTTTAAGTATTGGTTTTATAGGATTCTTTCTCCAAGTCTATAGGGGTATATTGCATGGCCTCTTGCGGGACTCGAAACCTGGACCACTACCAATGTAGTACCTATTCATCTAGCATTTGTGCCATATGACCGAGTGGTTTAATACGCCTGCTTTAAGTGGTAGGTGAATAGGAGCAACCCTGTGTGATGGACGGTGATGAGAAGCCTCCTCTGTTGCAAGACGAGTACGGGGGTACTGAGGATGAAGCACACCATACTCTGCATTTACATGTATGTTTTTAGTGTGTTACTCAATTAAAGAATATCGCCATGACGTCAGCTGGTAATAAAAACTACAACTGTATGAATGTACAAACATATGACTACACAAACAACACCTAAGGTCACTGTCCGCAAACAAAAAACTTAATATTTTAAGAAATGTATAAATGATATTTGCGGCATGGGAAAACAATGACGATATTAGTATTGGACATGGCCAACTGGTATTTGTCTAAACGATTCTATGTTGAGATTTCCCACATTACAAAAAAAAAATAAAAGAGAGATAAAAAAAAAAGAAAAATAGAATGAATATTAACTGTCTCTACTAACGTGTGGAGCGTGACCTCTATGCACTGAAAGATTAAACGTGCCCTCACATTTAAAAAAACGCAAATTCCTGATAAAGTATGTTGCGGAAACGCATTATAAGCAAAGGTTCCGTATTTTTTGGCGATACCTCAAAAGGAAATCTTAATAAATAAATAATGTAACATATAAAACTAACTATTTCATACTCAATAAAAGTAGGAATAATTATGCGAAAACTTGTATTTTTTGTATTTACTTCAACAATAACCTTTAAAATTAAATCATTGGCCTGTCATCGAGAGTGTGCAACCACCAAATCAAGAATAAGTATACATTATAATAAAGGTTAATGCCTAAAAGGTAAAACAAATTATTAGCGTTCAACATGGTTATTTCTCTTGCAGACATGCAAAAAACAAATTGGCACAATATTCCAAGCATAGAAAACCCAACATTAAAGGCATTAACATGAAAGAACGTGTATCTATAGCTACATTTTGATATAATTATTGAGTCAGACCAATTAAACAGAGCAGACAGATGAATTAACTTGTGCATTCGAAGGACTTTGTTTATTTGTTGTAGGATTCGTATCTATTTTGAACTGAGTACATATACGTATTTGTGTTTCAAATCAAGATTTTTTAGTCATGTAGCAATGGCTAGCTTAAGAAGAGTATTACAAACGCATGGATATGTTAAACCATGACTGTAGGAATGTTATATACGTTGGAAGCAATGTAAAGAGTACACGCCCCAAGGCCAACAAAGGGAGGATTTGGCCCATAGGAAGATCTCACCGTAGTCTTGTTACTTTCCGAAACAGAATCATTAAAAGCATCCGAATTCAATGGAATGCCTAACGGTGTCCACAATTTGTGTGCAGTAGACGCCCCTAGGTGTGGTGTGTTAATGTATACACTTGTGAATGCACAATGCATGTTCTAAAATTCAGACACGCATAGACAGTAGTAGGTATAATGGCTTTGTAAAATAGAAAGGACGTCATCAAATATGCGCAAGTAAATTGGCATTGATTAGAAGATGGAAATCTTGCATTTGTGTTCCTTAGATTGCGAAAAAAGTGTATTTCCCTTATTATTTGATTCTTTGAATCAGAAAATACACTGATTCAGGTTTTTATTAATTCAATTTTCTTTTTTAATGTTTCTAGTCTGACCGTACTGTGGTATAAAGAATTATTTGTTTGACCGTTTTTTATCATGCATGCTTTTAGATGGATTTTTTGTCCGAAATAAAGTTATAAATAAATTGAAAAATAAAATGTTATATCGAAAAACAACAACAAAGGAGAATTACATAATCTTTTCCGGGGCCGTAGCTTACATCGGCTTAATGATAAAAAACATGTAGGTACATTGAGGTTTAGACTATTATTACTCGATATAATCAACTTTAACAAATCATCATATTGAGACTTATCAGATAATCTTTGCTCTACTACAGTTAAACGGTACAATGAAGGGGCCAATAACAATGCAAATAAGCAATAATCTATCTACTCAAGAGAGTAAACTGTTAATACGGCATAATCCTCCCCAAATGCAGTCTATATAGACAGAACATACTTCACTGACGACTGGCCTGTTTGGTTCTAAGCCAACTGCGGATGTAACACAGACCACCAGGAAATGTGACCAATTTTGTGGTCTGAGATATAACTTCTCGCCTATGGTATTGGAGAGTACGTGTATGCCCACCTCAACCCTCATCAGTACATACTAACTAGAACAGCCTAATCGGTACAAAAGGTGTACATTTGGACCGCAATCATTTTCATGTCATTCTCTTGTCAATTCGTGATCGTTTGTGATATAAATACATTCATATGATAATTATGACTCCGTCAGATAATAGTATCAAAGGAAGAGTTATGTTTATTATTATATGAATATTTCAAAAAGTCAAATTATCGAACAACCCTGTTTTTTTCTCTACTCTGCTGGTGTATTAATATTAAGCAGGCACGCACACAGGCACGCACACACAGGCACGGACACACACACATACTCATTGTGAATGGGTCACTTTGCATAGCATAGACAACCTACCACATCCATGTACTTTGAATAGATGCAACGTTACTGTTACTATTGCACCCAAAATGAAAAATAAAAAATAAAATTAAAATGCCCGTTATTTCTAATGTAGACCCCATACGTTTTAGGTTGTGTGCCTCAATCCCCTTTGCTCGTGAGAGACTTTGTAAAGCTGTCAGCAATAAAAAGCAGTTCAGAAAATTCGCACCTTTTGTCTGGCCATTAACATTTTGCAAAAAGACTAAAGGTCTTCATATAGTATGAAGCACGGGACTTTTCTCTAAAAACTCTATCTCTATTCAAGCCAATTATGTGGCTCTCATCGCCCAAAAAAATGTCTTGCGCTGCAAGCTATGGAAAGCATTCACACTCCCATCAAATACGTGTACTTCAGTGGTATAACTCATCATCAATCAATTATCTATTATGCCACCATAGTGTAATAAATAAAAGGGATATCACGTAAGATCCATATATATATATATATATATATATATATTTTATATATTATCGTATATTTTAGCTATTCCCCAGCATTGTCTAGGCTATATATAAATTAAATGAATATACAATGAACGTGTCATTTTTAGTTGTTCATTTTATATATATATATATATATATATATATATATATATATATATATATATATATATATATATATATATATATATATATATATAAACAACGACTACACGTTCAAAAAGTGCTTTTTCACAATTATGGAGACCATTATTAATTAAAACCACAATATAAAACTACAATGGGCAAAACTAATTTTAGTTGTTCATTTTTGAATGATAAATATATATATATATATATATATATATATATATATATATATATATATATATATATATATATATATATATATATATATATATATATATATATATATATATATATATATATATATATATATAACCTGGATGACTAATCTTCACGATATTGTTATTTGTTTATGTATGTATAGTGCATTTGATGCCTAATGAAAGACGTTTTTTGACACTTTTCCACTAGCACAGAAGGTAACACCAGCATTGCGGCTAATCCCACCACTGGTTGGGGTGACGTCATTGGATAATCACATCCATGTGTCAACCCGTCAGGGCCATACGTTATATGTGCCAGTAATGTTATTATAATTAAATACTCTATGTATTTCTTTAATTTCGTTGTCATTTATTTGTCCCTCAAAATGGCAACCGTTTTTAAAGTTTTTATACTTCTCTCTCTCACACACACGTCTTTTTAGCAAGCATATTTCTACCAACGATAGTTTTTGAAGTTAGACATTAGAATTGGCTATAAAAGGTTAATATTTTATTGCAAGTTCTGATAATAAGTTGTGAGTGTCCTGTTCCAGATTACATTAAGTATGCCAGAATATTTCTCAAGTCACATTTCATTCTATAGTCTTATTTTAAGCTCGCAACTTTAGTAACACACGCACACGCACACACACACACACACACACACGCACACACACACACACACACACACGCACGCACACACACACACACGCACGCACGCACACACACACACACACACACACACACACACACACACACCAATATTGCCACGGTGCTTATGCTTGTGCCGCCAGCTTAATTGTCGGAGCGGCTATTAAGGGTCTTGAATACACCACGCTAAGCCAATTATCATGCAAGTAAAGCAGATTTTTAAGTGTCATTTTGAACCGAACCGTAATGTGTGCGGTGAATATGTGGCATTGGTTAAAAATTATATACACGTAATTCAAATTCAGATTCAGTTTTACATGATAAAGTTCCGCAGTAATGCAATTGTCTCAGTAATGCTCTAGGAAGACAAGACAAGGATGATAAGGATGAGTGGCATTTAATATGATACTAGACACTCATCATTTATAACCAGAAGAGATCAGAAGACACGCAGTTCTATATGTGAATATGGCCATCCTATTCATAACCAATGATGAGAAGGGTTTGCGAAAAAAGTAAATGAACACGGTAGCACCGTGCATGTTGTGTGACTGTGCAGATGAGGTAGATGGTTGTCGTGACCAGCAATAAGCATCATTAGCCGTGTGTGGATGAGCACGTGGGGTTATTAGCACTGGAGGAGCTCCCAACGTCATTATGCACGAACACACAGGACTCTGGCAAACCCAGTAAAACCAAAGTGTTAAAGAATCTCTGGTAGAACTAGGAGTGATTATCAGGTATAAACACGTTACAAAATTCCACTGGACATAGGACTGTGTTTAGGTATTTGAACATTATAGTTATTCCTGCTATTATTACCGGACAATTTTCACATAAGAGTATTCAATTGTAGGCTTGCGTCTGATAAGAATGGAATAAAATCGGGGCTGTACGTTTGAATGTCGTTGACATCTTTAGAATCGAGGCTGAGAAGGTATGATGACGCTCTACGGGAGCCTGTCATGTCAGTGCCTTCGCATCACCATAATGAGCATAATTTGTGAGCAATTGATGATAGTTAATAAGTTCATTTTATAGGCAAGCAATGGTAATGGCTGGTGTTGCGTGTACAGTATGTGTACCTCTTGCATAAACGGGTATTATATGTATCAATGTGATGTGGTTCTGCTATGAGCTTCCTCTCATCGTGTGACTGGCATGTTGAAATTTAATCATTCCACACAAGCCAATATCTTAATGAAGCAACCGATATTATATTACATGGTTTATGATAGATATGTTTGATTGATGTCACTTTTACACATTCACACACTATTGCCAATTTAAACTACACTTCCCGTATACACAACTTATTTAAACCTCTTCTACAAACACATAAACACTATTTGCCATTTCAGAATTGTGGTAGTGGATGTGGATAAGACAGCCCGTAAATGATGAACTGGGGCAAAAGGGGACGCACCAACGGGAGCACTAACCGTCATCCATACGCCTCTAAGGAAAACAAAATGGATGAAATAGCCGAGGTTCCTCGCATGAAATCACTTATCAAATAAAAATCGCCATCATAAATAGACACAAATGTTAAAGCGGACTACAAGGACACAAAGAGTGCATACGCCAGAGATTTATAATGAGGAAATCCCCGGCTACAATTACCCCCATAAATAATTTGGAGAAGTCCGTGTTGATCACTGCTGTGCATCAAGGGAGGACCTCCGACCACGCGCTAAATGATGTACAGGCTGAGCGTTATTACGTAGAGGGTGATATTTGTATCCTACTGCATTAATTGCTTCTTTGTATGAGCCTCGATAGTGATCGTGATAGATTTGCTCTAAGGTGTGGTTTTGTGGCTGTTTTTACGCTCATACCGGTAAATGACTTTTCTTTTTTTTTCGTCCATCTGAGAAGTTTATCCTGAATTGTGATCGTATATCAGTCTACTACGTGTTCGTTAATTGATATACACACTAAGTGTTAAAGCATACATAACAACATGAAATATATGTCATAACAATCTGTGAAAACGATCCCTTTGGCCAAAACTATAAACGTGCATGTATATTGCTGACACTTAATTGCAGTTTAAACGTGATGAGCTCCGCTGAAATCCAACCCCTGTACATGCAAGTACTGGCATAGAGTAGCTTGTCTGGGGATCTGATGACGCTCAAATGTTAATTATTGAAACTGAGCTTCTTAAAATGTTATACTTATGGCGTTTTATTATAAAGTCAACTGACAACTTTGAGAACATTTATGCACCCATATAATATAGAAGTGGAATTGGTTGTGCCAATAACGTGATTCATGATCCAAATGTATGTCGAATACATGGGTTACAGAGGGAAAAAATGTCATCACACTTTGATTAGAGTTCACTGTAACTAACTGCGTTAGAAACACATTCTAGTTGAAGTAGAGACCTTTTGGTTGCATGCATTGCAAGTTTTGAGGACGTAGTGGCCAAAATGATGTTTACGTTTGAAATTGATTAGTTTCAGACGACCAGTTTGTTGATCGGAGAAGTATTTCCAATGCAGTCAAGAGAAGGAAGTCGAGTGGAGAACTGGTCTGATCTGAATATTTAATAGAACATTTAGGGAAATCTTCACATATCCATGGGTTCGTGGCAGCGGCTGATAATTGCCAATATGTTCAGAAATAAATACTTGCCCTTACCTGTTCCACTAGGCATACGTGAGCCCAAGGGAGTAATACTGTCTTACGTGTATATTTCCGTACTTACTAGGGGCCTAATTTATAATGATAGCGAAAACGTCCGCCCGCATATATGTTAGCCTACTTTCCCTCGCCTCTGCCTGGTGTTACATGACCCTGTGAACCCGCGGCAGCCATACGTCCTAATACAAAGGCCTATGGTCGCAATAATGCGCTCCGCATATTGTCGCCGCCCCCAATCCGTCATAACGGATTTAATGGATCTTCTGATGACACATGGAAAATATGTGTTATATAGAGATTGATGTACTTCTGGATAGTATCATGGGTATGTAGTTGAGTATGCATTGCTTGTGGGTGCATGATGCAATTTTTCTATAGATATTAACAAATGTTCAAAAAAAGAAAGACATAATGTAATACATGCATGTAATTACACTCTTAAATTGCAATCCAGTGCATATTAAAACTTTCGTCTCTGTACATTGGGGTTTACCTCTATTTTTTCGGCCATTTTTAATTTTAGAGGAAACCAATTCCTATGGGTATACTAGGGTATGTGTGTATAGTGTTTTTCTTCTTTTTTAATATTCTTATTATCAAAATTGCAGAGTCAAAACACCTACATGTCTTTATGAAATACAAAACAAACGTACCTTTAAAAGTACTGGTCTTCAAGTTTTCTCTAACAGGCAACGCTGAAATCAGAAGAAAACAGGTTTCAAGAATGTACTACACGTTTTGTTGATAGCATTGGGAAGGACACTTCACAGAATCGCAGTGGTTGAAGTGATCGTCATCATTAGCAACAACATGGTACATAGATGTATATCAACATGTTTATGTGACAGTTGTGACTGTGTGTACACCTATCGGCATACACCTACAAAATACAGAATTGTTGAGGTCGTATTCTCCAAATCATTGGTTTTAGGTTATGTTGTGACTCTTGCCTATTTGAAGAACCCGTCCAAAGGTATCTGTACCACTTTGTAAGATACTAAGAGCATAAGTAATAACAGGAATCGTTGTGTCAATGAATCAATTACTCAACACTTTGCAAGAAATCGGATGTCCATTGGCATAGAGCAGTCTAGGGTGATGTACTGTTAATATACATTAGTTTCTGTCTAACATACGACATACAAATTACATTATAGACTCCTTACACAACCCAGACAGCGCCATCATAGTAGATTGTCTATCGGTTAATAATAAACTGTGTCTACATGCACAATTAGCACTCAGTTGACCAAAAAGAAAAGAAAAGAAAACTATTACACAGCCGACATGACCGTTATGTGGACTACGAGCCAGTGCTATGCTATGGTAACAACACTGCCTCTAGGGATTGTAATGAAGTTTGTTACCGTGGGATGGTGGGTAATTTATCTATTACATGCACACACCATTATTGATATCATGATTATATTATTAAAAACAACCATAATTTCATACACGAACAATTTTAATGTAGTTTTCCTAAATGTACAAATGAAGCTTGGTAGCAGAGAAAGCCGTCTGGATCCGCATACGAATCAACTACAACAAGATATTACAATATCAGACGGCGGCCAAAAGAACTTGTGTCTCAAAGTTTTTAGAAAGAATGTAACCAGCGCATGCACCGTCAGCTGAAGCAAGTTTATTTGCACTATAAGAAGCAATATTTATGTACAATAACATGCAACTGATTCAGTAATACAATTTATACAGTCAAGTTAACCTCAGAAGCAGACTAGTCCTATAATATGCAATTACACGTACCAAACTTTGCAGCACACCGCCGTCTATATATTCAAGTCATAACACCTCATAAAACATAATCTACAAACAACACCACAATAAAACTGTTAAAAATCTGCAACAAGTGAAGACTAATGGCTTCTATGTTTTAGAATAGTTTTGCTGCCAATAACTAGATAGATGTAATATCAATGTATCGATGGATGAATCGAATTTGAAATGGCCATGGCGATGTCTCTATAACATCTATTGACTGACACATATATCACCATCATGCACACCATTGCTATGCATTAAAATAGAGTTTCCATGTCGTTTTGCTAATATAGATTACTACAGTTGAAATAAATGCCTACAGTTCTATATCATATATAGGTGACACGAAATTAGGTGGAGATACAGTGTGTAGATGCTAGGCTAAACCAACTATAGCAAGTGACCTTAAATATATACAGCATAACATTAAATACTCCTTAGGGAGTTCTTGTAACCCATACGTAACATACATGTACATGTTAACGATTTGCAATAGTGCACATTGCCCACCACTTAAGAGGTAAGCTTAGTTGACTCCAAACCTTTTTTACCCTTTTGGGAAGTGTATATTTAATTATCTCTATGTGTAAATGCACAAATGGAAACTAACTTATCTGCCTTTCTTTTATGTTCTGCTTTTCTGATATATTTTAATGACTTTTTTGTGGACAAAAACTGTACAAACTTTACAAAAATCAAGTCAAACATCTGTATTGTGTCATTTATGTTCCAATTAGACTAAACTCTGACATTATGACTCTGGTTGCCAGTCAACTTTCTTTTCCATTAGGATAAACATTATAAATCCTTACACAAATAATTTCACCATTCACACGCTAACGATAAAATCATAACCGTGCAACTAACTCATGGCATAGTGACAAAATTATAATCATACTTACGTGTACGTTACAAATTCACAAATCTTAATTTACATATCCAAATGCAAATGCTACAAGGAAGCTCTACATTCTCAATTTTGGGCTAAATATGTCCTTTTATAGTTGAGCTCTAAGCCTCGGTGAAGATGCTCTACGCCGCTCCTCTGCTCTGTTGGTATTAGTCTAATTGTTACCGTCGCATATTCCAACAAATACCCCCAATCTTCTACAGAAGTCTTTGAACAACCAATTCTGCTGGACAGCTTTAGAGTGTGTGCTTGATTGTGAATCTATTTTGGGCATTTTACCAATTAAAGTGTGCTTTCCACGGAGCTATGTATGGCCCTTTTTCATCTTCTACAATATCTGCAATACTGTATGCAAGAAAACATTAAAACTTGGTGCAAAGTTGACATACTTAGTGACCATCATGTGTGTTGAAGTTTGGAACTTCGTAAATTTAAGTGTGATTTTCAGAAGGTCATTTTACCTTTTGCTTTGGCATTTTCTTTGATAGTTTCAATACAGCTTGAGCTATAGCGTGAAAATTTGATTTAATGTTTGCAACCTAGTAACCATTACTTACGTCCATTTTTGGCAATTTGCCAAATAAAGTGTGCTTTCCAGAACGCCATATTCGACCATGTTTGGGATTTTCGTCAATAGTTTCAATAGATAGAATACAACGTTAGTGTGAGTTTCTTGTACTAGTATACAAAAAAGCATATCTATCGGACTCGTCGGGTAAGGTAAATGTATGCGTGAGCCATAGATTATATAACGTATGAGCAAGATTGTGGTATCGGACATTGGGTTTAAACACTAGATAAGTTATTTGAATGGATGCACAGATCCATATTGTTCACAATAGTTCCGACATTTACAACAGAACCTCCTTCAAAATAACTATGTGAGAGTGACGTATACTATCGAAAATGTTGAAGCAAAGATGAATGACAACATGATATTTAAGTTCAAACATGCATGCATATTCATAACAAACATCAAGTAGCTTTTGTAACGATGTAGGGCTAGGAGCCAGTAAACGTTTATTGGAGGGGTGAATGTCATCATGTCGAACTTTTGGCACTTTCTTAATAGATCAAATCAAATATGGTCATAGAGCACGCCGAATCTGTGAAATAACTGACCCTATGTGTACATGTATAACCCTTATCATTCCAGAACCAAAACACCCTAATCTGTAAAACAAGGGTCCATTTTGAACGCAAATATTCCATGTCATTCTATTCTCAATTCATGATCTTTCTGTGATACAAATAAATTCATGTGATAATTATGCTTGCGTTAGCTAATAATAACCACGAAAGATTTATCTTTTTTATAAATCATATATAGAACCAACAACTTTTTATTGAATATTTTCGACCTTGCGGTCATCCTCAGAATATAATGCAAAATGGACAAACTTAAATTACAAAACAGTACTGTTTTCAATATTAGTTATCTTTTTATTACATAAATATTTTGATATATCAAATTTATGAACTTTGGCCATTGATTTCACATTTTGTGAAACACTTACCAAAACGGAACTGATTTAATATATTTTCTCTAGCCGCTGTGTTATGTGAGATGTCTTTAAAGAGCTCTGTTTTAAAGTCATATTTGACCATACTCTATTGTATCTACCTTCAGAACAATGTACAGTGAACTCTTCATGCATGAACTTGTCATGTACTTCGGGGTGTTCTGTGGAAAGGGCTCTCATGTCCCTCAAATAGATAGGGTAAATGTATGGTATATAGGGAGAATAAAGGGCATCGGTTCACTGTACCGGAGTAAGCTATGAATGTAAATGGATCTTTTTAAAAAAACAAACAAATATAGATATCAAGTTAATGGTATCATATACATTTGACGATAAGTGTCTAAAGTCAAAATCGGTTGATGTGATGGCGGCCATCTTGGATTTATAATTCTAATATAAGTCAACAGCACTTCAAAATACGTGAATACAATAACAATACTCTGATCAGTTAAACACATGATAGAAAAG
>CM032659.1:21018220-21040853 GCA_019095985.1 Streblospio benedicti
ATTACAATGATTATTATGTTTATCTGGTATTTGTAGACACTTGTACCTCTTTGGCTAGACGTCTACAACTGGTTTGAGTAGACAGAAACCATCGAGAAACCCTGTGAGACTAAGAGTAGAACATGTAGTTTGGGAGCCACCCAATGAAAGGCAGTCGTCAGACGTTTTTCAATATAATTGAGTTCAGAAAATCGTGTCCTGAAAAGTTGCGCAAGAGTTTCAGCATTGCCAACGTCACGTTTCATGACCCCAAGGGACACTCCTATATGGAAATACAGTCAGAAATTTTATCGCAGACCAGACCTACCTTTTTCTTAATTTGAATACTTTTCACTGGGTGGCTCCCCAACTATTATGAACGACCTGGTGTTTTCTTGACCAAATACATTCGGAAATAAGACAGCTAGCTAGTCTTATATATAAATTGAGATTAATCGAATTTTTTGCCAGGATTGACGGGTTAGTGCTATTATGCTTTCTGTACTCGACTGGTCAATTATATTATTTTTGTATAGGTCCTTATATTTACCAAATAGAATAATCGTCACTGCTGGTTAATGGCAAGATATCAGCTGACTAATTAAAATTATTTCAATCATATGTGTTTCAATGCGCACTGTATTTTCTATTCTCAAATAATATTTAATCGAGTTAAATAATCTATTGGTTCATCTTTCTTTGTTCACAACTCTAGATATTTTTAAAACATTTACAGTTTCGCCAAACAACTGTTGGCATCCTCAGAATGTTCTTCCCGCGCAATGTCAAAGGTCAAATATGCTGATCCTGAACAAGGATGGAATTATAAACTCGCGAGAGTTGGTGCGCCCCCCCCCCCCCCCCTCGTCCCTGTTCATAACCTGCTTGCAGGTTCCGATGTGTACCTCGTTCAGGATCAGAATATTTGACCTTTGACATTGCGCGGGAAGAACATTCTGAGGATGCCAACAGTTGTTTGGCGAAACTGTAATATAAATGTTTTAAAAATATCTAGTGTTGTGAACAAAGAAAGATGAATCAATGTATTTAATACCAACACAATGAACACATCCAAGAGTTAAATAATCGTCTGTCTCGATAATGGCAAAATATAAGGTGACAACAAATGAAAATGAAAAGAAGAAATACCAAGTAGACAAAAATATATCACAAAAAGTATACCTCTGGGGTCCAAACGAACACATCTAATGTACTAATTAGGGATAACCTTTAAGTTTTCACAAATGTGAACATAAAGCAAATTAGGGTGTGTGTGTGTGTGGGGGGGGGTAAATAAAAATATAGTATAATTATGAATTTACAATATTTTCGCCTTAACAAACTGTGCACATACACCATCCTTTTCGGTTGACTGAGTTTACAGCAGGAGTCATCAAGCTTGCCCGTTGTTACACGTGACTTTGGATTGTAGGTGCTTTCGCACGCCTCCAGGCAACTTCGACTATTTTAAGACTTCTGATGATCCTTATGGCCTTTATATTATGGGGAGTCACAAAATGTAGAGGGTTTCAAATATTCATTCAAAAATAGGGCATTATGTCCAAGTGTTTTTATTATTATTCACTCAGTGATTTATATACGATACTCTTTGTAAAAGGAGGAGAACTGGATCAATAAAATTAAATTGACAAAGTCAACAAATGCAGATAATTTCCCATTTAACAAAATGTGATATGTCCAGTTTGAGTATGTACATTGTCATTTCTCACGGCTATATAGGCAGTGTGTAGTTGAAATGAACTTGGACTTGAAAAGGCAGTGTGAGTGATTAACCCGTCAATACCGACGGTTTGATACTATATATAGGAAATGGACATTTGCCGGAAATAGGCTACATGATTATCTCAGGTAGTAGCATTACCACAGATTGACCACAAAACAAATGTATGTAAGGGATAATCAAGAGGATTGTTCATTATAAAAACAAACCCCATGAACATGATTAAATGTGCACATATGAACACCGTTTCAGCACTGTATCAATTAGCCGAGGCAGTTGGTCAGGTTTATATAACGTGCTTAAATGTTCTTAAATTTGCAATTTCTCGTTGGACTGGAAAAAAGTACTGGGTTCGGAACCTTGTGTCTAGACATGGTTAAATCAACATCATTATTGCCCATTAGTCGACGTTGTTCTAGCGACGCTGTGCTTTTTGAACACCTTTGATCTAGTTATGCATACTGACTACCACGGATGTCGAGGTTACATGCTAACAGTGTACACACACACACACACACACACACACACACACACACACACACACACACACACACACACACACACACACACACACACACACACACACACACACACACACACACACACACACACACACACACACACACACACACACACACACACACACACACACACACACACACACACACACACACACACACACACACACACACACACACACACACACACACACACACATTAGTAACTCTTTATTCAAAAGACCAACTTTTCATTAGGACCAACACCCGAGTAATTAGGCCCACATCTATTATCATTCCAAACTCAACAAAAGAACCTCCATAATAATATATAAGGACGTATCTCGTGTATTATATCATTTAGGCCACCTGTTCGTGTTCTCTGAATAGGTAAGTTATATTGTATACTGCATATAAGATAAACACAGGTTTAATTAGTAATTAACCATGGGTGTTGATCTTATCAGAATAGAATATTGGCACGCAATAGATTAATGTACTGATTCATGTCGTATATATTGTGACGATTCCAGGCCACATCCATATCCTTGTGTCACAATTCTATCATCTGCTGTCTCCGTGTATTCCTCTATTTGGAAATGAAGGAGATAGATTTGTGTCAAAATTGGAATAGAAAAAAACAGGCGGTTTAGACGTGTGAAATTTTACAATGAGATTTTAGTTCTATTGTTTCATTATTTCTCATAAATTTGCTTCATAAAAGATATTCACAATATTACCAAGCCGTGAAAGTAATTGCTGCTCGTACAATTATTGATGCTAGCGCATGTCTTTAATTACTGTGTTTCAAGAAAAAAATATCCACGTTTCTGCTACACTATTGGGTCCCGTTTCCCAAGAAATGTTAACTGACTAGTTTACATACAGTTCACTGAACAGCCGGGCATAGGTTTATGTACAAAACGACATTTGCATGTATTTATGCTGTTTTGATGAGCCCAATTTTGTGCGCATTGATTGTTGATATTTCTGTGCGGCGGCGGCGGCGGCGCGTCACCATGTGTGTGATTGGTGACCCTATGTTAATATCCACACCGCTTGTGTATGTTATGTTTATTTTTAGCAGCCTTTGTTACTTTCTAACTTATTACTAGAAAAGGGCATATTTACATACTGTGAGAGTTACGTCTACCGTCAGTCAAATTATATCTCTATTTTTGTACAGAAACAAATGTGCGCACAACTGATATTCTATCTCACCTTTAATTAGAATCTTGAATTTTCACGACCCGTGTTGGAAACAAAAACGTGTGTAATTTTGCGCAGAAATCAATCCCCTATTTATATTAGGTATTTAACACAATGGGGTGGTGTAACTGTCTTGGTTTTGGCTGTTTCAGTTGGCCTGCTTAGCCAGCAAGACCAGTAATTTCCCCAGGGAACAGGATAAAGCTCAGCCCTTTATCTGTCTTCATAGGGTGGCGTTATTTTTGTGGATCAGTTAACCTGTCTGTAATTACGCAAGAGAATTGGATTGATTCTATTGTTCATCTAAAACTGAGTTACCAAAAGGTTCAACACGGGTGTGGTTGTGTTGTGTGTGTGGGGGGGGGGTCATTGATACGCTGCAAATCTCCACAAACACAGTACATGGACTGTCGTCTTCTGACCGGGTCACGTTGCAAGTGGGGCTTATTGAAGCTCGTAAATCGTGCACATCTGTGAGTAAGTGAGTTTCAGTTTGATGAGTGCGTTGTTAGCTAAATCAAGAAGAACCTATATGCAGTTAATATTTTCAAGAGGAAATCAATAGCTCTGTTTAAGAGAAAGCAATCAATCTGAAGTAAAATTCAAATGCGATCTCTACTATGAGAGCATTCATTATGAAGCATTTTCAAGGGGTACCAAGCATATATTATGTTTAGGAGAAAATATTTAAGAGGAAGCTGAGAAGTACATTTTATATATTGCAACGTGTTTTAAACTAGTGTGTATGCCTTTATTTAGGTAGAGTATGACGTGTTGATAGGTGTTGCATGCCACTAAGCTTGATAGTTTTTGAACGTAAGATTTTGATCAACCAACGTCCACGCCATTCTGCAAATGTAATTGACGGGCGGAACTATGTGTTTTCGCCCGCACAGTTCATGCAAAACACATAGTCCCATGAGCATTAGTCAATCAGACGAGTCAAGAGTACCATTACTGCAGACGACACATACGGTCACGTGATTAGAGAGGAGCCTGCTTATTGGATGGCATGTAATAGGTCAGGTTATGAGGCTATCAAGGGTCTGCATAAAACTGGGATTTAGATGTGGTGATAATTCGCTAAAACATTGTTGTACATAAAAGCAGATCGACATCTGTTAGTAGTGACACACTCATTTTAACAAAACAGGTTCGATGCACTTCTAGGATATTTGAGACGTCCATGTACACGTAATGGGGATCCATGTCATGTTAGGGTAACTGTGTGCGCATGCACATGAGTGCATGAGTGCATGCATGCGTGTTATTTATATAATATCTGTTCGAAAATACATGTTATCTAAACTGGTATCGCGAACGTATGCATGATTTACATATTAGATATTTCCCAGGGAAAAGAGCTCCGGAGGACTGTGCACGAACTCAGTCCCTCCTGCAATTCCCTCTATAGCTGTGACCTTTCAACACTGTCCTTGCGTGGAGTTTACTGCAAAGCAATGTTGTCATTGAGGTGAGTTGATTACTCGTGGAAGGTATGAGCCATTCATTGACTTGATTACAGTTATCTCTTGTCCTTCATCCATTAATCTCACTTCCCCTCTCGCGCTGTTTGTGTGAACCTTATTATCATTTATAAACACTACTTTGAAACCTTGAAAATTTAGTGACTGTAATGGGCAATATCCGTGTTATGATAACACAAGTATATTTGATTTGTTTTTTGAAATGGTGATTTTTTTTTCTAGCAATAGGAAAAAATATATATGACCTTGCTATATTGTTCTCCCTGGGA
Source organism: Streblospio benedicti (assembly GCA_019095985.1). Lineage (NCBI taxonomy): Eukaryota > Metazoa > Annelida > Polychaeta > Spionida > Spionidae > Streblospio > Streblospio benedicti. The sequence continues at coordinate 21,023,403 of CM032659.1, forward strand.
AGTCTGCACCAAGACGTGTCTATTGCCATCTTTTCTCCTGTAGGTTCTCCACGGGATTACCGAAACTTTTATCTTCTTTTGATGAAACTCAGAAATGCATCTATCTTCATTCCAACATTTCAGTAAAAGTGGTTATTGTCAGGAAGCGCTCATTTTGTTTCTACATTCAGTTTCTACGATGTTTTGTGACAAACGATAGTGTCGTAAATATTAGATGAAAAAAATGTGGATATAAATTATGGCAAAATCATTTTTCTATAATTAATTATCCCAAGTTTACAGTCTATCAACCACACAAAGGTGTGTAATAACGACCACACTATTGGCCATTCACTGGACTGTAGTTACAGTGAGAATAAATCTGGGTATACAAGAACAACATACACGACGATGGACTTAAAGAATAAGATTAACGTCATCATTCCATATGTGGAATCCTAAAGTATCAAGCCAATAAAGACGTCTCCGGTTTCAGATAAATCATATTTTGAGCAAATTGAGGACGTTGTGTTTTCTGTTTTTATCTATACAATAACGCAATTTATTCCCTTGCATATTACTTCAATCTCATCTTGCCACAGCAAGGTATCATCTATCAAATTTTAGAGATAGATGGATAGAACCCTGAATCGGTAAAGATGTCTTTATGAAGGTGGTCAATGATTTATCACAATATTGTTTCTTAATTACAGCACACACACCATTTATTGCAATGCAACTCTGCTGTGTGTTTCACATTTATTGTTACATTTCTTTCAATAAACAAAAATCCATCTGTTGTCTTGGTAAGTTTATGTTATGTAAACACGCACACAGCTTTTAATATTCCTGTTATTTAAGTATTCCCAAATTGCTTTGTGCTTTGGTGGCCGAGTGGATAAGGAGTTGGACTCGTGACCACAAGGTCGTCGGTTCGATTCCCGGTCGGGTCGTTTGATGATGGGCGTTGAGCAAACTCAACCGAATTAGTTACACACTGCTCCTTGGCACATACACGTTAATTTGGTACATGTCATTGGGTTGAAAGAGTGAGTAAGTGATTGTGTCAGTAATTAACAACATTCTGGCTGAAAGGGCTGCCGATGCAAGTATGTGAGAATTGATCAAGCAAACTTGGGAAAAACACATCAGAAAACTCCACTAGCAGTAAAATGCGAAGAAATTAGAACTCCAGAAATTTCCGTCCATAGGTGGGTTTCGAACCCACGACCTCCGGGTTGAGATGATAATTGACCAAGTATTTAGGCTGGAGGCTACAGAGACATCGGTTCGTCCGAGTTGCCTTTTAACAGCCCGCTGCTTGGGATGGTGGTATCATTCTGGTCTCACAACCTTGTGATCGTGAGTTCGAGTCCCGTCCGGGCCACTTGATATAGTCAAATGGAAGATGTGTCTTCAAGCTATGTCAATATATTGGGTAGGAGCTTGCTTGCCATAGAAGAGAGAGAGAGAGAAGAATATAATTGTATCCACAAGCAAACTTGGGAAAAACACATTAGATCAATTGATGATCTTTGCATGTGCCAATAACCTTGTCTAAAATGTAAATTGGTGATTACGTATGTCCTCGTGTGTGTAAGCTTAGAGACCCATCCATGTTACAGTGACAGTTGAAAGTATTGAAATTATCAAATAGGTAATCTGGATTTTTTATATTTGTAAGCTTTTTACGGGGTAGGGCCAACACATGAAAGGAGTTTAACAATACAAGCATAACAAAAAAATCAAAATTAAGTGTCAAAACGAAATTTCATGTCATACAGAATAAAGCTGAAATAATGTACTCCATTTCTTTTGAAAATCTTACACTGATAATCTTAGCCGGTGTATTTTACTTGTACGTCACTTCTTGTGCTGTTTTAATTTGAAAAAGACCCTTTAGGAGTTCGAAAGCATTTTTGAATTAAGTTCATCAAGAATACAGCTGAATAAGAAAACTATATGCAATAGATGATCTAACTATGTGGCTACTAGCAGCGATATTTACAAACGATTAGATTACAAATCCACAGAGTTACATATATTTCCATGTCTATTCTATGTTTGTGAACCTGCAGAGCCACCACTGTTGTTCTCATTCACAACGCACTGGGCGTGTCGGGACAGTCAGTCTCCGAGAGTGTGGAGCGTAGCAAGAACTACATTCACAGCTGTAGGGATGATGTACATTTTGTCACGCACCGCAAATGTGGAACAGTGTTCTCTTTCTTCTTGACCCCCTCCCCTCCCCCCAGAAGTGAAAACATCAGATGTGTGACATAATCAAAGAATATCCACACAGTTTGTTGCACTTGCATATGCCATAAAATAATATTTATTATATATCAGGAATGTAAATCATAATATTAATTAATGTATGAAATCTGTTGTGTATCTTTTTTAAATGCCACGTTTAAATAGTAAATAGTGGAATTCTGATATGAAAAGTTTTAGCGTGCGAGGTGGTACAAAAGAGTGGTCTGGCTCAAGGACTAATTAGCGGATTCCTCCTACGACGCTGCTACGTAGCTCTACGTGTACCAGCCAACTAGCAAATTCATCGGGAATTTTTTTAATTTATTGACGAATTTACTGCATGGTTACAGTTATAGTTTGCTGTGGCCGTAGGGCTCGTAGAACATTCGCATCTATAAGCAACACTTCGTTTTGCTCAGCAACTCGTCGCAACATTTTTAGTACGTTCTATGTCGCCCAAATAAGCCCAGATTGGGAACTTCACTTACTTCGTGTCTGTGCGTTAGAAGGGTTCGTCTTATGTGTACAGCGGTTTTTACATTGCCGAATGGGGTCTATGCATATAGAAGTAACGATGCGATCGTCATGAAACTTGGTGAGTGGCCGCGTGTCATTTAAGCCATGGGTTACTTAATAGCAGTGAGTAATGAGTGAACACTTTATTCACCATACAGGTACGGGGAATGGTTAGATTGTCATGAGATTGAGTGTATGGCCTCGGTGTGTGGGGGTGGGTGTGGGGGTGTCACCTCCAACCCTCGGGAACATTATTTGGTGCAATTTGACCTATTGGTTACGAAATAACAGGCAAAAAAGCGAATAGTGAACAAGAATCTGGCCCGAGCTGCGCTCAGCTGCCAGTTCCTTATTTATTAATATTTAAGCTTCTTTACATTCCATAAACTGTTTTATAAAAATATATTTTATATGTTTGCGGGCTTGACAGAAATTCATGTACATTGCTTGCGTTGCTTTGCGTTGCTTGGTTTACATTATGGTTATAAATATTTGAATAAATACTAAGAAACATTGACACTACATATCATAATCTATATACATATAAGCAAGAAGCTACAAAAAACTATATAGCACAACATAATGATAGACACTTGAAATATAATGGAAACCATAAATCTTAAATGCAACTAATACAATATTATATTACTCGCTATAGTTCAGGAATAAATGCTTTGTTTATGAGCACTGGATAACTAGAATAAACGGTAAATAATATAAACTCGTTATTTTGTTATTGGTTATCTCGAATTTTTTGTTATGTGGAGTTACTTGTATTTCCCTTCTACCACATGTTATGAACATAATGTTACGAGAGGTAACGAGGTCGGTACTACATGTATATATACCATTAAAATGCATATCGGTATTTAACGAACAATTCTCAACTGGTATTCAGCATATTTCTAGCTTGTTGGTATCAACTGTGTTACATTTTATCATAATAGGATAACATCAAAAGCCCTAACAACGTTACCCACATTATAGCAATATTCGCATTTTTCACTGCATTTATAAAATCCCTGATACTAAAGATATCATATGTATCCAATGGATTATTCAAGAATCAGATAAAATAGCAAACAGTGATAATGATGTTGTATGTTATAAGGGCTATAAGTAGATCGATTGTTTGATCTGCTTTACAAACATTTAAAATATTTTGATCAACAATACTCCTCCTGAGGCGCATATTCCAACCAGCAGTGTTTTACTCTATTTTTTTTATTATTTTACACATTACTAACAATTTTAATATTCACTCGTATGCACACATTGTACATTGTACATCGTAACATCTTTTTTACATTATAAAAAGACATTTATTTCCAAATGTGTCAGGTTTTTATTATAGGCTCAACTCCCATATATAGCTCTCTATATATGTGTGTGTGTGTGTGTGTGTGTGTGTGTGTGTGTGTGTGTGTGTGTGTGTGTGTGTGTGTGTGTGTGTGTGTGTGTGTGTGTGTGTGTGTGTGTGTGTGTGTGTGTGTGTGTGTGTGTGTGTGTGTGTGTGTGTGTGTGTGTGTGTGTGTGTGTGTGTGTGTGTTTGTGTGTGTGTGTGTGTGTGTGTGTGTGTGTGTGTGTGTGTGTGTGTGTGTGTGTGTGTGTGTGTGTGTGTGTGTGTGTGTGTGTGTGTGTGTGTGTGTGTGTGTGTGTGTGTGTGTGTGTGTGTGTGTGTGTGTGTGTGTGTGTGTGTGTGTGTGTGTGTGTGTGTGTGTGTGTGTGTGTGTGTGTGTGTGTGTGTGTGTGTGTGTGTGTGTGTGTGTGTGTGTGTGTGTGTGTGTGTGTGTGTGTGTGTGTGTGTGTGTGTGTGTGTGTGTGTGTGTGTGTGTGTTATACATAAGTTTATACATGTAGGTAATTTTGTCAAGTAACAATCTATATTACTCAGTTTAAATAATACCTATCCATATAGCAATGTTAACATCGATTGGTGGACACGCGTTGATGGGGGAAACGTAACCATGATATTTCAAAGCTGGTGAATCACTTTAGGAGACAAGAGACCATTACGAAATATCTGAAGAGGTGAAATGGTATTGACTATTTGCAATGCTTAGTTAAACTATATATATTTGATTTGTTACATTTATTGCATACAAAGAGTGGTTTTGAAGAAAAAAAATCTTATAAGTAATAATGTTGAACTGATTATTATGACTATGACCTAATAGTCACTCCTAATGTGAGAGCCATCATTGATTTCTCCTTCTCTCATAACGTTGTCTTGAAAAAATAATATATACATGATTGATTCCCCGCTGCCATCGCGCCTGTTCAGGACATCAAGCAGTGTTATATACAGAAGGATAATTAGCCTAAATTTAATGTAAAATTTAAAAAGTGTGCGGAAAGTAAAAAGAGGCTGTGATGTGGACCTGGTGTAGCCTATTTAGTACTACTAATGATAAATCAATGCATTTTCTAATTTCGTTAAACCAAGTGTCCATATAAGGTGGTAATGTTAAGATATATGCGCAATATCCCTCAAATGCCGATGTACAAGTATGAGTAATGTGCAAAATAACCCCAAAAATATCTGCAAGTTACATTTTGCATTCGCAGCTGCAAAACATGTTATGGTTGGATTTTGCGGCTCCCAGACCCTTTTTGTTTGCAAAATACATCAACGCACAATGCAACCAGTTTCAAAATGCGGCTGGCTGCAAAACACGTTTCAACATCTCCTCTTCATTTTTGGTACAGTAAGAACCTCAGATTACATTTTACATTAATAACCATTCTGAATAACATTGACCAATTTTGGATGAAAAAGTAAGCAAAAATGAAACAAATCTTAATTTTCCTCCGCGAGCAGATATCTACTTCATTAACTGTAGCTTGATCTTCAATTAAAGTCTGATCTTAGGGAGAACACATTGTGGAATACGCTGGACTCCAATTACAGTCCGAGTTTTGACAGAACAGCTGATAGCCGCCATTATCTGTGAAGCGCCCAACCACTTTACTCGAGCCTCCGCCACAGATCTGCTGCAGCACTGGCTCGCGAAACTGCGGAAGCTGCATGATGCTGGGCACCACAAAGTAGTTTTTGTCCCGTGTCTGTGGCTGTGAAGAGAGAGCGCGGAACACAGCCTCATTATCATTACCATCCTGAATGCCAATAGACAGTACTTTGGCATTCACCTCCTCCATAGCTTTCATGGCATTTGCTATTTGCACGTCGGAACTGCTCACACCGTTGTACGTGATGAGCACTACAATGTTGTTCACGTTGGTGCGATCTCCCTGCGATGCTGTGAAGAGGCGCGTCGCACTTTGGAGAGCAAGATGTGGGAGCTGAATACTACCCTGATTCTTGAGTGCCAATATTGCTGTCACAATCTCTGTGCGATCTGTGTACGTGAAAAAATTGAACCTTCTTCTTGCTCGATAGTCAAAGGTCACCATTCCTATGTTTGTACGGTCCTGTCCTATGGGCAGCTGGTCCAGCAGAGAAACAACAAATTGCTTGACATTGTCATAATAGAAGAGCATTGTGGACTGACCAATGACGAAGACTATGTCGAGACGAGCATTGCTACACTGACCTATTGATGGACAAATTGAGGAAGATTCCTGTGTGACTTTGCCCTCTGGGCATGCACAGTAGCTTGTCTGGTAGAGGTCGTTGCAGGGTTTACTGCACATTGAACGTAGCACATCCGGGAGAAGAGGAACACCAAATCCGGTGGTTACAAAATAGTTCTGATTCTTCACCTGTGGAAATGATGATGCTGCTCTAGTCTCTGTTTCATGTTTCTCCTTCATGCCTGGCCTTGTGTGTATATTAGCGAGGGCCACAGTGAATGTGCGAACGCCTCTGGAATTGGCAGCCAAGCTTGCATGCTCTATATCAGAGATCGACTCATTATAAGTTGCATTTGCAGTTACAAGCAACAAAACATTAGGAACGTCATTGCGGTCACCATTTTGTGTCGTGAACTGTGAGAATAGAGATTTTGCAAATGCTTCCTCGTAGTTCACATAGGATAATCCACTGGGAGCGCTCCTGATATACCGCACTATATCATCCCTTGTCAGCAACTCATTCATGTAGAACAGGTCTATCGCTATTCTGCCGAAAATGAAGAACCCTATTCTGGTGTTGTCTTTGTCTATCTGGAATCCATCAATGATAGATATGGCAAATTCTTTGATGCCAGGCCAATTTGTAGAATTCGTGCAATCCAGCCCGATGACCAGGTCCAAGGCCGAAGCACGGCAATCACCAGCCTGAGCACACCTACAAGATTGAACATTAGATTTTGCTTAATCATTTTGAAATGTATTGCAACAATTACATACTATTAAGTGAGTGTACAGTAAATCTTTATTAATAAACAAGCCAACTTACCTATACGTGAAATAGTGGTTATTCACACATTGACTTGAACACCCCCCATTGTTTCTGGCACACTCGTTGTTGGGACAGTATGGGCCAGGAGGTCTTGTAGGAAGTGGAGTGGTACTTCTATATGTTATGGTGGATGATGACTGTGTGGTAGTACTGGTAGTTGGTGCAGTTGTTGTAGTTGTCGTGGTTGTTGTTCTGGTAGATGTCGTAGTTGGACGTTCAGGTGTTGTTCTTGTCGTTGGTGCTGGTGCAGAAGTTGTAGTTGTAGCAGCTGGTGGTGATGGTGTTTGTGGCGATGGCGGTGATGTTGCTGGTGGTTCTGGCGGTGATGGTGGTTCTGGTGGTGCCGCAGTGCTAGCAGTTGTTGTAGTTGGTGAAGGTGTTGGTGGTCCTGGAGATGGCGGTGATGGTGCTGGTGGCTCTGGTGGTGATGGTGGTTTTGGTGGTGCCGCAGTGCTAGCAGTTGTTGTAGTTGGCGAAGGTGTTGGTGTCGGTGGTTGTGGTGAAAAAGTTGGGAGTGCATCGGGCTCCTTCACACATGCCAATCTATATAGCGGTTTTAAACCACATTCTCCAAAAGTTGGTTGTAAGTCACAAAAGCATTGATAACCAGCTCTTTCGGTAAATCGGCACCAAATTTCATTGGTTGCTAAGCCACATATATTACCGAGCACAGTTTGACTGACGGGTCGTATGCCTTCAAATGAGAAGTCAAAATTAAATGTGAACTCATTGTTAGAAGGCAATTGATTGAGGTCAGATATGTCCAGACCAACTGAGTAGATTTTAGCTCCTCTGTTTGATACTAATGCCCTGCCGTAGCGAAGCACAGATGACAAGCTACTTTCAATGTCGCCATGGCTAAGTAATATAACGACGTTACCAACAAAATCTCGGTCTCCATTTGTAGTCGTAAATTGGTTATCAAGAACTTCTTTGAGGCCTAAATCAGGGACTGACATACCCGCTGTAGCTTTCAAGCTAAGAATGTGATTGACCATCATTGTGCGATTTGTGTAAGAATTGAGGTAGAACTCGGAAACACCAATGCCATTATTGGTGACTAAACCAATACGCGCACGACCGGGAGAGACTTGCAGCTGATCTATTGTATAAATCATGAACCACTTCACAGCATCAAAGCGGCTGGGTACTAGACTCATGTCAATAACAAATACAAGATCGAGGGCAGCGTTCAGACATCCAGATGGCACTGGACAGATGACGTCTTGTTCAACTGGCACAAGCCCTACTGGACATGCGCAGTAGCTAACATTATACATATCATTGCAAGTCCGTTCGCAGAGTTGATCAAGGATTCCAGTCACAAAAGAAGTAAACCCTCCATTGCGTCCAAAGAAATAGTCTCTATCTCGTCTACGTGGCCGTGATGATATGGTTTTAATACTTTCTTCATGCTGATCCGGGGACTGGGATACACTGAAGCCAACAGCTATGACCCTGATACCAGAAGCTGCTACACTGTCCGATGCCATCTCAAGGGAACTTCTTTGATCACTATCATAACTGTCAGTGATGAACACTGCAATATTGGGCACATCCAGGCGGTCCCCATGACTTTGCATAAATTGGTCATCCATAAGCGCTTGTAGAGCGGGTATGGCGATTTGTAAGCCCGTGTTGGTTGGTTTCAATACAGCGATGGCACGAATGATATCCGTTCTGTCACTGTACGTGTTGAGGTAAAACTGGTTAGTCACGGAGTTGCTGTATGTGATGCAACCCACTCTGCTGTGAAATGGGCCGATGGTGAGGAGCTCTATAATCGACACTGTGAACTCAAGCATATCTCTCCATGTTTGACCAGAAGCCACATTGCTATCGAACACTATCACCAGGTCCATTGCTGTTGCAGAGTAGCAGAGATCCCCGTTTGGTGGAGCACATCTGTAGGACAGGTAGTAGTTGTTTACACACTCGTTTTCACACCCTCCATTTTCTGTTTGACACTCGTTTTCTTTGCATGATGTGTATTCACCATCTGGTTTGGCGGTTGTATATACCTGAGTTGTACTTGTTGGTCGTATTGTGGTTTTCGATTGCGTGGTTGTAGTTGACATAGTTGTAGGGCGAGTCATTGTAGTCGAAGAAAGTGTGGTGCTAGTCGTTGTTCTTAATGTAGTTGTAGAAGGAGTGGATTTTGTTGAAGTAGCTGTTGTAGTTACAGTAGTTGTAGTAGTTGTTGGACGAGTTGTTGTGCTTGAACTTGTAGGACTAGTCGTAGTTGTAACAGTCGTGGGGGTATGTGTTGTAGTTGAAGCATTTGGGGGACGAGTAGTTGAAATGTCTGTGGAAGGTATAGTTGTTAACGTAGTAGTCGGACGAGATGTGATTGAAAATGTTGTAGGACTAGATGTAGTTGTTGAACTTGTTGATGGACGACTTGTAGTAGTTGAGGTAGTTGTTGGCGGAGTTGTAGTAGTTGTTGATGTTGTTGCAGGCCGAGTTGTTGATTTCATTGGACGAGCTGTCTCATTTGGGGTGGTAGGCAATATTGTGGATGAAGTCGCCATTGGTACTGTGACTGTTGTTACCATTGGTTGAGGTGGTGGGGTCACAGGATTACCATCCGATGTAAAACACTTGAGACTATAAGCTGGCGACCACTTGCAGTTTTGTGCGTCGAAAACAAAGCATTGATACCATGCTTTTTCAGTGAATCGACATTGTAAACGATCATTGCCACCTCCACATAGTTCCATTAGCAGTGTATCCTTAATACTTGGAAGATCATATATAGACAATGGGGCAAAGTAATTACGGTTAGCTTCTTTTGGCGCTGCAGACATTGCTTTGAATTTAGCATCAACATCTCTTCCAGGTGAGAATGAATCAACTCCAATGGAAAACAAGCGAATACCTTTTGCAATGACCGAATTAGATGCATCTTCTAACGTTTGTGTAGGACTATTTCTTAAGTCAGTGAAAGTCAGTAAAATGACCACATTAGGGGCTCCAGGCCTGTCACCATTTGTAGGGAGAAACATTCTATCCAGATATCGCAGTCCAAGTTCTGGAGCTGTTATTTGAGCCCTGTTGATGTCCATGTTCATGATATAAGTTACCATCATGGATCTGCTGCCATTGTATTGGTTAAAAAAGAAGTGTGATTTTGCTTCAGTGTTAGAAAAGGAAAGTACTCCTATCCGTGTATGGTCTTTTGAAATTCTCATTTGGTCTATCAGGGAAATGACAAACGATTTAATAAGTTGTCCTTGAAATATAGTTGGAGCTTCTCCAATGGCGAAGACCAAATCCAACGCTGCCTCAGGACAGCCACCAAATCCACTATAGAGTATGTCTGCTTCTTCATAGACATCATTTTCACACCCACAATAGTTTGTATTATACAGATCAGGACATCTTTTTGCACATATCTGCGAGAGTAAAGAAGACTGCAGTTGTGCGTTCAGAACGGTCTCCGTGAAATAGTTGCGGCCCAGCTGTTGTGGTGGAGAGGAGACTACCTTGACCTCTTCCAGATCCTTGCCCTCCATATTTCCCACCTGCACCGCATAAATCTCAGCCTTCAGCTGGGTGGCAGCTGCAATAAGACGTGAGAACTCCAGGTTGAGACCATCGGAGTTTGTAGACTTGAGAATGACGACGATATTAGGGACGTCCTTTCGATCTCCGCCCCCCGGTGAAAATTGGGTCATCATGGCCTCATATAGTCCAATGTGCATCTTGATGTTTTCGCCCATAGCTGGGAGGCGACCCATGGCTTGCAGGATGTCAGAGCTTGTGTCGTATGTGTTCATGTAGAAAGCGTGACCTAGAAGAATATGTGTGATTCGTGATAAATAAATAAGTGGCATTGACACTCAAGCAAATGGCGGTGTAGCATGTCAATAAAGATAGTAAAAAGAAAAATGTCTTGTCATTAACAAATAGAATGTAGAGTATACAATCGTATAACCTGGCAAATAGAAGCCCATATTTGTCAGGGTGTTGCCCAACGTGATGACGCCAACACGCGTGTCTTGGATGCCGAGTCGAAAAGCACTGACCAGTGAGATTGCAAAAGCACGGATCTGTGGCCAGTCTGGGTTGGTGGCCTGGTTATCCAACATCAACACCAGGTCGAAAACCATGCTAGAGCATTGATTGTCCTCTGTGCATCTAAAAGAGGGCATATATTGTAAAATAAAATCAATAAGAAAATTTACTTTGTTGCTGTTAGAAATACTACTACTGCTCGTAAAAATCCGATGTGCTAGTAACACACATATGTAGTTATTTAAAAGGAGATGGGCCCTATGCGCCCTTGTATCTGCCTATGTAAGTAACTAGATTCGGTTGTATAAATATGGTAAGTGTTATGGAGAAACATTGGATGACGCTAAAAGCGTCATAATTTGTTATATATTAGTTTTGTTTTTGATAAAAGCTGACAAATTCAATAAAGCCACCGTGTTGATCAAATTCACCTCCGTGCCAACACACACTCGTTCTAAACACACAATAGTCAGTCTCGATCATAAAAAAAAATAAATATGGGCATAAATGTGGGTAAAATCCAGATTTGTAAACAGATGAAAACAATAACGATGTACATTTATGCATACAGCCATATCGTAGCCACTAGCATTTGGTCCAGGGGCTTCATGCATTAGCTATACATGGAGCTTGCGACCACTCGCTGTCAGTCCCCAGCAACACAATAGTATTGGTGCCCACATTCAAGTTTAAGGTTAGCTATAGAATTTTGGAATTTTTAGTTGAACCCCTGATGTTTCAAACATTTGGAACTGCAAGCACCATACCTGAACTTGTTGTAGTAGTCGTTGATACAGTGAGAAGCGCAGTAACCATTCCGAACAGAGCACTCATCTACCGTACATGAACATGAACACTTCAGGTCTTGGCTGATGGACTCAGTTGTGGTGGAGGTTCTCGAGCCACTGGGTGTTGTGCTGGCAGGAGAGGATGATGACACCTGGTTACCATATGAAGAGGTGGTGGTACCTGAATAAGGCATTTGGATTTATGGTAATTTATGATGAGCAGTGATCAAATCTGATATGCGATTATGTTGAATTAGGATGGGATATTGATGTTGTTTATCTTTGAAAAGGAACCTGTGCAGTTCGAAATCGCTTAAAATAATTATATTTGAAATTTGAATTTTACAGTTATTTTTGCAGATATGCAGATAAATATATTAAAATAATTGAATCATATAAATTTAAGTATCGTATTGTGATTGATGAACTAAGAAGGAATGGGCCATTGAAAACGAACAATGACAGCACCGATTCAGTTGGCATTGATGTTGAAATCCATCAAACCATTGATCAAATTGTGCCACGGAAAGCAGTTCACGTTCAAATAAATACATGTAAATGATCCGCAATATAAATATATGGTGACATATATTATGGTACAACACTGGTGACCTACCGCCTGTCGGCCGTCCCCCTCCAACTCGCTGGGTGGTGGTCGCGACCGGGGTCGTCGTTGTGATGCCGAGCAGCAGCAGGCGCAGGGCGGCGAGGTCGCGTTCTAAATCCTCATAGTCCCCCTCAACTGTGGTCATATCCTCCTGAAGGTTATCTATGGCTGTCTGAAAGACAAATTAAAGTGGATGTTAATAGATGTTTCATTGTGCCAGGTTTAAGTTTTACGTGAGGCGAATTTTGTGGAAGGGAAATTTAATTGGGGCGTGTGCAATAAATAGTGAAGCATGTGCCCTATGTGCCACCTAGTTCTGATTATATTTATCGTCAACATAAAGCTAGTTGTGCTTTATTTATCACACTATTTCAGCCATTCGTCACATATGCCACAATTTTAAAACCCTCATAATACATCTTTATTCAGACTTTTTCAAGAAGTATACATGTATCTGTATATAGACTAATTTTAGGACTTTATTCAGGGAATTCCTCCCAAACGGGATCTGCTAGGTGTGATCTGACTACGGACTATCGTGCATAGTACAGTGTAGCTTTGCAAGTTATCTTTCTGGAGTTCATGATGGTCCTATTGGGTGTCTATCGGCGATTTTATAACAAAAATAGCAGACAGCGGCAGCCATGACGGCCTCATATGACGCCAATAAGACGCCAAAGGCTCCATAAGGGTTGAAATGTCAATTTGTCAATGCACCTAATACGGCCACATCCCCACTTGGGGTTTGTGAATTGTAGAACTTTCAATTAGGACCACCGCTGCAGTCGATTTCTTACAGTCCAATCCTTCACAAACAGACCATTGCAAACATCCACAGAGACCACCTCTCCAATAAGACCACTTGAGCTGAGCCCTTTGGCAGTCTTAATGGAGAGGTTCTACTACAGTGTGGTAAGTATATCGTAGATATGACTTTGACTCATAATACATGAAGGATGGCATGGTTGTTTTTAATTTCCTGAGAGTCAATATTATTGTACAAGGCGCATTGGTACGATGTAGGGCATTAGCTTATTCCTCAGTGCATTTTCCTCTACACTGTATGAGGAGAGGAATTTTCCTGGTTTGGTTATGTACTATGTAAGTATATCAAACAGTGTAGGTCCATTTGTAATCAGCGACAATTTGCGAATTTTGGGTTGTATGGCTGTGGGTGGTATCTAGACATGGTTGTGTGCTGTCAGAATGGGCGTGAGTATTGCTAGAACAGTGGTTGGTGGTGTCAATGGATGGGAAACATTTGTTATTGATTAGCGGTAGGGGCATGTGGGTTACATGTGACGGGTGGAATCCAAATGGGTAGTCTGCATTGTCACTAGAGTCGTGGGTGCTGGGGTGGTGGTAACTGAATATGGAGGATGCTGTATCGTGTGTATGTAAGTAATATTTGTTGTTAAATAGTGGGTAGATGGTCAATGTCGTTAGGACGAGAGGTGCGGGGTATGAGGACTGTTAGGATGCTGTAGACCTTTCGTCCTATGCAATATTTGCTGTTGATTATAATTGTGGGGTGGGCGTAGGGGTTGATGTGGGTAGGCAATATCAGGAAATGGTTGGGTGGTGTCAGAATAGGGGGGAGGGGGGCAATTGTCATTACAGTGGTGAGTGGGGTGGTACTTAGATGTTAGAACAGAGATGCAGTGGTGTACATGTATGCTGCGGTTGGGCTGTCAAGACAGTCTGGGTACTTCAGACTCGTACTATGCAAGAATATTTGTTGTTTAATGATGGGCAGAGATGGCGTATGGTTGGTGTTTACTTCAGAAATAAAGCATTGCCCTTAATTGATTTGTTCATGCCCATGGGTATACGGAAACGCCTAAGAAACGTGACTATCTAGGCCTGCACTAACTAAGAGGTATCGTTCATGGTACAGGTTGGTTTTGCAAGCTATGTTTCTGGCGTGCATGATGGTTCTGTTGGGTGTCTATTGTCGAGTTTTTAACAGAAGTAGCAGACAGCGGCAGCCATGTTTTTAGTCATGTTGGAGTCATGCGACGTCATAAAGACCCCATTTGTGTCACATGGGTTTAAACATTAATCTGCAACTGCACCTTATAGCTTGGTATATATTTTGTATACCACTCCGCTTCTTATCATTTTCTCAACAGTTGGTTTGAAGGATGGCATGGTTGTTTTTAATTTCCTGAGAGTCAATATTATTGTACAAGGCGCATTGATACGATGTGGGGCATTAGCTTATTCCTCAGTGCATTTTCCTCTATACTATATGAGGAGAGAAAATTTCCTGGTTTGGTTATTGTCTTCTATATTACAATTCTCTGTCTTGTGATGTTGTGATTGTAGCTCTTGAATAATTGTATTTAGAGTGTCTTTAATTATTGGTTTATAGAAGTTTGGTGGATGCAGTATATGGAAACAGTACAGTTTTCGATCACAAATTTGTGAACAGGAAGCTATTGCTTCGAAATTTAAATAAATAAATTGGTGTACATTTTAGTGTGTTTGAATATTAAGCAGTAGACAGATATATACAAAGAAAATATTTGGTGGATATTGATTTCTTTCCAACACTTGTTTGATTGAAAAGTAATATAATAATGACAAGTCATAGCACGGGCCAGCAGGTTGCTGAGCAAACAATCATTTGTATAATATTATATTTAGACATTGTCATACAAATGTAAACTTAAAAAAACTGACATGGTGAGCGCATAGTGATTCAATATTCAAAAGAAATATAATATTTCCAGATAAACTTTAATGCAACATATACCGTTATCATTCTCTTATGGCTGTCGATTAACATAAGAGTGACTATCATCGCTAGTCACAGTTGTTTGTGGGTTTGGCAACCCTGGATATTCCTAAATTTAGAACACGACCTATGAAACGTGCAAATACAATGTTGCTGGTTTTAAAGTTAGTCTGAACTGCGTGGGAGTGAATTTGAACTCCAATGGAATGGAAAAAGAAAGCGGCGATGTTTACGTTGATTCATAGCCTCGTTTAACCAGACTAAGTATTGCATACAGAGCCTGTTCCAGTTGACACATTTGGTTTGTAATCCGAGATGGCGGCCAGTTTATTAAGACGTTCAGAGATATGCGGGGCACGTTATTGTTTGGAGGGTTGACGTTTTAAGGAACACGTTGAACGCACTGTGTCCTACTTGAACGCTGCACGTTTTACGCTAGTCGCTCTGTATTCTCGGAAGTATGTCGCCATTAACATTATTGTAAACAAGCTAGATATTTTATTGGTGATCTGAATTTCGGGCATTTTAGTATATACGTGTATTGTTACTACGTATACAATGTGTCGAATAAAATAGATTGTAATCAAAATATCATGGGATCATTAATAACACTTAGATATGGAACCCAATTGACGTTATCAGGAAGGAAAGAATCGAATCGGCAGTCTGCCGTCAACATCAAGCTGTCAATCACACGTCACGTACAAAATGGCCTCGTTCAACCAGGATCTCTATTGGATGAAATGAGCGCCGCTATTACAGAGTCTGGTTGATCGAGACTACGTACAAAAGGGACTAGTCCGTGAGCCACATTCTCTTATAGTTACTTTGGTGGAAGTGGGCGTGGCATCATGAAATAATAACGCTCTTTTCTGAAAATATTTCCGGGACTTTGCGGGAGTGAACTCTACCCTCTTAAAGGAATTCTAGTATTTTGTATTTGAAACTAGCTATCGTCCCCCTGCTAGACACTTCTATTACAAATACTGTAATTGTAAACTGTTAGATGTACTATGGAAATCATGAATGATTTTTACTCCTTGGTAAATGACCTCTCCGTGACCAAGATGGAATTGCTCGTCATCGAAATATTGGTGGGATAAACCAATTATGAGCTGTTGTTAAAAATACGTCATGATTTCCATAGTTTTGAATACATAGTTAAAGAATTTGTTCAATAATAATAGATGTACGTAAGTAACCACGCTCTTTTATTCAACCATTTAGGGACTATTCAGTATTTATAACAGGGTGGGATAGGAGGATTTTCCAAAAATGCTGTGAAAAAATTGATAGCCCCCCCCCCTCAAATCTCTGTGAAAAAAAATGGTAACCCCCTCAATATCCTGTGATAGAAATTGATGACACCCCCCCCCTTTACCAGTTAACGCAATCATTGTCAGAGTTAACCCAAATCCGATTTGATGGATATCCAATCCACAATTTAAAAAACGAGAAATGTTAGTACAGAATCTTAAAAATAGGGGTACATTTTCTGTGAAAAAATTGATAGCACCCCCTCAAAATTGTGTGAAAAGATTGATAACCTCCCCTCCAAACAGTGTGATAAAAGTTCATGGCCCGCCCTTACATCCTCCTACCCCACCCAGTAATAAATGCTGAATGGTCCCTTAAAATTATATAGACATGTGGTAGAAATAAGATTATTAATAGTAGGGTCATAGACTTCCTAGAGAGAAATAAAGTACTTAGAAAGGAACAAATAGGCTTTAAAAGTAAATGCCGTACATCGGACCACACTTTTGTTATAAAATCATTAACTGAAAAATATAAAAAATAATAAAAAACTATATATATGCATGCTTCATTGATTTAAAGAAAGCTTGGACTCCGTGTCACATACATGTTCAATACTGCAAGCTACTAAGAATAGGCTTGGTTGGTTCAATATATAAAGTAATTAAAAGCATGTATAGTAATACCAGACTGAGATTGAAGGTTGGTAATGAGTTAACAGATGAGTTTAGCTCTGACATGTGAGTCCGTCAAGGTGACAACTTAAGTCCAACCCTTTTCAACATCTTTATTAACAACATTCCAGAAATCCTGACAAGGCAACCTGCAAACCAGTAGGGCTTCACTCCATCTCTAAGTTGCCTATTATATGCAGATGATCTTGTAGTACCTTCTGAATCAGATGAAGGACTACAATCTGCTCTGAATA
>CM032659.1:21040953-21059575 GCA_019095985.1 Streblospio benedicti
AGGTCCTTTACTTTTTGTCTTTACGGGTTTGGCCTGGGGCCCTTCCCCCCTCCCGCATGGACTTGGTCTCCCGTGGTTGAAGCGAAGGGGCGCCCAGCTCAGCGTGAAAAGACTGGTGCGAAAGCCCCCGTGGGGGGGCCCTTTTCGTGAAACCCGGCACAATATACATCATCTATATATACAATTATGATGTCAATAGATAAATATATTTCTTGGCTTTATAGTAATGTAGTATTGTCCATATATGTTCAATAGTTATACTGCAAAATACAAAAAAAAAATACCATGGTCTGTCAAGTTAATTTTGAACAGAAAAAAGCACTTGACACGGAAAATGAAAACGTTCCACATTGTCCCATTCCAAATTTCCAGATAGTAAAGAATGTGTAAATTCCGCCTGTCAACATTTTATTACTAACATGAATAAAAATTACTAAGGATTATTTTCATGTGTGATATTGCACAAATCATTCTAATTATGATTGACTATAAGCATTTTATTGGCTCAACCTACAAACAAAAGAAGGCAGAAATTCATGGCTGCTGACAACCGGAAGTGCTTGGCGGCACTACTAACATGTCAAAATATAGGTAAGAAATGCATATTACAAAATTAATGATATTTGAAATAGTGTTTAGAAAGGTTTTGTATGTTGCACAGTACATCTACATTGATTTCACATACGTTAGATACTGAATAATATTGAGTAATGTGGTGAAATTTATTGACGCACGTTTTGATGACACCTGCTCCGAGTAGACTAGAGTCTAGACCTTTCCAATTTTATATTATGTTATAATGCGGCTATTATCAATTGTTTCATTTGAATTAATGAATGGAAATGAATGAAGATATGTCACAAAATAGACTGGCAAGGCAGGGTGCAAAGTTTTTCTCTACTGTATCAATTTTGAACTTGTTAAAAGTAGCATGAGGTCGATCAGTACTATTAGAGTACAGACTACAGTACTGAGTAGTCAACTGCATATCATTTCCCAGTAGTTCTTGGCGATATAGTCATACATAAGGTTCTGAATCCTGAAAGAGTACATTCTATCTATGGGATTTCATAAGTCCCAAATGACCAGTCCACTTTGTTACTGTTGAGTCTAGAATAACAATGGCCAGAAGAGCTATGTATGCTATGATGGGAGTGCTTCTGCATGGCCTAAATGGTCTAAATCCCATCCATTCCAAAAACACTTCTAGATGTCTATATTGTGCCGAGACTTGCACAGTTTAGAAGACTTGTCTATAGATAAAGATCTGAAAAAATTGAAAAAGACATACAAAAACGATGTTAGACACATTTCAGCACCTCTCAACTGATGTTTTGTTTCCAAGCAAACTAATGAACAAATTGAAACATAAAATGTGAAAAAATATTTAAAACGCCCCCAATTTTTAACCTTCATCATCGAAGTTCTGTTGAAGTTTGGGGGTGGTAAATATTTAAATTATTAAACTAGAAACTATCTCACCACTTTTGTTTATAATCAGTTGAATATAAAAATTTGGAAAAGAATGGGATCTAGACTTTGTATGAATCTAAATGCTGAGGCAGCATAATATTAATGTAATATAATATATATATGTTCCAAAGCTGAAATGATTTTGGTAAATTCCTAAGGGGGCTGAGAAGACGATGAATTATAACTGCGACAGGTGTGCTAGCCATGCTTTCAAATAATTTAATATACAATGAAACTGTTAATGGCATATATATATTATTTTTGGAAATATATCAACTTCCATGCTTTTGAGGAAAACATGCTTGAGGCTAGCAATACTAAGGTGGAAACTAAGAAATCAGTTCATGATCACTTGCATGTCAAAAATAGCCAAACATTGAATACTGTAAAACTAGAATATTTCTGTGGCTATTAAATTTTGCGATTTTGCTCAATAAATAAATTTGAGATTTTGAGACTATTTAATTTTCCGATTTTGGTCCATCCTGGACCTTACTATTAATGTACAATGACTGTAGAATATTAATGTTTGATGAAATTCTAAATTAAATCGTTTTTCTTTTTTTACACCTTTACCCACAGAAAAATGTCTATGTGAAAATTGCCAATGTAGACAATCTTATAGAAGCTCCCACTAGACCTAGGGTTGTTAAGAGGTCTAGAAAAAAATATAATACAAGAAAAACATTACAATGTACATGACAGGAATTGTAAAACTAAAATACATTTTGTTTATATTTTGAGCTTGTAAAGCAAGTTTTTTTATAAATATTTATAAATTAGAAAATATTTACTGCTATTACATTTCAGAGTTAATTTGAATAGAAAATAAGTGATTATGACAGCAGAAGTTTTACACAAATATCCATGATGTTACTGTACTGTTATTTAGTGACATACCGTACCTATGTGATTGCGTATATTGATTATATAATTCAGAATCTGATGACTTTGTTAAAACATTATTATTGTAAACATGCCAGTGGTTAATCATTATATGGCATCTGATTGAAGTAAATTGCTTTTTGTAAGAGCAACTTCTATTGAAAAATTTAAAAAAATGATACCATGATCAGTTGTAATTGTCAGGCCTCAAAGATACAGATATGTTACTAGCATTTGTTTCTGCCGTACCTTTATATCAAATCAATATTTGTTCCACATGAGCTTGTATTGTTTTTCAGAAAAAAATTATTATTGCTATTGTGTTAAAGTTATTCAATTGTACCTAGGTTAGGTACGTAGAATCTCTGTAACTAACCAAGTATTCATTGTAATTGTTGTTTTGAAAAATGAGTTACCATTTTTAATGCTATTATTGGCGCAGATATAAATAACAAATCCAATAGAAGTTTAAAGAAAAATACATTGTTCTAAATACTGTATGTACAATGTATATGATGACGTCCTGACTGAAAATGCAGAGATCATCAACCTCATCCATTATAACAGTCTTGGCGATGAACATCCAAGTGAAACTCCCCTATGTAATGTGAAAATTCACCTTGTAAACAAGCTCACCAGGGCTGTAATATGCGATGTAGAACAAATTTTTGAGAATGATAACATATTTACTGCTGCCTATTAAATTTTATAGTAAATTTGAAAAGAAAATTTGTATTTATTGCAACAGGATTTGTGCACAAACATCAATGATTTTACTGTAATGTTAATACCGACATAATATTTAACTGATTGTATATTTGAATATTCAGAATGCTATATGTAAGAGATTAATCATAAGATTAGAAAAATCACAAGATTGCTTCTGATTTATGATAGATTTCAATAGAGGAACTATTATTGAAAATTTAAGAAGGAATGTTACCAAACTTTTTTTAATGATCAGTTGTAACACTTAGGGCTCGAAGATAAAAAGTGGTGCTACTTCTATATGTTGCTGCTGTACCTGTAGAGGAAATCAATTTTTTGCTCCACACAAGCTTGTTTTATTTTGTAATGTATCATTGTTGCAGTATTCCAGTTTTTCAATTTTACCCAGGTAAAATCTCTAACTAATAGTTAGATTATAAAGATTATACCTGGGTAAAATTTATGATATTCATTCTCATTGTTGTCTTTTAAAAATAATTTTGTTAGGTATTAGGCCAAAGTTGATTAAAACTGGATCAAGCGCTTTACTTGTTTGTTATTTTCTAACTGAATGCATTTGGTAGCATTTGACTAAATAATAAAATGAATTTTGACTAACATAGGACATGCATACAATGAAAATACAAATATGATCAATTTAGATGAATCAGTTCTATTCATTTACTCCTAATTCAGATGGATATTCTTGTCTTCTGTACTTCGATTGTTCTTAGACTGCAGGTTTAAGATGTTTAAGATGTCTGTTAACTTGTCCAGCAAGTAATACACACATTACAGGCTTGAAACACTATTTTGTACACAATTGCTCTTCTCATAATTTTTGTCAAAATATGGTTTAAAAGTGAGATTGCTTATTGTTTTATTTGTCACTGTCACACAATCATCCTGAACCATGATGGCAATTGATCATAATCTTTTCCCTGGTGGCAGAGACAGAGTATTAAATGTACATCACAAGGTGTGTGCGTCTCTCCTCAAAAATGGTACCATATGGGTGTGCCATTTCGAACGTCGAAACGGTACCCATCGATACTGTAAAACTAGAATATTTCATGTCTATTAAATTTTGTGATTTTCATCTATGAATTATTTTTTGACTATTTAATTTTGCGACTTTGGTCCATCCTGGACCTACTTTACATAGGCTTTTAATGTTTGCCGACTATTTAAGTTTGTGTTTTTGCACCTATTCACGAAATTCCCAAATTAAATCGTGCGCAAATATTTCTAGTTTTACAGTATACTAATTTGGCATAAAAAAGTGAGTCACTGTTACCCATGTCTATACCTTGACAATGAAAAAGTGACCCATGGCTATACCTATTAAATAATGATACTACATACTGTTAACATTTTGTCAACAAAATTAAAAAATTATAGCAATATCAAACAAAATGAAACTTACACAAACAATACCCGTACATTTCATTTCAAACTCATAGCTATATCAAAAATCACAAAATTTAGACCCATAACTATACAAAAAATCACAAAATTTAGACCCATCACTATATGTGGGATGCCTAAAAAGGTGACCATAGAAATGGCACACCCGTAATGCCCAACATATAGTAAGACCCCTGTGTAGTCTAGCCCTGGGATCCAGCATATTATCACTTGTCACTGCTGTTGTAGATCTTAACTATAACTCAAGTCATCATTACTGCACACCATAGACTGAGGGCTATCTGTGAAGTCCAGTCATGGACATCGACAAGGAGAAGTATCTCATCAAACCACACCGAGCCTCAAACTGGTTGAATAACCAGCTGTGATTTCAATTGCAAATACCATCTTTCTCATATATATGCAAAGGACTATATCATAAATACTCATTCTTCCCACATTCAATCAGAGACTGGAACTTGCTGCCTTCAGTCACAGTGATGGCACCATCACTGGGTACCTTCTAGTCAGTGGTCGCTGGTCACTAAGCTCGAGCCTTGTATACTTGTATACCCATGCAATTGCCAATAGCTCACATATCCTACTTGCATAATCCTCAGGGATGAAGGAGTGAGTGTACTTGCAAGGCGGATGAAGAAGCCTACGTACATCTAATGCACTTGTACAAGTGACTTGTCAAGTCTATTTTCTTTTCTTTTTTCAATTGAATTGTTTTGTTGATCATTGACATTGTTTTGCATAACTTATGCCATAATTAGTAGAATGATATTAGTTACAATCCATTTTCAAAGTACATAGATCTAGCTGTGGTGAAAGACCAGTTACTTCCACATAAATTCTAGTGTTATGCCAGGTTGAATATAGCTGTCAAAGGTCCCTATGTCGTTCATTTTAACAGTTAAATCAATTACACAAGCACATTAACTAAGATAAATGTGAGTAATAGTACTTAGATCTCAAACATCACAAACTGGAGTACTATATATTGATTTACTATCTTCAGTGCTCAAGTAAACACGTGCGCTAAACGCACGCGTGACGTCCAGATGAAAGGGGCTTTCCCGTATCAACAAACGTCTCCCGCACAGCCGGCTTCTTAGCTTCGCTACAGTACTTTGCGCCGAAAAATATTGGGACGTTGTGAAGGATATTACTCACGATCCGCAAAGGTCTTACCTCAAAATTGTGTGAAAAGATTGATAACCTCCCCTCCAAACAGTGTGATAAAAGTTCATGGCCCGCCCTTACATCCTCCTACCCCACCCAGTAATAAATGCTGAATGGTCCCTTAAAATTATATAGACATGTTGTAGAAATAAGATTATTAATAGTAGGGTCATAGACTTCCTAGAGAGAAATAAAGTACTTAGAAAGGAACAAATAGGCTTTAAACGTAAATGTCGTACATCGGACCACATTTTTGTTATAAAATCATTAACTGAAAAATATAAAAATAATTAAAAAAAAACTATATATATGCATGCTTCATTGATTTAAAGAAAGCTTTCGACTCTGTGTCACATACATGTCTACTGCGCAAGCTACTAAGAATAGGCTTGGTTGGTTCAATATATAAAGTAATTAAAAGCATGTATAGTAATACCAGACTGAGAGTGAAGGTTGGTAATGAGTTAACAGATGAGTTTGGCTCTGACAGCGGAGTCCGTCAAGGTGACAACTTAAGTCCAACCCTTTTCAACATCTTTATTAACAACATTCCAGAAATCCTGGACAAGGCAACCTGCAAACCAGTAGGGCTTCACTCCATCTCTCTAAGTTGCCTATTATATGCAGATGATCTTGTAGTACCTTCTGAATCAGATGAAGGACTACAATCTGCTCTGAATAAACTGGCCCAGTACTGTAACGACTGGGGATTGACAGTTAATCCAGCAAAAACAAAACTGATAGTTTTCAATCCCCCACAAAATAAGAAAGTTAAAATCATATTTGACAGCCATGAACTGGACTTAGTGGAAGAAGCTACCTATCTAGGGGTTATTATTAATAAGAATGGAACCTTTGACCAAACGAACAGTGCACTATTTAAAAAGGGTTTGAAAGCTACCTTCAAACTTCAAAAACAACTTACCCCCCCTCCCAAAACCCTCTACCTGTATACCCTGTTTAACCATATAATAAAACCAGTTCTTTTACATGGGTGCGAGTTTGGGCGTACTCGCTGTTTGGTGAAAGGAATTACAAAAAGATAAACGAAAACAATATAGAAACACTATATAATAATAGGACCTCACCTGTAGAGAAAGCCCTTATGAAATACTGCAAAATTATTTTACAGGTTTCTACTAAGACAGCCAATCTAGGGGTATACGGTGAACTGGGGATCTACCTACTATATATAGATGCTGTAATACATCTACTAAAATACTGGGGCTTCATAGAGACCAAAAGCCCAAACCCACTTGTCCAGGATGCACTAAACTGTAGCAAGGAAATGCATATAAAAGGCCCAGGGTATGAAATAAAGCCTAGTGCCCCCCGGCCGGCTGGTTTCCACGGCCCAGTGGATAGGCTACTTTTGGAGAGTTGTAAATATAAACATAATGAAGGGCCAAATTTGCCAGGGCCGGTTGCCAGCCCTGTGGTCCCAGAAGCAACATTTGATGAGTTTAATAGCCTGGAAAGGAAAATCTTTTTTTATATGTGTGTATGGATTACATGAGCAATTATAATACGTTTTCCCTGTATTTATATTGTATATGCATTTTATCTCATGTATTCTATTTGTAATTAAATGTATTTTGTAATGCAATGTATTTTTGCAATTGTACTTGTATTTTAACTGATGTATTTGCATTGTATTTTATTTTGATGTATTGCATTTTATGTATACCCAAATGTATTTTGGTATTTTTTTTATTATTATTTATTTAGTTTTTCTTCTCAATGTATACTGCTCCATAGGGGGCGCGTAATTGCGAAATAAAATTCTATTCTATTCTAATAAGAAAGGCTTTGCGGTTTCAATGAACTTGTTCTTCTTTGAGATTATGATCTTAATAGACATTGCTTACAATCTTGAACATCTTCCCATTTAATGTAATTTCTAATCTTGTATATAAATATTTGGTTTGCCAGATAAAACCTCCAAGATGTAGCCCATTTACCATATGTGCACATATCTGTTTGCTATTAACATGTAAAAACAGGGCAGATACAATCTTGTAAAGTCATTGACACATATAATTAGAGTAAAGCATTCTAAAAATTCAGAAAGAAGCTTATTATATTGTTACTACGTGTGCATGAGGATAGAATGCTAAAATTATATGTTTGCAAGGGGGCTATGATTTATTATGTATAAGGGGGGCCTAAAACTGAAAACATGAGATGACTTTCAGCCCCCATCACCCTTACCCTTTCCCACACGGCCTAAATTCTTTTGAAATTTTCAGCACCGCCCCCCTCACTTTGCAGTGGGCCATGAGAGTTTGGTTCAGAATAGTATCTCACCAGTAGTTACAACGTGTAACTTTTTTTTATTTATATTTTATATATATATATATATATATATATATATATATATATATATATATATATATATATATATATATATATATATATATATATATATATATATATATTTTTATATATATATATATATATATATATTACAATCACACAACTTATTGTCTCATAAAGTGCTCAACTATGATTAGGAGCAGTATAAGTCTAGATTGAGATAACAACAATTATTCCATTGCCCTACAGATCTGTTTTTCATGCTTTAATTTAGCAATCGTCAGGGGCCTTTATATTTGATGGTGTACAACATTATAGTACTTAACAACTCTAGCATAGTATTTTACTTAGAAACAAAAAATTCAATACATTAGCAAGAATTTCCTTCTATGTCTACAAGTGTTTACAAGTTCTGATTTCTGATTTCTTGTTAAAGGTGGCCATGTCATTATGGTATATGATAAAAAACTTCTCTAAATTACACAGGTTACATTTTTTGTTTTATTATTATATCCGTTAGCTTTTTTCTTACTATTTTCCACTTTATTTGATGTTCTATTCTGTCGTTTTTCAGTTTCCATATGTGTTTACTAAGTTCAGTTGCATTTTTCAGATTTTCATTGCTGAATGACTGTTTGTGATTAGCATAACGGGTTTTAAAAGATGTCTCAGTTGACTTTTGTATGTACATAGCCAGAGTAATCATCCTCCCAACATCATCAAAAATATACCTAAAAGTATAAACGAAAGACTATCCTCAATATCATCCAATGAAGCAACTTTTAAACAAGCAGCACCAATATATCAAGAGGCATTACGTCAAAGCAACTATAAACACAACCTCAATTACGACCCCCAACAACCCACAAACTCTGCAAACCATATGAAAAATAACAGAAGCCGTAAAAGAAAAATCACCTGGTTTAACCCCCCCTTTTAGTTCAAATGTCACAACAAACGTAGGTCAAAGATTCATCAAATTAATAGAAAAATGTTTTTCCCCTGGCCATCTACTCCATCCGATTATAAACAAAAATACAGTTAAAATAAGCTATAAATGCATGCCCAACATAGAGAAAATAATTACCACTCATAACAAATCAATAATGAAGCAAAACAATCCGACCACTACTGCAAACACTTGTAACTGCAGGAATAGAGATACTTGTCCCCTAGGTGGGAAACGTTTAATAGATGGTATTATATATCAGGCGGCTGTCAAAAGAGAAGACAACAACAAAAACGAATATTACGTAGGCCTAACTGAAAATAGTTTTAAAACCAGATATAACGCTCATACTAACTCCTTCAGACAACAAAATAAAAGACACAGCACAACACTCAGTCAATATGTCTGGACACTCAAAGACCAAGGAATCTCATATAACATAAAATGGAGGGTGTTAGCAAAAGGTAGCCCATATGCACCGTCTGCAAAATCATGTAATTTGTGTCTTAAGGAAAAAAATATTATTATATGTAAACCTCATTTAGCCACCCTTAATGTAAGAAATGAACTAGCCAGTGCTTGCAGACACAGGAAAAAATATTTACTTGATATTTATAATTACCATACCTAATAATTGTGCCTGTGTCAGTGTGATTGTGTATATACAGAATAATATAATAATGACAAGTCATAGCACGGGCCAGCAGGTTGCTGAGCAAACAATCATTTGTATAATATATTTAGACATTGTCATACAAATGTAAACTTAAAAAACCTGACATGGTGAGCGCATAGTGATTCAATATTCAAAAGAAAAATAATGTTTCCAGATAAACTTTAATGCAACATATACTGTTATTCTCTTATGGCTGTCGATTATTTTGTACATAAGAGTGAGGCTGAGTGACTATCATCGGTAGTCACAGTTGTTTGTGGGTTTGGCAACCCTGGATATTCTAAATTTAGAACACGACCTATGAAAAGTGCAAATACAATGTTGCTGGTTTTAAGAAGTTAGTCTGAACTGCGTGGGAGTGAATTTGAACTCCAATGCAATGGAAAAGAAAGCGGCGATGTTTACGTTGATTCATAGCCTCGTTTAACCAGACTCTGTATTGCATACAGAGCCTGGTCCAGTTGACACATTTGGTTTGTAATCCGAGATGGCGGCCAGTTTATGTAAGACGTTCAGAGATATGCGGGGGCACGTTATTGTTTGGAGGGTTGGCGTTTTTAAGGAACACGTTGAACGCACTGTGTCCTACTTGAACGCTGCGTTTTTACGCTAGTCGCTCTGTATTCTCGGAAGTATGCCACCATTAACATTATTGTAAACAAGCTAGATATTTTATTGGTGATCTGAATTTCGGGCATTTTAGTATATATGTGTATTGTTAATACGTATACAATGTGTCGAATAAAATAGATTGTAATCAAAATATCATGGGATCATTCATAACACCTAGATATGGAACCCAATTGACGTTATCAGGAAGGAAAGAATCGAATCGGCAGTCTGTTGTCAACATCAAGCTGTCAATCACACAAACACGTCACTAAAATAGCCTCGTTCAACCAGACTTTCTATTGCATGAAATGAGCGCCGCCATTACAGAGTCTGGTTGATCGAGACTACGTAAAAAAGGGACCAGTCCGTGAGCCACATTCTCTTATAGTTACTTTGGTGGAAGTGGGCGTGGCATCATGAAATAATAACGCTCTTTTCTGAAAATATTTCCAGGACTTTGCTGGAGTGAACTCTACATTAAAGGCCGTGCCTGCCGGCCCGTATTATATGTAGATCTAGTATGTGGGTGATGTACGTAACTGTGACGTACACCGAAAGCAAATCTAAATCTATATATTGATCAGTTTCTTTGTACTTGATAACATAGTACAGTTGTTCTTTGCAGTACTGCCATGTAGATCTATTCGTTTATTCTGATGAGTGCTGTTAGCACGAAACTGTTCAGTCAATAAATAAATGTTAATTTAATCTGTCAATATATATATATATATATATATATATATATATATATATATATATATATATATATATATATATATATATATATATATATATATATATATATATATATATATATATATATACTAGCTGTTTACCCGGCGTTGCTCGGGTTGAAACAGATGAGATCCAGAACACATTAAATGCTGCTGCCTCCCTATCCTTTCTCCTGTCCCACATCCCGCGAACCAGTTATCGTCAGTATACAGGTCTAGGACAGATTAAATACACCTCTATCGCCGTCCTCCCATCGTCATATGTCACAGCCATTTAAACACTAAATGTACTAAATATGGCAATGATTGATCCCTCTAATATCCCTCCCACCAGCTACACAGAGCAGATTAAATGTCCCACTCATCCCTACCCTTCCTTCCACCGCCACCCCCACCCACTCTTCTCTCCCCAACCCAATCTAAACAGGTCCATAATTAATGAACCCCCTTCCTGCTGTTGCTCTGGCTGAAATGGATGAGATCTGGATCATATCAAATGCTCCTCCCTTCCCATTCTTCCCCCAGTTCACATCCCTCACACCAGCTCCCGCCACTATACAGCTCTGGGAAAGATTAAATACATCTCCATCACCTTCCTCCCACAGTCATATGTGATAGCCATAGACACACTACATATATGTGGGAATGCTTTATCCCTCTAATAACCCTACCTCCAGCCTGGTAAACACGTGCAGACCATTAAATGTGCATCTCAATCACCTTATTTCTGTTGCTGCTCGGGTTGAAATTGATATCTGGAACATATAAAATGGTCCTCCCTGCTTCACCACCAGCCATGTCCCCCCCCATATGGACACACACACCCTTTCTGCCAACACCACTCCTTAAAACAGGTCCG
Source organism: Streblospio benedicti (assembly GCA_019095985.1). Taxonomy (NCBI): domain Eukaryota; kingdom Metazoa; phylum Annelida; class Polychaeta; order Spionida; family Spionidae; genus Streblospio; species Streblospio benedicti. The sequence goes on from CM032659.1 coordinate 21,052,761, forward strand.
GAGCAGATAAAATGCACTTCCATCAACATCACCACACCCTCCCCAGTTCCCTCGTTGTATGACTGTACGTGTGACGTGCAACGTACGTTTGACATATACAAACGTTTAACGTATTACATTACGTAACAGCCAATGATTGACCTCTCTAATATCCCTCCCCCAGCTATCATTGTAAACACGTGCGAGCAGACTAAATGTCCCCACTCATCCCTACCCTTCCTTCCAACCCCCCTCTTCTCTCCCCAACTCTCTCTACCCCATCCCCATCTAAACAGGTCCATAATTAATGCACACCCTTCTTGCTGCTGCTCTGGTTGAAACGGATAAGATCTGGAACAGATTAAATACTCCTCCCTTCCCATTCTTTCCCCTGTCCCACATCCCTCACACCAGCTCCCGTCACTTTACAGGTCTGGGAAAGATTAAATACACCCCCATCACCTTCCTCCCATAGTCATATGTGACAGCCATACATACACATGTATGTGACAATGCTTGATCCCTCTAATATCCCTCCCTCCAGCTACTCCTACCCCTGGTAACAGAACAGATTAAATGCTCCTCCCTGCCTCACCACCAGCCATACCCCCACCCCATATGGATACCAGCCATGCCCCACCCCCACCCCTTGCCATATGGACACACACACCCTTTCTGCCAACACCCCTCCCCAAAACAGGTCCGGAGCAGATAAAATGCACCTCCATCACCATCACCACCCTCCCCAGCTCCCTCCTTGTATGACTGTACGTGTGACGTGCAACGTACCCCTTTGACTTATACAAACGTTTAACGTATTACGTACCTTTAAAGAACATGGCCCTGTAAGCAACCTTTCTAAAAATCTTTTTTCTTGTTTTTATCATTAAAACCAATTTATTTGGTTTGAAATGTGACATTATAACGACCACCAAGTTGTCGTGATTGTACATACATAATTTGGAGTGTGTACGTCTTGTGGTTAAAAAGCCTTTTGTGACGTACAGCAAACAGTTGGGCTAATAATTTTCAATAGCAAAATTTAATAGACAAACGAACGGAAAACCGTTTTCATTACGCATTTCACATTGATACAGTGAAGAAAAAAATGAATATATACGTTGATGTTGGTGTCAAATACATTCCATTAGGTAAAAATTTCGATGCTGTTTGAATGATAAAAGTGTTTAAAATCACATTATCGGAATTAACGTTCATTCACGGATTTCCGTTCGGCTGTCTAGGCCACCTAATGCTTTGTAGCCGGCACTTACATAGTACATTTTTAGTTTTACAGTATATGTATTTGATTTAACACCTATTTATACATGAAATAAACTCACTTGTTTGCTCTCTGGATGCTATTGGCAGACCTGAACACACATTTTTATCTTGAGCTGTGTGCGCCAACTGTCTTTGTTATACATGTATGTCATTTCGTGTGGCTTAATCGTATGATACAAAGAAAAATGGTATAGCTCTAATAGGTCTTTCATTTACATTTACATTTTACACGGATTGTGATGACTTGCTGACGTACACATCGTTTAGCTTACATTGTTGTTGTACACAAACGTTTAGCGTAGGTACGCTGTCGCAGTACAAACGTTTGTGGTTTAACCTGTTACGTATTACGTGGTTGAGACATCATACATTTGTAACAAAATTTTTTTTTTTGTTTTTATCATTAAAACCAATTTATTTGGTTTGAAATGTGATATTATAACGACCAATTGCTTGTCCTGATTTTACATACATAGTTTGAAGTGTGTACGTCTTGTGGTTAAAAAAGCCTTTTGTGACGCAAAAAAATCGCCTCTTCCTTTATATAATCCATCCCCCAGCTACTGCTACCCCTGGTAAACACGTGCAGACCAGTTTAAATGTCCCGTCCCTCCCATCCTTTCGTCGCCACCATCTATCATCTGATGACCCTCTCTACCCATCCCCATCTAAACAGGTCCATAACTAATGCACCCCTTCCTGCTGCTGCTATGCTTGAAACGGATGAGATCTGGAACATATTAAATGCTCCTCCATCCCATTCTTTCACCTGTCCCCATTTGACAAACCAACCCATCACGTAGGTCTGGGAAAAATTAAAAACACCTCCATCACCTTCCTCCCACACTCATATTTTTCAGCCATACATCATGTGGCAATGCATATTTTTCTAATACGACATTATCAATGACCACCCCCTTGTCCTTGATTGTAGACCATTAAATGTGCATATTAATCACCCCCTTTCTGCTCATGCTGAAGTGTTGAGGATCTGGAACATGTTAATGCTCCTCCTACCTCACCACCAGCCAAATCCGCCCCCACACACACACCAGCCATGTGGACACACACACCCTTTCTGCCAACACCCCTCCTCAAGGCAGGTCCGGAGCAGGATAGGATAGATGCCTCCATCACAATCACCACCCATACCCCGGCCTCGTTTTGCATGACTGTGCAGGGTATAACGTGCAACATACGTTGGGCGCTAGGCGCGTTTAACGTATTATTGGCCCAAAAAACATGGCCCTGTAGCTTGAAACCTTTCTACAAAAAGTCTTTTTCTCGTTTAAATAATTAAGACCAATATAATTTGGTTTTAAATGTGACTTATTATATGACCGGCAAGGTTGTCTAGTTTAATGCATACACAATTTTTAGATGTGTGTACGTCTTATTGGTTAAAAACTTTTGGCGTATAGCATCCTTCTTCTTTATATATATAGATAGATAACTATTCATTTATGAGTAGATTATCTGTTTTATACCCATTTATTTAGTCTCATTAAATTATGAAGTACATGTATCTTCCAATACAGTAATATTTCTCTATTCAAAATATGATTGGGTATAATAAAAGTGAACCAGTTAGTCAGGTGTCCACGTTAATTAAACATTATCTCATAAGATAGCAAATGGCAGTATAAACACATATTTCTAGTTGCTATGTATACTCCACTTAGAAATTCTCCCGCTAGTTTGATCTCCCATCATGAAATGTTATTCGTTTATAAATACATATTCGAAAGTAGGGATAATTTTAAAGTTAAAACTGTATTGTCCAGTGTGCAGCTTAATAACTTGAAGTAATGTTTTAATACGCGACTTCGAATAAAGACTATTGGACGGAAGGTGGTTGACATTTACGTACATAATTGTGATATTTGGACTTCTGTTTTTTATACATATAAACATTAGTCCCGCTCTAAAAAGAAAAAGAACGGCACAAAAGGGCAGGCTCTCTGTTTATTGCCTCTTAATGGTATGACAAATGTAAGAAATTCCGCTACCCTAACCCACATTTAACTTAGTGGAACGATGTTTGTGACACATATGATGGGGCTATGAGGCACATATTGCCGGTTCGTTACATGCTTCATGCAGGAAAACATATTTTTGATAGAATATATACTTAAAAACACGTTTTCAAACATACCTTGAATAAACCTCTTAATATTAATTTAACCGTGTTCAAACATTCGGTTGTGTACTTAAAATAACACCCTGTACAAAAAGAGGATTGCCTCCCTAAGCATAATAGTGTTATTAAATATTTTCTTTGTTGGTTTATATTATTCAAGTGAGAGGTTTTCTAATGAATAAGTATTCCGGGAAAATATGGCTTTTACCAAAGGTTATTTATTTGGGAATATTTCTTCATTGAAATAGCAAGGAATGCATACATAAAGGAATCTGGCCTTGGTGTATATAGGAATAAGAAAACGTTATTAATAAAGTGGACATTGTTAGATTCCAATGCTGTCTTAAAAATTGGATTGTATTATGAATGTCATTGATATGTTCTCACATACGGACACGGGCATAATTATTTTACTTTTTGAAAGTTATGTCAGACTGATACATGGACGGTTTAGGTTGGAAACTGTATGTATTTAAACTCTGTACATATATTACATCGAATTATTATGTTTCTGTTATTTCCTTTACTTTTCGTTTGCAACCTATTACCAAATACTCATTCAAGTAACATTTCATTCACAATTAGATAGAGTCACTAAACAAATGTATGGTGGAAAGGTCACATCCGTTTGAACGTAATAAAACTAAACTGCATTTGCCCACACTTCGAAATACCATATTGATGTTTATGACATTCTTAATAGGGTTAATGATTGTTGCCAGTTAGTCATAGCATTATGTATAGAGGTTTTTTTTACATTACTATGTCTAGCCAGTATAGTGGGCACCTTTTATTGCTGTAAACCCAAATCGTGACTCGGTGATTTCCATTCATCATATTGCAGTACCAAGTGCTGACGATTTTGGTCCCCAATATTTATTTGCAGTGCGAGCACTCTCGATATATTTGGTACTAATCAACCACCACAACTTTAATTTCAGTAAAACATATTAACATAAATATACGTGTAAACATATGATGCTATCTGTTACATTTGTAGTTTTGTAGTATGGTATTTACTACACAACGACTTCTTAAAAAAAAAAAAAAAAACTCACCGCAAGTGTTTGTGCAATGTAGCTTTTAGTCTATTTCATGTCTGTTAGCTGACTTGTAAAAAAGTCATAGCCACGAACTATTGAAAATTACATAACTCCCACATATGTAAAATCTATCACTTTACAATATTATGGCTACGGAATCTGCGATGGTCATACTACGAATACACATTTCACAGACATTCAGATGAATAAGTTTGCTGTTTCAAACCAAATATTATTAGTATAAGGTACATCTATATACTTATATGGATGGAAGGTGGTAAACAAAAACGTGTATAACAAACAGTTGGTTATGAGGTTGTAAAAGAAAGAAAAACGTATAGGGAAATATACATAACTAAATTATAGATTATTCCTAAAATATACAAGCGCAACCCATCCGTAAAAAGTGAATATGGCTGTATGTAGTTCTTACCTGTATTGTGATAAGTTTCTCCAGCAACGCAGCTCTCTCCGCGGACAGTGAGTTGAGCAGCGTACGCATCACGTCGAGAGTGTCACCCAAACTCTCCAGGTTCTGCTCCATGGAGGCGATCACTCGCTGACTGTCAGCCTCGTCCACATCCACCCCCAGAGTGCTCCCAGTCAGCAGCACCAACAGCAGGGACACCGGGGTCAGCAGCATGGCTGTGGTGTTAAAGCCGTGTACAGTAGGAGATTTGTGATGTGGGACAGTGATGGCACTGGGAATAATATGGGGGAGGAAGCAGGGTTCGGGGGAGGTCAGCACGAAAAATTAGCTGTTTTTTTTTCGTATAGAAATGTATCTCACTTGCAACTCGATGAATTAGTAGCAACTGCAGTTGTTTTGAAGGCACAGTGGCAGCTTCAATGGGATCTCTGGCATACGATGGAAAGCGGTGCAGCAGTGGCAGTTGCAGGAGTGAAGATGTCTGTAGAGTGTGAGTGCTCTGTTGGGTTATTTTGAGTTCAATGCGATCGGAGGCAGCAGGCAGTACAGGCAATATAAAAAAAATAGCAGCAACGCCAGCAGAGTGGTGTTGAATTTGAAATGCGCGTTCACGTTCTGGTTTAGGTGAGACAAGTGCACGTGGTTTACAGTGATGTGATAGGCAGATGAATTGACAATGTGATGGAGGTTGTCTTGTCCAGACGAGAGCGTAAGGATATACATGTATCACCTATTTGTCACAGGAATTGCAGGAATCGTTGGTTTGCTCTACCGTTTTGGAAATGGCTAATTAGTCAGCTCTGAATTCCAAATGCTCAGCAAGTATTACACTCTGCGAATGACAGCCTGGTCCTTTGATATACAAATAGTTCCTTTAGTATATAACGTAGTGGGTAAACTCATGATACGGAATGGTTATAAATGGTAATAAATGTTACAGTACATCCGAATGTTTGTATTCATGCAGAAGTTAAAAATTTACAGCTCACATAATTCCACTTTGCCCTTCACAAATTTATTTATGATGGGCCGTGGTATCCATCATTGAAATGATTAAGCACATGTGCATGTCACTCATTATCCGACTGGTAAAAGCTTAATAAAACTGACTTCCCAGTAGTAGATGCGTGTCACATAATCCTAGTTGATGATTATCCTGAGCAATCCACATCGTCACCATCTGCTAAACCCTGGAATGTGCCTTAAAACGGCAAGGTACTGTCTGGGTTGTAATAAATCAGTACGCAAACTTCCAATTAATTGCACAGCCCTCAAACTGTCCATTAAATAGTCTGAAAAAAACGAGAGGAAAGACACCTTGAACTTCTGTATTAACACACATGTCAGCAAATTGTTATCTCCAGTCCATCAGCCTATCAAATTACATTAAACGGGTGACCAAAATAACAGGGAATTGATACAATATTTGTCACCCGACCTTAAAGCTGCAAAACGTGTTTTGTGGCTTCTCCCTACTCCTGTTAAACAGACCTTGCCGCTCTAGTATTTACTTATATGTCCCATTCATAAGATCTAGTCTGATTGTTAGATACATGTATGTGCGGTGTTACCGCCGATTTGTGGTCTCTGTTAAGGTGCTGAGCGTAAACGAACATAATGCATGTGTGTCATATTAAAAATACCGTTTCAAACAACAACGTAAGTGAACAAAATGGTGTAGGTTTGATGTACCTGTGGTGAACCTTTTACATAGTATGTGTATGCTATACGCACTGCCACCCAGTCACAATAGGTTCGAAAGATTTGTCAGATTAAGATGGCTCGTGCATTACCCCTCAATTTCAAGTAGCCTATGATAGCTCCAGATACTCCACAAATGCCAGATATGAGGGTAAAAACATTGTAAGCCTTTCTATGCTGCCCCGTGTCCAAATTTTGCTATGTTTCTGTGGCTGCAAATGTGCACCTAAAACTGCAT
>CM032659.1:21067076-21252281 GCA_019095985.1 Streblospio benedicti
TTGGGTCACAGATAAGGTGTTTGACAGCAGTCTTATGAAAGCTGGACTCCGTATATCGTGTGTTTCTTTGAAAACGAATAAAATGATTGTGTCAACTACGTAGATATTTTGCCATCCCGGGAATAAACTACCAATGTTTAAAAATGTTTTCACTCAGAAATGTTGTAAGTAAACATCTATTATGCATGAAATCGGATTCAGTAGTAAATTTTACCTAGATGTATGAAGAATTACGCAGTTTTATAAGCTCCACAACCTTAAATATTGAACTATTCCCGTTTTGATAAACGTACATTCGCAGACAGACCACCGGATTTCAAATGCCAACGTTCAGTGGGATAATGACAGCTAGTATCCACATTAAACTGTTTTTATTTGTGTAATTACTTCTCCATAGCCGATATGAAAGTGTTACGTTATCCATTATTGAGTACAGTAGGTGCAACCACCACGTTTATCAACGTACGTGTGACGTAGTTATCTGAACGTGATGTACGTAATTCGTTCAAAACCACGGGGTCATCTGGTGCGTTTTGCTGAATTTCGTGCTGAATTTCGTGCTGAATTTTTGGCTGAATTCTGAGTTGAGTTCATAGCCTACAGACCTCGTGCGTATAGTCTTAACCAACCCAATCGGGGCTTGGGTAATATATACAGGTCAATGCAAAATTTTGTTATGAAGCAATTAGTGTAAATATTACTACTTTGTTTTGCGTACCGTATAATTGAGTGAAAAAAATCGCAATCATCGAAAACATTATTCAATAACAAAATTCGTATAATTATATAAAAAAAACTTGTCTCGGCATTCTTGTATCTATTCATTTGATCATTCTACATGAATTTTGACATGCACCGATTACGTGAAATTTCTTGAAAACTATAGCAAACCACTGATAATTCATTAACAAAAATACGTATACTTCACACTACATGTTTATACCACTACGATTTGGTGTCTATAAAATGCATCATTATAGGAATACTATTAATGATAAAAGGTTTGTTTTAAATGTATGTTGTTGTTCACAGTTTATAGCATGAAAAACCTTGTGGTGAAAATTGACTATTTATCCCATGTAATATAACCTTAATGTTTTCCTTATAACGTTTCTTGTAGACCTCTACGCTTGAATATCTATAGGGCCGCGTTTATATCTAACAAAAATGTAGTTAATGAGTAAATCGTACCTAGGACTAACACTAATGTTCTCTTTCACTATGAAATCAAGTAATTATATATGTCAATATATTTGAAGATATATATGCATACTGAGGAGAGCAATAGAGATGTTTTGTTCAATGATTTTGTATTGAATGACAGTTTTGCCTATGTGTTGCCATACGCTTGTCATATTCACCAATGTAGACTATTGCATAATTTAATAAAGGACAATATATACATGTCTAAGTTTGATATCGTATAATTGTAAAATCTGTATCTGTATCTGTATAAGTGACTCGCTGCTTGAGGTCCTGAACAGGCGCGATGGCAGCGTGTAAATAATTCCATTAGTGTTATTTTTGTGTTTGTTGTATTGTAAGGATGTTGATAAATATTGCACTAGAATATAAATAATGTAAATGTAAAATAAATTGAAGAAAAGTAATTGTTATGAAGATTGAAAATGAGCCTGTTGGGTTGAAACTAGCATAACGAGGAATACACACGTTATAAAGCTTTACTAGAGCGTTTAGTTACATGTTGCACGCATGATAAAGAAGAAAGAATATATGTATATATAGATGTACAATGTATATTTAATATAACCACATAGCTGTTTGCTTGGTTTACACACCACTGACAAATAACAGCTAGTAGTCTACTAACATATGAAATTTACTAAATATTCGTTGCACTTCGTAGTTATTGCAGCTGCCATGCAATAAAACTTCAGCCTGTCACAAACACAATGCAAACACTGTCATTAACTCTCTAAATCACATATGACTGAGGCTGACAGGGGGTTTTCCCATGACGTCATAAACCGGTATCCTACCCGTGCATGTCTTGTCAAATGCAGACGAAGATGTCTTCTCCGAAATATATCAAGGTAGGTGTTATGTGCGCGATTCCAAATATATATTTTTGGTGCATATTAGATGCATATTGTTTTGTCTTAGTGTGGTTATTTTGGATAGCCGTGTTATCGCAAATGATTAGCGTTAGCATTTTACCTGTACTGTAGTGTAGATCTCAGATGCCATCTATGCAAATTACGGATCTAACTGCAGAGTATTAGTACAGTGCGACTTTAAGTTAAACTCATAGATCAATGACGTGGTGGGTTATGACATATGATATGCAGTATAAGCAAAATCATCCAACAAATTATCAATAGCGTGTCTTCTCTTGCAAATTAATGCTGGTGTTCACATATAACACTTTTTAAAAGGGGAAGAGTATCCGGGAAGAGTATGTTCTCGTGAAATAAGTTGTACTGCAACCGTTATGGACATTCACTTAGTACATTGGTCTTGCTCTCAGATCGATCATCACCAATGGCTAGTAGGTTCTCTTATCAGTCACATGTGATCACAGTCACATGTGATGTATTACCATAATAGTACATTCCAGTGTCCACAGAGTGAAGTTTCCTGAATAATATTTGAACATGCATGGGTCACCTATTTTTTTAGCATTTGCCTATGTTGAGAAACATGCACTAAAACACCTCATCTTGCCTAGTTCCTGTTTTATTTTGTATGTTAATTAAAAGTACAAAATTGAAGTTTACTAAAATACTTTTCCAAAGTCTATGTTGTGTGACCTCAAGTATGACCCCAAGAATATTTGTTTCTGTAATGCAATTAAATCATAATTTCCTGATAGAATAATATGGATACAAATTATGTTATCTTAGGTGGTTGTATAGGAGTATATAAGCAAGTGGGATGGGAGGAAAAAGGCCCTCCACAAAAGAGGAATGTGGGGAAAAAAGACAAAATAAAAGAGGAATGTGATATTTCAAGGAAGTAGGATATATGTGGGAAAAAAGCCTTAGAATTTGTGGGATGTGGGAAAAAAGCCCCAAAATCATTCTAGGGATGTGGGATTTCTTGACCCCTTATACACCCCCCCCCTTCTTTCAATGAATTTTTTTAATTGGTTTGAAAAAGTTAGTTGAATTTGTATATGTGTGTATACTTTAAAACCATACATCTAGTAAAATGATAACTGATTGAAACATTTTGTGATATTTTACTTGGTACAAAATATGACTTCTCTTCTGACCTCAAATAATTGAACATCAACTCACTACATGCATTATCCCTCAATCTGTACTATTATTGAAATACCGTACTCTTATTTGATTTCACTTAGATTTGCAGCTTGTATGTTTATTAGATTCTATGCTGTTATTAAAAATGCCGTTATTTTTCAACTTGTACGTGTACTGTATGTGTTACTGTACTCTTTTCAAGACTGCACAGCAATTTGGAACATGAGAGTAGGATCATCAATAATGTCTGTATACTAAGTTTGTATAATTTGCAAATGCAGGACAAGTCTTTCTAAAGATATTGTGATTTCACCCCTCCATCACACCATATTAAATAAGTAAATATGCCTATTGTTCATAAAATACTTATACTGCGAAAGAATTCAGGTAGACATGTAAAGCTTTGGAAGTCCCGGAGTCAAACTCACAATCTGCCGTTCACACCAAACCAGTCATATGTGTATGGACAGGCTCCTTAGACCATTAGGCTAACCTCGCTGTACGTCTATAGCCATGTTCATACTTGGCCAGTATCTAACTTGCAGTTCTATTTCTGTCTCTTGTCATCTAGCCTTTACACCTGAACCTTTTTACCAAGTAGTCAGACTCACAAGCTGCTCTCAATAGGAGGTCACCATGTTCCGGCCCACTTTCTTTACACACTCTCCGACTCCCTTGACAACCAGTTGCAAGGCTGATGCCGCAGACACTACCCTGTGAAGGAGTAGATTCAAGCTCTCACAAGAGATCTGGTAACGCTATACAGCCAGAGTGGCCATCACCTTGCCACTGGCTGCCGTTTGGAGAGAGAGATGGGAAGTTCCATACTATCAGTGTGCCAGGGACATGGATGTGATCAGGTAGGGATGTCTTCGAGCAATGGCAGCATGCCGACATTTGCACATATTTCCAACGTGTGTTGGCTGAAGGGTCTTCTAACTCCATCACCAACTTCAGCGAGGGTACCACACACATCTAACTGTACAAGTTTCGATATTCCCGACCGGTAGCTCCCTCCCCCACTTTTCATGACTTTGACCAATTCATTGCCTATGGACTTACTGAAATCCACTATTCAGGACTAATGGACTTACTGCCACTACTAAGGACCTTGGTCAGCCCAGTGGGTCATTTGCAGGGAACTACCCGGAGGCTTCAATGAAGCACCCGGGACAGTTGCTTTCCACCAATGTGAAAGCATTCAGGTAGACAGGTACAAATATTTAAAAGCTTTGGAACATCGTGGAATTGAACTCACAATCTCCTGTTCACACCAGACCAGTCATATGTGTATGGACAGGCACTTTAGACCATTAGGCTTAGTTCTTAGCCAGCTTCTAACAATAGACAGATGAGATTCTGCCACACTTACGTGCTCTATTCATGTCTATTCCTGGTCATCCAGCCTTTACACCTGAACCTTTACAAAGTTGTCAGATGCACTCGATAGGAGACACTGTGTTCTGTCCCACTTTCTTTACATTACTCATATCCAAAACAGGTCAGCCAATCAGAATTTGGTATGATTTGCATTGTGGAGAAAATCTTATGGCTATGTCTCACCAACATTAGTGGATACTCTGCGTATAGTTTCTACGATTATCGAGGAATTTGAATCATTACTGTCTGATTATAAAAAGCAGACGATTAGAGTAATGCAGTTCTCTGTAGCAAAACTACATTGTTATCAATGTGCAAAAGGTGCATAAGGCTATTGTGACATCTATTGATTAATTATCATAAAGGCTATGTCTGACCGCACTTGCCATATAAAAAGCAAATACTGGGAAGATAACGCAATCTATATTTGTAAGAAACAACACAATTTCAACTGGATCACGCTGGTAACTTATCTATAGAGCGCGAAAACGTGTTTGCGCGTTGTTCTATTTGCGTTGTGATAAATGCATATTGCGTGGTGAACTAGTATGTGTAGCAGGTGCACAGGTGCCAAAATGGCGATGTTGAGGTAGGGAAGTAACAAAAAACTTGAACTTTAGATAATCTTGTCAATTTTACAAAGTAATAGGCCATTATCAATAATCATGAAATGCATTGTACCACAGACGTGTGATTGAAGATACTCGATGAAAGTAACAATCCATTCAATCTTGCCACACAACATTCTGCTCTTCCTACTTCACTGACTTCAGTTTTCAGAAAAAAAAGATGTTCAAGAATCAGAACTAATATTTGTACAGTGGCAGATCTGGGGTGGGTTCGGGTGTAGTTATAGACAAGTAATGCCTGTAATGGCAAAGTGATAGAACAGTTACTTAGTAATCCTTGTAAAATAAGAGTAGTGTTATGATGACCATCATACATGTATGGGCAGATCCTACAGTTGCTAGTACTGAGTGTATAAAACCATCAAATACTTAGTAATTTTAGTACCCACTATACATATAGTAATTAAATTAATATTTTTGTATGTTTTTATTGCCATTTTAAGTATGTACTAAACTGTAAAACATAAAAATTTTATTAAGATTTTTCTCGTTTTTTTATTAAAGTTTTTGCTCAAAAATTAAGATTTTTCAAGAGTTGGATTAAGATTTTCCATGGTGATAGGTTGACATCTCTGGAACTGCTTATTTAACAGAAATAATAATAATGGAATGGACTATAATCACTTTTTGTCATGGCTAGATACTTATCAATGTTGCTAATCATGTGATTCTAGATAATCTTCTACAGTTTTGTTACCTTTATACCCTGTATTGGAATTTTTTATTGCAGATCACGGACACTGATCCTGGGTACAGTCTCGACCAATACATATTGCCCAACCATTAAAAAGTAACTTTCCTTGGTGTCATATATGGACTGATACAGGACAGGTGACAGACACAACAAACTGAACATAGTAAACATCGGCATTCAGCCTGTAGGAAGCTGTATACATTTTGATGCATTTCTTTGTTTCAAACACCTTGCCGTGGTATTTGTCAATTGTGGTTCTTCATCGAATATGTAATTCATTAGTAGCATAATACCAATAATCTGTTACGAATGCTTCGGAGAAAATCAAAATAACTTACTTATTTAGGAAGAATAAATCTTGCACATGACACTTCCGTCTTAATGAAGGATGCTCAGAAATTCAAATGTTCCGTGTAGTCTCGCTAAACAATTCTTTCGTGATTCGCATGCACCCGCCAACTTTATAATAAATATTGATTTTTTTTTAATCTAAAAAATAATTTATCACCTGTGACATGAAAACAAAACCAAATTCGAATACTGTCATTAAATCGTTCTCATCAACAACTTCCTCAAAATTTTAGATTTAAAAAAATGTAATTTCTGTCTTGAAACAAAATCTCTATTATGAATAAAATATATAACCCAGGGCGCACTCCCAATGTTAGGCCATGTAATGTATTATACGGTAGATACTTATCAATGTTGCTAATCATGTGATTCTAGATAATCTTCTACAGTTTTGTTACCTTTATACCCTGTATTGGAATTTTTTATTGCAGATCACGGACACTGATCCTGGGTACAGTCTCGACCAGTTTTGTGTGCCCAAACATTATGAAGAGGACCTCGAGCATGTACTCATCCCATATGGACTGATACAGGACAGGTGAGTGAAACAACGAGAACAAGAATTTGAAAGCTACCTGTAGGAACCAAAATACATGTACCTCTCATGTTTGTACATTGTTATCAAACAACTTCATGAGCCAAAAATCTGATTGAATGGCGGCCACCATGACAGGTATTTTGATTCCTACAGGTACATGTAGTATATAGCTTTCAAATTCTTGTATAAAATCATGAATGAAGGAACCCAGGATGGTACATGTAATGTATAAGTGTATACATTCTTTCTCACCCAATTTATAAAAATGAGACAGATGAGAAAAAAGCGAGACAAAATGTGGCAATCTTTTGAGAAATTGAGACATAATTACATATATTTAAAAAACTAATTGGAAGCATGTAAAATGTATATTATGTTTTCATGTTACCATCTCAAATGGGGGGTGGGGGTTGAACATAATGCATGCAGTCACTCTGGGCCCACCCTGGGGGGGGGGGCATGGTCCCCCTGCCCCTCCCCCCAGCTGCTACGGCCATGTATATGAATAAAAATTGCCAATTACTATGAAACTCAGCAGCATGGCTCCAAAGCGCAGTCTATAGACAAAAATAAAGCTAACTATACAGTGTTACTCATATGTTGTGATATGTCAATAATTAGTTCAATCATGATACTACGGACATGTGGTAAGCAGGAGTGGGGTGGGGTGTCACTCGGTAATAAGCTATTTTTATTTCTGTTCAAAAAGCAACACACTCAGTCACACTTCTTTAGTGGACACCAAGCCGGTGCTTCGTGTAAAACGCTGATTCGAATTTGACAGCGGGCATCAGATTTTAAAGTGCGTAGTATCAGAGCTTATACTAATCGTAGCAACACTTGGTTTCGGCTTCAAACCAAACACAGCCTAAATCATCATATTCTTATGATAATACACATTTACTCAAAATATTTTGCTCCATAAACGCCAGCAAACATCACGATAGTAACTGCCAGCCACTCATCTTCGCTAAGTACGATTGGAAATGTGATTCGTTTTGTAAGAAATATTAGTTCTCTGACGTCCACATTTGATCAGCAGTTTACCAATCGCTTTTCTTGTTATCCGAAATACAAGATATAATTAGATGAGGCACGAGAGATGCATAATATTGAGATTTCGGAACAAAAATGTGACTGTTTATCGCCATGACAGTTCCTTACCTGCATCGACAAATGACTGCTTTCATTGGTCGAAATCAGGTCGCAGCCTCAATCAAGCGCGCAGTGTAATGTTAGATTAATAAAGGCGCTATCCATATAGAGGCTGGTTGCACTGTAGCCTAAATCGCATGCGGTTTCACAGCGATTTGTGCCGATGGCGGCGCTACGATTGGGGTTTCGTATGTAAACAAACATGGCCGCCTCCATGAACGATATTACATCTATTTCTTTTTATTTTTAAGTCTGATAATAAACCAAATAAAATGCGACACAGACGTCGCGGCCATAGTCTAGAATTGCGACAAGCAACATTTTTATGGGGAAAAAGTCAAATGAAAGAATAAGTTACTAATTTCCAGAGCAATCATGTATTATTACCTCTTCATAAAATAAAAGTATGGAATTATTTCAGGTACAGAAATTCTTCAGTCGAGTGAAAATCCATGTATGCCAAAAGGCCTTTAGTAACTTTTCTGATATAATGATTTGGTATCTCTGTCCATAACTAGTTTTTACTATCGCAAATTCTATCCTTTCCAAGAGGCTTTAGGTGCTTCAAAGTGTCTTTGCAAATCAATCATTACTATCCCACCTTTATCCAAATCATTTATGCATACTTTTCTGCTTTATTTTCATTATTACCCCATATGAATTTGTATGATAAAGTATTATTTTTTTTGATACACCCATCTGGCACAGCCATCATACTTGTGGAAAAAATAAGTTTTGGGAGTGCAAATGATTTTATTATGGTAACTCTACATTTGATTTAGAGATTGATGAACAGAATGGGATAGCCATGCTTCATGTACAGTACATGTGCATGACAAGGCTAGTACTACTCTATTCCAGGATCGAGCGGCTAGCACGGGACATCCATGCCGACCTTGGTTCCGGCCCCATTGTTGCCATCTGTGTACTGAAGGGCGGCTACAAGTTCTTCTCCGACCTTACAGACAAGATCATGGTGCTCAATCGTAACTCAGTCAGTGCGTCCGTGCCCATGTCACTTGACTTCATACGTCTAAAGAGCTATGTGGTAGGTTACTGTGGGTATTTTCTACATAGTTGAGATTATAGGTATAACTAAAGGCAACTACATCAGTAGCTTTGATTTGTTTAAATTGAAAAGAAATAGTCTCAGAGGAAATAGTCTCTCATTCAAATATTAAATCTCTTCACAAAGTTACTGATTCAGTTGGCTTTGGGTATAACCCCCATAATAAGACACTATTGCATATATTATAATCGAAACTATAATGGTTTGTTAGGGGGACTGGAATGTGGGATCTTGACCACATGACGCACCATGCCGTAACCTGGTATATCATGCATTGTGTTGAAACAAGTAAAATGTATGTTAAACTGTGTTTGAATGTCTAAAGAGTATTATATTGCATTTATCAATGTGCTAAAAATATGACAATCATGTTTAATGTTGTTATGTCCTGAATTATACACCGAGTGAACCGTGGCGTCATACCATCTGAGCATGCCAGGGGTGTGCATTTTACGGCACCTGGGCCCCGGGGTATTAACGGTACCCTGGGTTATGGCATTGTGCGTCACTTGTGAAAAAAGAATCCTTGATTTTCTAAGAGCGTTGTCGTATGTCCATGTACATTGTATTGGCTACTTTTTTCACATTATTTAGACTGACAAGTTTTTTTAGGTATGTTGAGAAGGATTAAGAGAAAAATTACAAGTCGGCAGGGCATACAGCATACATGTTTATTGACACATTTCGTTTGACTTAATAAACTTAATTAATTTGCACATTTCTGTTTAGTAGACCTGTGAGTGTCTACAGTTGGTAATCATATACTGCCTAACATACTGGATCCATACTGCCTACCTGTGGACAGACCACTTCTGAATTGAACGTGCACTCGGAAGTTTGACATATCAAACTTCTGCTACTGCCTCTGTACTGCCTCAAAAAGCATTACAGTACTTTCACCATACTTTTGCAGCACTGAGCAAGGACTGAACCCCACAGTGTTCATGAGTTTTAGCAGTAGAGAGAAGCATTACTGATGGTTGTGCCCCAAGCTTAAATAGTAGCTCTCCAAATCTCTTGACAAGCTGTTAACTTGTTTTGACATTACTTTGTGAACAGATGTTGTTTTTAGAATGACCAGTCAAGCGGAGACATCCAGGTTATAGGGGGAGATAACATGGCAGACCTCAAGGACAAGGTATCTTCCAAGAATTAAGTTACTACATTTATTACAAAAGTGAAGTTACTCAGACATCTGAAGAAAAAAAAAGTTTTGTAACTATATATGAATATAAATGTAAGGAGGCCTCAAAAAAGAGATTTGGTTCCAGTCTATAGCATTTTGAAGGCATCTTGTAGCGTGTTTGATTTTTAGTGCAATGGTTAGCATGTCTGCCCACCTGCACTTGTTGTAATGTAGAACAGTAGATTGTGATTTCCATTCCACAATCATAGAAATATCATTTACAACTTTCACTGAAAATCCGCACATCTTATAATTAAAAACTGATAAAACATTAATTATGCATATTGACATACTCAGGGTCTGATTTTTTTTCTACTCACACTTTTATCAACCTAATTTTCTTTTTAATTCAAGTACTAGTAAGTACAAGGTGCACATTTTACTAATGAAATATTTGTTTTCAGAATGTGCTTATTTTTGAGGACATTATTGACACCGGTCACACAATGAAGAAGCTCTTATCGGTTCTGGGTACGCATAATCCACGCAGCATCAAAGTTGTCAGTTTGCTGCTCAAGCGCACCCCTCGCAGCATCGGATACGTGCCTGACTGTATGTACCACCTCTTTACGCAGCTACATTTAATTAACAAGTACCAAATTCATTTACATGACTCATTACTAAGTAATTTCATTGGGTGACTGATATTCATGGAATTATACAAGTGTTTTACTGAATTTAAAACACGTGATACGGATGCATGAGGACAAATCATATATAGCATTGTATATATGGTATATACAATGTAAATTTGTTATTTAATTCACCTACAGTAATATGTATTTAAGGCATAATACATGTATATATGTATGTGTCCATCATAGCTAGTGTGTCTGCAAATACTGAAAAAAATGGACAGAAAACAAGTTGCTAGGTTTCAAAACCTTATCAAAACTTTATCAGGAAAATAGAAAACATATTTTTCAAACTTTACATACAAATGTGTGTGTAGAAAGCTATCTCAACTTCAGAGTAAATTTCATCTGGATCGAGAGATATATAATTTCATATATAACCCTAGTGTAAATATATATCATTTCAAGGTCACATTTTAACAGAAATGACTGAGTCAGGTGGACACAGAAACGTAACGAAATTAGAGGAATTGGCGTAATACAAGGTAATAAATCGTAGTGTTTCATAATAAAGTTATGGCCATCAGTGTTTTCTTGGAACTGCTCAGTTGCCGAAACTACGACACTTGTTATTAACGAAATGAGCACAAAAAACCTGTAAAAATCAGAACATTTTCTGCTATATTCCCGTCCATCTCTGATACTTTTTGCTTTGAAATGTTCGGATTTGTTTGGGCATTCTTGTGACATTTTGTACACACCAACAGCACTGATTGTTTAAAAATATGCGAACGATGTTCATACACCCATTAAATAAAAATCTGTCAATTTGGCTAGCGTGGTTATTAAATCTCAAAATTCTTTTTATTATGGGGAACCTCTAAAATGTGCCATGAAGCATAATAAAGAGAAAACAGGTAAATTCAGAAGAAGCAAGAAGAAAATCCGTAAATTGTGGAAGCATCAGAAGCATAACAATTGTCATCGTCGGTTTTCATGACTTGATCACTCACACTGCCTTAAAGTCCTTGTTCATACCAACCCGTGGGCCCAGTTATAGCTTTTATGCAGAAACATTATTTTCGGTTAGACTTACGTCAAAGTCAAAATCAATACACGGTTTTATCTTACTTAAATAGCGAGATCGTACGTTTGGCGTTTGAATTCGCTGGACATTTTGGCAGTGGGCCTTCTGATTGGTCGGTTTCTGAGCGTAAGTTCCACAGAATTAGATATGGTGGTATCACGGCTATATACGCAGACGATGAACAGTTCTCATAATGAGACGAAATTGTAAAGAAACATAATCAATCGTAACGTAATTCTTTATGTTTCACTTCTGTGTTCTTCTGACGCGGTCATGCAGTACTGTACATGGTATATAAGGCGCTAAAGTAATGATTTGAGACACCTGTAGAAAATAATACTTGCTTGATCTTTGTGAAACTTTTACAAGCATTAGACCAGTTTTCTCACTCTGAGTATCAGATGTCAATATATGACCTCTGAAGCATAACTATTGCTCATTAAAAATTCTGATCAATCATAGTCTTTTTAATCCAAGGATTTGAATCAGACCAAGTGATCAGTCAGAAGATTTACAGACTCTGTTTTCACTTTTTTTATGGTTATAACACTTGAGACCAGTCAATATCCAGATGGTTTGAATAGTTTTATAATGCTTATGAATTACAATCCAGTAAAACACAAGGACACAACGTAAAATTATGAATCAGGTCACATAAATGAATAGATGATGATAATTCAATCTCTGGTGAAACATTTCAGAGGTCCATCTGACATCTGATACTCAAAGTGAGTTTTCTAGACTTATACTGGAAAAAAATTTAGTTGAGTACATGTAATAATTTATGAGATAATGGTCTAATTCTGATCTTTCCATTACATGAAAACAACCATACTATAATTAACTGTCCATGTTCCCGGACCAAACTGATTATATCATATTAGCTATGGTCAAATTGATTAGAATCACTGCAATGTATCAAAAGACACTTTTCTCATTTTCCATATATTTTTTCAGATGTTGGGTTTGAGATTCCTGACAAGTTTGTGGTGGGTTATGCTCTTGACTACAATGAGTACTTTAGAGATTTGAGCGTAAGTGTTTTATTACATTGTAGGATTCTAGATTACTATAAATATTATTGATCATTTGAATATTTAGATAATTTATTTCTTACTTGTAACAAAGTATTTCATAAAACCTATTGTATTTACCAGGAGTGTCCAGTGCTATACACCACTGATCGAGTAAGGAGGACCCCTCATTACTTTGGCCTTTTTTCTATTTCTCTTTCTTTCTCGTACGTTCTCTTACTTCCCACTCTTTCTCATACTCTCTTTTCTTTTGCCAAAATTCGCATATTACGTTTTCTAGCAAATTACAATTCAGAAAAAACTCTTTTTCCACGAATTACCACTACGAACAATTTCTCTAGCCACGTAATAAAGCGAAAACTTACTGTAGAAAAGTAATTAAGTGACCACGCCATTGTGGGCGATAATAGGGGTATCATACGTTTTTGGTGACATTCTGCATTTAAAACTTGAAATTAATCCTACCTTTAGTGTCAAATTGAAGTCCATCATGCGTTCAAACTTATCATTGGATTATTTTAGATATTATATATACTAAACAAGAACATATTTGAACTTTAACAGTACTTATACATACTTACTAGAATGACTACCCACCTTAAATCCTTTGATGTGTGAAATCTTTCTATTTTGGCCATAAAATTGTAAAATAAACAATGTGTTTTCTCCATCTTAAGATTATCCATTACTTATGATTTTTACTAATTATTTTATTGCATGTATAATAGCACCCGCCACCAATTGCCACAAGGGAACTCGAACCATCTTTTATATTTGAGCCATAGCCACAATTTTTCCGAAAATATTCTGTTTCAAACGCATTCTTCTAAAAAATACCGAAAAATTACGGAAAAAAAACATATGACAGACATGACTTTTAGGGAAATGATTATGTTTTGAGAAGCCGCCATATTTTTCAAGAATACATTTTACTTTCTGTTACTTTTGCATACATTGTACTTTCTCATACTTTCGCCAATTCATTTGAAGTTCCAAAGAATCGGGCGGAAAAAGGGGTCCTTACTCGATCGATAGTGTAGGTAATGGCTAGGGAGCAGATGTATAGTGATCTTAAGAATGTCCATTTCTGGATCTTGATCAGAAAACTGAATTCTTAAGTTTTCCCATGGTATGATGAAAAGCATGACTTTTTTTGATGTGCCTACTTTATTGCCCCACATTAAAGCATAACATCAAACATATGTACATGTACAAGTTCAACAATATTTTCTAAACAATGATAATAATCAGTTCATACACTGAGCTTTCGACAGCATCCGCCATCTTGATCACAGTGGTTGACGTCATTCGTCGTCACTGGGACCTCGGGAAATCCCTGGGTTGCGCGCCCCCTCCCCCTCTCGGGTGAGGACATTGTTCCAGATGGAAGGAAGCTGGTACCTGCCCCCATCTCTATTTAGTGAGGGCTTGAGTTTCCTGATATGAATGGCCTCCTTCGCGCCATGTTCGAAATATTTGGGTTCCACACATAAGATGTTAGTCCCTTCGAAAGAGACACTGTGTCCTTTACTGTCTGTGTGCAGGTGACAAGACACCTCTGATTCTGCTGAACTGGGTCTGCGGTGTTCTAGGAACCTCGCTTTTAACGTGCGTTCAGTCTCTCCCACGTACGAGGCCTCGCAATCCTGGCACTTTATCTGGTAGACCGGTCCAATCACACGTTCTTTCTCCAGGGGGTCCTTGGGTCTCACCAGTAGCTGTCTGAGAGTGTTCACAGGTGTAAAGAACAACTGCACGCTGTATTGGTGCATCACCCTTCTTATGTGTTCAGACACTCCTTGAATGTATGGTATCACTACCGTAGGTCTCTTGGGGCGATCCACCAGTACATCTGTATCCTGTGCAGTCTGTCTTCCCTTCAGCTTGCTCTTTATCCTCACACTTTTGGGGTATCTGTTGAACCCTAACACTTTCTCCAGATGTTTCTTCTCGGATTCTTTCTCACTGGCATCACTAACCACACTCTCGGCTCTGTGGAGGGGGGCGCGCAACCCAGGGGTTTCCCAAGGTCCCAGTGATGACGAATGACGGCAACCACTGTGATCAAGATGGCGGATGCTGTCGAAAGCTCAGTGTATGAACTGATTATTATCCTTGTTTCGAAACTATTGTTGAACTTGTATATTTCATATCCGGGATAAATGAATTTCCATCAAAAGATCAAAACTATGCTTCACTTTCCAATTTAAGCACATGTGCTATAACACCTAACACTCATGCTTCTTTTCTAGTACCTAATTGATAAAACCCTTGGATGATTTCAAAGTCATTAGACGCTTTTGGACAGTTTCCACTTGTTTCTGACAGTTTCCACTGGCGGAAATAATTTTAGGACTGTCTGAAACCCAACCTTGATCTATGCAGACACAGTACATGTACTGTAAAACTAAAATATTTCGTGGCTATTGAAGTTTGCGATTTTCATCTATAAATTATTTTGTGACTTTTTAATTTTGCGATTTTGGTCAATCCTGGACCTACTTTAAATAGGCTACCGTATTCGTTCTTATTAGTGCACCTGCCATATTAAGCGCACCCCCTTTATCTATCTGTATCTGTATCCCTGTTTATGCAGATTATATGCTATACAAATCTTGCTCTTTTGGGGGCAAAGATTTCACCTACCGCCTCCAAAATGTAAGACTATAACACGCTGGTATTATTCCGTATTCGGATTACCATATAACCATCCGGGTGCGTTGTGTTATCATGTTCTGTGGGGTCAAAGTGAGTTATGAAAGAATGCATGAAATGCGAAAAATTGTTGGGGTGCACTTATCAATTTTCGGGTTTTTTTTGGCTGAAATTTGGTTTTGAAAGGGCACTATGTGGTTATTAGAACAAACGGTATTAATGTTTGCTGATTATTTAAGTTTGCATTTTTCCACCTACCCAAGAAATTCGCAAATTAAATCGTCCGCAAACATTTCTATTTTTTTCAGTACCGGTACATGTACCTTTATCATGAAAGCCTATATTCATTTAACATTGGATGGGCAGAAATAAATAATCATTATATATTATTTACTTTCAGCATGTTTGTGTTATTAATGAAAATGGAAAGAAGAAATATGCCTCTTGATCAACTATATAATACTTTAGGAAAAATTGAGAAATTTGAATTGTCTTTATAAGTACAATTAGCAGCAGTTAATAAATTGTGTATTGTTACATGTGATTTCAAATTATATTGTTTGTGATTGTAATATTTGTTATAATAATTATTGTCTCTAACAGTGTACTGTAGGTTATTTTACTAGCATACTGGAGGTCTGCTTTTTTTAAAGATGTAGATGTTTTGATGTTATGTAGAATACAGTAGAAATGTTATAAATGAATTGGTAATATGATATATAGGAAATTATTTTTGATGATATACATGTATTTTTTGCGGGGCATTTTAGCAATATATAATATTTTTGTTTTCATTTTATGTTTTCTTTACTAACTATTGTTAGTGAAAAAAATTTAATAAATTACTAAAATAAAGTGTCAGATTTGTATAATTGTGTTTGCTCCATTGTAATGTGAAATATGGCATTATCATTGACATTACATACCTTCTAATTTTATGCCTCTTCTGTGAATTATCTTGTATTTTAAGGGTGCTATATCACCAAGGTAAAAGTAACAGCCCAATGAAGATGATGCATACAGAATACTTAAAACGTAATTTTAGTGGGTAGTTCTAGTGGCCTTCAGTATGATTGATAGCAATGGGGCCTATAACTGTGGTCATCAAAGGGAAAGTCGTGGGCCTGCTAAGTTTTGGGATATAAGGTTTTTACATGTGATTTTGCATCATTTGATGTGCAGAGTACTCTTGTGTAAAATCGTGGACCTGCAACATTCTGTTTCTATAATTATGAAATAAATTGTAGACATCTTCGGGATTCAAATTATGTAATGTTTATTATTGATAAGTAAGATTTACTCAAATAATTTTGAAAGTGTATATATTTTAAAACTCACATACTATGACAAATGATTTTATTTCTTAATGATACCATAGAGATTATAAGTCTCCTTTAAATCAAGGATAAGAAGGTTGGATATAGATAAGAAATTTTACAATATACTTTGTCTGATGTAAGTGCATATTTGGGTGCTCGCACGATATTCATGTAATCGTCAAAACCCACCTTATTTGGATCGCACTTCTCTCTACACATGTAATATATTTGATAATCATACAATTGAAGTCAATATATTAAGCTATTCACACATACCAGTTTCATTTTATTTCATCGAGTTGATTATAACAATGCGTGGGTGTCAAACGAGATCTAAATTTTTTTTCCATGAAAAAAAGCGTGATGGTTACCTACTCCAGACGTGCATTCTTTAATATTGGTCATACTAATGTTTATCTAATTAAAGTGTAATTTATATATGTTAATATATGATATGTCAGAGTTAAATATTATCAATTGTTAGTGAAATCATTGATAGAAAAAAAATAAGAGTCTAGGTAACTGCCATGAATCAGTTTTACCTACGTCCGATGTACTAATTGAAAAACAAAAAATAATCTCGGGGTGGGTACAAATTCTATACATCATTAAATGCCTGTTTGAATATATTGTGTAATGAATAGCAGACTAAATACAATTCTTAACCAAGTCAAACCAACATTTCTAAAGAAAATCGTCAAACTTATAGATTCGTTTCTAATTATGAGAGTATGAATACCTTCAACGAGCATGGGCAAACCCAGCAGCCTTTCATATTTCCAGCAAATGACAGAGAAGCAAGTGAAAGTGAAGTAGCCATTTTTAACAACAAAATAATATAAAAATCAGCTGCTGTAGGTAACTATGACGTTATATACATAGGGTACAAGTGCAATCATTAACTAAAATATTTATACCAATATGTAACCATTATGTCAACTATAAAAGAACATTAAAAATATGTCTTTATGACCAGAGTAGGTAATTTCGTGTAGATCACCAACAAATAATGTAAACTACAATATACAGTACATATGCAGTTGTATTTGCTTCACAATTGAAGAATAGTCATAATATTTTTTTTCTGCTTCAGTTCTAGTTCAATAAACAAGTTAGTTAATGCGTTTATTCATGTAAGTACTTGGACATAGCTATGGATTCATCTTGAAATTACTAGTACCTTGCAGATCTTTTGTGAAGACAATTTTTTGCCTTTATTCTGTATTCTTCCGGAGAAATTGATACAGATATGTACCATACATTGGAATCAAAAGGTAAAGTATGTAATCAATCATTTAGGCAACATGTATTCATCAGACAGCTCTGGATCACGATACCTGAAACCAAACAAATACGATTCTAAGTACAATATAAGCATATACAGAGATTTATGTGCAGTAGAGCATAGTTCTTTACAATGCTAGCAATGATAAATCTTGAAAAGGAACCTAAATAGTTTTTAAAACAAAGAACATAAAAAAGTATATTGAAATGAGTAGGTAACATCATGCTTGTTACCTACATGTTACCTACATGTTACCTACAATGATACATACAAATTTTATATCATTATAAAATGTATGTTTCTTTTAGATATATACTTTGGTGAATAGCCATTGCAATGGTTCATGAGTTTATGTAGAAGCATATTATTTGTTTCATTTTAGTGGTAAATATTGATGAGTATAAGTAACATGACTGTTACCTACACTAATATGTTACCTACATTTTGATGTGACCTACATTTTCCTATTTCTAACAATAAAATTGATTATGATGAAGTCACCTTAAAACTAGTTCTAGTTAAAACAGTGTTGGCACTCACTCCACAATATTCAGCACATAACTGTTTTTGACGCTTTTTCGTCAACCTGCACGAATATCTATCTTGTTGGCACGCATTTTCATTTTGTCATCAAGTCAATTTTGTTGTGCATGCTGTAAATAAAGAACTGATTTCAAGCACACATTTAAATCACTATAACACCACTATCAGTATTGATACATGAATTTGAAAGTTGTTGGTGGCTGTCTATCAGTAACGCAAGTAAAGAGATTTTAATTTTTTTAATCAGATATACCGTCACATACTAGAAGTGGAGGGGTAGGGGGCATGAGGGGGCGGGGACGAGATAAACACCAGCAGTTCAGAAATAATCAATAGAAAAAGATATAAAATTGGAAATTGACATAAACCTAGCGCCAGTCAGTGGTCACACAATAGCGTCTCTATTTACAGTTTGACCTGCGCAGGACTTAACAGATATTATCAGAAAATAAACACAAAGAATAAACACGGGATCAAGATTTGGAACTATGTAAATCACGTGTATTCAAGTGAATCACATTGAGGATGTTCAGTTAGACAACTATTTTTGTGAACTATTGAAGTCAAGACCGTTTTTTTATCTATAGCTCATGTCCAGTGCGATATAGTTATAGGGAAAAAATGTCAGGCACGATGGATACAGACGAGAAGACACCTCTTTTGGATACAAGAAAAGGTGATTAGTAAGAGTATTATTTTCTTACTGTTTCTGTATGTTACTCACACATGTTGTGTCTGATTATTTCGCTGCCTGAGTGCAAGGCCTTTAACTTTGTCATCTTTGTGTGAGAGGATCACTTGTTTGGTGTCCGTTTAAATTGGTTTCTACCATTTAGTAATTAGTAGATATGATTCTTAGCATGGGTACTATCGTGATTTCGTTTCAATATTTTGTCTTATAAGGGACTCTGGCTTATATAAGTGTAACATGTAAAATAAAGCATAATTCTAAACGTAATATTATTGACCAGTCTGATAACCACAAATGTTCATAGTTGTTTTTTTTTTACTGTGCGGTAGATGTGAACACGCGGGAAACACTGATTCTGCCTTGTGAAAACGCGTCTTTGACGAGACAACGTGTGACCAATTGGGATTGATTTTTGTATGACCATTTTAGCAAAGCATTCATTCATAACCGAAATGAAATAAATGATTAAATACTCTGCATGTGCATTGTTGACACACGATCAGAGTCCAGTTACGTATATGTGGTTATGAAATCTCTGATTATCAGTGTAGTGTCATATTTGTGTTATCAGCAATGTTTTATGCAATGTGCGTTTTCCCGCGATTATCTAACTACATACAATGCGTATGTGGAAGGGGAGGAGCGAGACAACAAGTTAAATATGTTGATAATCAAAAGAAAAATAGAAAAAGAAGAAAAGAAAAAAGGAATGAGCTAGTATTCCACAATAATGATGTATCATGGTGAAAATAACATTTCTGGTCTACCAATGTTTTAATAGTACACTGTTACAATAACTTGAAGGGAAACACTTGAAAATCTTTTAAGTTAACCAGCATGCACGAAAGTTAATTCTGTTGTGTACTAGAGTTTATTCATTTGTTAATTATTCGTTGTTTCATACACAATGTAACTTTTCATATCTGTTTCAAATTAGTTATATCACTATGTATATGGTGAGATGATACTCATTAGATTATAGCATAACAGTAACGAAACATGATTATAATTGAATAAATTCGTATTTATAGAGTATGTTTGTTGTAGTGAGCAATAGACGAAGAACCAACATCCTACTGTATTGCAGCCATGTGCTATCTGCTTGGGTAGGTCACGTGGCTTACATGTACTTACATATGTTTGATCACGATGTACAGTCACATATAATCGTGGTTGTATTTTCAAACTTTGTTTACTGTTATATTTTCACATCTTTTCCTCTGATATATCATACAATGTATGCACCAGGAATGAGAATGGTTATCTTATTCCTGATATCAGAAACCCATAAGTGCTATTGTGGGTTTCTGCTGATATGCACGCATGTTTGTATGAATTATTGTTCTACATCAACAAAGATTGTTCTACATCAACAGTGTGTCTGAAAGTAAATCCAATAAAATAAGTGTATATTGTATCTTGCAAAGGGTCAATTCAGGCTGGAATATGTTAATTAGTTATTTGAGCTATGGATATATCATAGTTAGAGGTTCGTTATATAAAAACTGAGATTTCTTTAAATAAAAAGTATAAAGCTTTAGAATATACATATTCATATATATATAGCAGCAGATTGTTTTGGATACAGGCGTAGTTTAAAAAAAATCTATCCCGTTACTTCATGCGCACACTTAATGACTGCTTTACACTATTATAATAAATAATGTACTATAAACTGTAGACTCACACATTTTCTAAAGATGAAACTAAAGGAACATTGAACACGGCACTTGTAAATCCTAATTCCCACTATATATTTTCTATAGTTCGTCATCATGCCAATTAATTTCACATAGTAATTGTAATTTCCTTAGGGTGACCGAATGTGGCAATTCGGCGTTGGTATGTTCCTGGTCACAATCGACCCCACCTCTCTGAGACTGACCGCAATATACGGCTTTGCCTCGGGGGGAGCTATCCTCCTGCTAGGCGCCATTGTCGGGGACTGGGTGGACAAGAATCAGAGACTGCCAGGTACGTCAATGCTACATATCTAAAACTACATATTCAAAGGCAGATTTATAGATACATATTGTCGATGACCGGTTCAAGTTGTTTTTCTCCTCCAAGATAACTACTTTTCAAAGCAAACTTTGCAATCCCGCCGATACTACATTATGTTGGTTTCATGTGATGTTTTAAAAAGCAGTGCCTGTATGAAGACCCATAATAAATTGCAGATCTTGAACGTTTGAAAATATTTCTTTTCATCAAAGTTTACAGAAGTAGCACATTTGCTCTAATCTCGCTCAACTGTTTGTTTTACATACATCACCCTGCCCTCTTTGAATAAAACAACTAAACAAAAAATGCAATCTCTTATATTAATGCCTAAAATCTGGCAACTTCCCTGGAACAGTTGCGCGGACGTCGTTGCTGCTCCAGAACATCGCTGTCACATTGAGCGCTGTGGGTGTCTGCTTCTGGATCTATTATGAGGACGCGGTCAAGGAGATATGGGGAGGACGACTCGACATACTGTTACAGGTGATACGTTTCATAAGTCATATATATTCTATTAAAGCATATGTGGCATGCTGAGAGGTCATGGTGCCACGGTTGTTTTATGTGGTTATCAGACAGGGGTCATATTCATATACAGGTGGTCCGGATATAGAGGTGGTTTAGACGAAAGTGTGGGTTTTCGTAGCTTTTGGCTTACTTTCATATATCTATGGAGGTGCCCGTTACCGGCAATTACAATGAAAGTGAAGTCGTAATGCAAAGGTGAATATTGCTGCACATATTTTTGCTATAGGAGCGGTCTAATATTGCCTTGGTCTTGATAGAGAGGTGGTGGTTTGTGCAGGTGCTGATAGTGGCCTTTGCTGTTGTGGCTGACGTTGCCAGCATGGGCCGGCAGATCGCCATAGAACGGGACTGGATCGTGGTCATCTGCGAAAATGACAATCAGGCACTGACCGGTACGATACACGTTACACGCACACGCACATGTAAATGATGTCACTTGATGGTTCACATTTAAGCTCCACACCCACAGGTAGGTTGTTAAATGAGCATTTTATGATGTTGCTTCATATGTATACTATGTTAGAGTCCACGTGGTCACTATTT
The DNA here is from genome assembly GCA_019095985.1 of Streblospio benedicti. Taxonomy (NCBI): domain Eukaryota; kingdom Metazoa; phylum Annelida; class Polychaeta; order Spionida; family Spionidae; genus Streblospio; species Streblospio benedicti. Next base: position 21,089,567 of record CM032659.1, read on the forward strand.
ATAGATTGATCAAGTTTAGTTTATGAAGACTATCTACCTTGCAGATATGTCTGCTTTCCTGAGAAGCATAGATTTGACTACCAACTTGCTGGCTCCAATAGTTACCGGTCAGGTGAGCTTTACCGTAGCCCCAAAGGGTTTAAGACACCAGTGTAATCACATATGGCATCAAGTACAGTCTAACATCACATATAATCGACTAACTTAGCTTACAATATAGTGTACATATGTTAAGTCAAGGGATTCTTGATGGTCAGGTGATGACGTACGGCTCCATGCTGATAGGCGGTATCTTCATTGCTGCATGGAATGTGGTCTTCTTTCTCCTCGAGTATGGCATGCTCTATGCTGTCTACAAATCCGTGCCAGATCTTGCTGTGAAAAATACACACGGTAAATATTAGGTTTCCTATCATAAAAGAGTATTGCTAATACAGTGTCGTTTGACTACCAGACAATTCAGTCCGAGGGGCTGCGGTTGTGCGCGTTCCGCCTTTATTTCAGATGTGAAGGGAATGCTGAACTATATGCACAGCCGCAGTCACAACCTCATTATCTCACACCATTATTTTTTATGAAAACCATTCTTTTGCAAGCCAGATATGGTAGTGAGATATGAAATGACTGTATAAACACGTACCCTGTATGATCTGGTTACTACACTGTATGATATTTTGTAGATCCTATGTCTGAATCCCATGCGGAAGTAGGAGAAAAGGACACCAAATCCAGTTTAGTGGAAAACATGTTTAAGGTGAATATGACAAGATGAAACTCATAGTAACTATCTTTACTTCACGGGAAGTCAATGGCATTTTACTTGCAAGAGTGAATAGATAATGTTCTACAGTACTTGTAATCAGCTACTGCTAATGATTTTAACCTAGCAGCGTGAAGGCGCGACCAGTATTCCCATCGTTTGCGGCTAAAGTGTACCCTGCTACGTGGACTAGCATATCAGTAAAAACAAAATCAAATAATGTAACTGAAATGAACAATATCAGTATATGTGTGTGTGTGTGTGTGTGTGTGTGTGTGTGTGTGTGTGTGTGTGTGTGTGTGTGTGTGTGTGTGTGTGTGTGTGTGTGTGTGTGTGTGTGTGTGTGTGTGTGTGTGTGTGTGTGTGTGTGTGTGTGTGTGTGTGTGTGTGTGTGTGTGTGTGTGTGTGTGTGTGTGTGTGTGTGTGTGTGTGTGTGTGTGTGTGTGTGTGTGTGTGTGTGTGTGTGTGTGTGTGTGTGTGTGTGTGTGTGTGTGTGTGTGTGTGTGTGTGTTGTGTGTGTGTGTGTGTGTGTGTGTGTGTGTGTGTGTGTGTGTGTGTGTGTGTGTGTTTCCCAGTGTTTGCAGATGCATTTTCAAGCTTCTCTCTCACACATCATTTTAGCAAGCATAATGTATTACTACCAGATATATCAAGCGGCCCTCGCTGTTTTGGATGATGGTATCATTCGCTATCATTCTGGTTTCACAACCTTAGGGTCGTGAATTCTAGTCCATTGAGAGCCACTTTATATAGTCAAATGGAAGATTAGGGTTGTAAAACCTGCCTACAGCTATGTCTATATTGATAGAAATATGTTTGCTAAAAAGATGTGCGCGAGAGAGAAAAGATTGAAAATGTGCACTTTCAGGTATGCTAAGATAGCAAGACCGCATGAACAAAAAGAGATTGTATATAAAAAATTGTGATTCGATATACAGCATATAGTCCTTTTACTGTAGTATCTTCTATGTCTTGAAGATAAGACAATAAACATAGAACAAATTAGATCAGCATCAAATAAAGCTAGATCAAAAGTGTTCAAAGAACACGGCGTCGCTAGAATAACGTTGACGTATGGGCAATTAAGACATATACTGAAACGATGTATACTCGCTAATTAAGACATATACTGAAACGATGTATACTCGCTAGAACAACGTTGACTTATGGACAATAAAGTTGTTTACTAAAATGTTTTGGGAATCATGATTAAAAGTACACAATTACAATATACCAGCCAAACTAATATGCCACTGTCTATTTATTCATCCTAGCAGCAAATAGCAATCAACACCAACTAGTCTAGTTTTCAGCTAATAGAATATTGATCTGCACTTGTGCATTCAATAGTAATAAGAATGTTGTAAATGGACCATTATTGCCCTGTGGAAAGCGTAGTTTAATTGGCAGATTACCCAAAATCGAATCACTTCGGTGTCGCCTCATACCTCATAGTGGTGTAAAGTTTGAACGAGGTTGATTCATCAGTACGCCCGCTAGCTTGTCCGTAGAGACACACACACATACGCACGCACGCACAAACGCACACGCTCGAACACACACACACACACACACACACACACACACACACACACACACACACACACACACACACACACACACACACACACACACACACACACACACACACACACACACACACACACACACACACACTTAGTTAGTTAGTTAGTTAGTTCGTTCGTTCGTTAGTTAGTTAGTTAGTTAGTTAGTTAGTTAGTTAGTTAGTTAGTTAGTTAGTTAGTTAGTTAGTTAGTTAGTTAGTTAGTTACAAACGAACCAAACACAATGCTTGCTTCAGCAGCTGAGCTGTATCCACGCAATGCGATTGGTAAGGCCATTTAAAAGATGTCGTCTATAATTATTCGTCTATATTTATTTGTTCACAAATGATTGGTCAGGCCATGGCTGCATTATTGCATTGCTCCCCCCTCACATTATTGATCAGACCATGGTCTTACCGCCATATCCCTTCCTACGCGCCTGGATAGTCCTACTTTTGTGTTGGTCATCTTTAACAAATTAGCCTGTATCGACCGTGGATCTACGGACACTTAAACCACACTGATTAGATATACGCCACTTATGTTTCCATCAAGTTCTTATAAACGTTACAAATTGTTTATTTAGACGCACATTTGTAAGAGATAGGGATAAAATTATACACGCCAAAGAAGCATAGTGTGCATAGTAAAGTGCAAAACCCGACCATGATTGATACCAGTCACATTGGACATGCTGATAAGTAAGATACTGATACTGATAAGTTATTCACAAATCCTGTTAGTGTATGCTTGTCTGAACCCACACCATCTTGTTTATGCAGGGCTTGAGAAAATCTTTACATGCACATGTAAAGTTTAAATTTATCAAATATATCAATTGTCTTCCAGGAGTTCATCACCCTGAAGCGAGGCTGGGCCACGTACTCTGGCCAGCGTATTGTGTACGCTGGTGTGGCACTCTCCTTCCTCTATATGACGGTGCTCGGCTTCGACAACATAACCACAGGTGTGTAGCTGACTAGTTGTGGGTACATTTCATTGGTGGATATAGTAACAATTAATTAACAGAAACGCTCACAAGCCGGAACACATGTTTGTTAATAGTACTTCACTAACTGGAACACTGTCAAACATATATGTCTACTCCACGAAGACAGCATTCTTTCCCCCGTGTTTATCATGCCACTATTCACCATAACCACCAAAGTATTCACGTACCTCTTTTTGGAACAGGTTTTGCCAAGGAGCAAGGTCTGAGTGAGTCGCTCATCTCTATTTTGCTGGCTACTGGCGCTCTAGCTGGTGTGCTAGGTACTGTTGTCTTCCCTCATGTCCGTAAGGCTGTAGGCCTCGAGAGGACGGGACTCATCGCTTTTAGCATCGAGGTACATTTTCCGCACCACGTGATCCCACCCATTGTACACTGAATCATATTATTTATTTTATTTCACTCAAATATATGCTTAAAATTTATCCAAACGATATATTAAAATATTAAAATGTCCAAAATAATTGTCTTTAAAGTTTTCAACCTTTGTCCTCTTCAGAATATACAATATAACTTACAATTAAAACACCAGTATTATTCACATTGTACACTGTACTGACAAGTCAATAATTCCTATTACATAAAGGGTTACATTGTGCTTGCTAGCAATTATTATTGTTGGTTATTGGTAAGAGACAAGGGGATTGAAGATATATGATAACATAGCATTTGTTTGTTTGTTTAATTTTATTGACTACTTAAATACGACACCAAACAAATCTAAAATGTCCACCAACACTGCCCCTGCAGAACATGTGCCTTCTGCTCTGCGTGCTGTCCGTGTTTGCGCCGGGCTCGCCCTTTCAGCCAGGCTTCCTCATCTCTGGGGGCGGCGCTGCCGACTGCCTCCCGGTCTCGGGAGATGACGTTACCCGAACCGCGTACTTACAGGTAGGTGGTCTGTGTTCCCATTGCAGCGTGGTCCATTCAAGGTCTTTAGTGCATAACGACTAAAGATATCACCGAAGAAATCACGCTCGTGTCATGTCATCCATGCCGCCATTGTGCGTGAAACATGCTAATTTGCGGCCTGGCACGATCATCAATTGATAGTACTATTGATATATTAATGGACTTGTCATAAGAAATGTTATTTCTCTGGGGAAATTGAATTCATTACATTTTTCTGGATAATTGGTGCATTATGACAATCGTTATATTGTCATATTCTACATCAAATAGTCATACGGAATCTCTATTTGCAGAGCATATCAGATGACCACAGCAGCCTTGGTCTAATCGCTCGGTCACCCTCCTCTCTGGCATTGTCGAACAGCACTAACCCTCATGATTGTACCGTGACCGAACCGCCCGGGTCACCCATGTCCATCATCCTGCTCATGGCAGGCATTGTGTCTTCACGGTTTGGTGAGTGAAGCTTGTTGGTCTTGTGAATAGAATGAAACTATTTACCTCTTAAAGGTTGATGACAGATACATTTTATATCCAAGAGCTGAGCTGTAAATGTAGAGTGAAAGCTGACCCAGCCACTTAATTTTGAAAGAGAAACTGTGGGTTGACTACAAATATAAACTTATTGATTTTGTTGAATGGTCAAATCGTCATGGCGAGCTATTACTGGACATACATCTGCCTCAGATTTAAAGGTTCAGATTTAGTCATTTTTTATTAACCACATCACCCAAAGCTACCACCTACACTTTACTGAGAATATGTACATGATTTAGATTTAAACTGGCCAAGCCTAAACATCTGACCACCCCGTCAATTGTTTTAATAGTACAGTCATGTAGATAGCCAATCGAGAGGTCCCCAAAAATGAGTCCATCTAAGCCGAAACAAACTGAAAACTCTACTAGTAACACTCTACGTATGTTTGCCACCTACCTACAAGATCCGGTATCATCTAACAGTCACACTGACCTGATTAACCAGCATGATCATGGCCATAGTTCGGGTAGGACCACTGTACTGATTACCTTCAGGTCTGTGGATGGCTGACCTGACCGTGACGCAGCTGCTGCTGGAGACGCCGGCGGAGCACGAGCGCGGCATCATCAACGGCGTGCAGAACTCGCTCAACAGGCTCATGGACATCCTCAAGTCACTGCTCGTACGCTCTTGCTCGTGTTACAATACTCATGTTGTATTGGTGGATTTTTACAAATACAAATCGTCTACTTTAAACACGAAAGATAAATATGCAGGCCCACGCTGTATGTGATCTTGTTATCCATACCCAAGTTGTGCGACTCTCTGAAAACCACAAATAGATGTAAGGCTTGAATCCTGGCAATACAACCAACCAATAAAAAAGATGTTTCTGTACTACACTACCTTTATCTTTCTTCTATAGGTGGTGTTCCTTCCCTGGCCTCAGACATTCGGTTACCTGGTGATCGTATCCTATGTGTTCATTTTCGTGGCGGCCATCTTGTTTGCCGTTTACTCACGGCAAATGCGGGGCCACTTATTCCACTTTGAGCGGTGAGTTTAGAATAGAGGTTAGAACGATGATTGAGTACATGCATACGGATATGGTGTAGATTAGCTGATGTGGTGTTGCTTACGAAAGTCATAAAAGTTAATAGTCTAATAGTTTTCATTACATGATAACATTTACGATCACACCTGCCCATTTGGACCCATACCAATTAAGGATATCTCTCCGGTGTGGACACTGTTTAGACTTTTCACTTTTCTATTGTTCTCAATATGTACATGTAATACATAAAGTGAAGTTCTCTTTGCTTAGTGCCACCTTATGTGGACAATGAACAAATTATTTGCTACCAAACCGTCGACAACGTGTAATATACTAAGACTTGAAAAATCCTCACCACAAATTAAAGCAAGATTTAGACATAAACAGGTATAAATAGGTCTCCCCATTACATGAAAAATTACGTGAACGTAAGTCCTTATATATCTTTGAACTAGTGCTGCTTAATTATTATTTTTTGTTAACCACGTGTGGGGTATTAGTATTCCCGTTGGTGTGGTTCCGCCAATATTTTTGTGAAGCCTTGATACCAGCAACTATTTTAGCACCATTTTGTTTAAACAATAATATAATTGGTTACCACCATTATTCCTCCTACGTCTGATTGCTTCATAATGCTTACTGCCTAAAGAGAACTATACAGGATGACCTGCAAAAGCCTATTGTAATCTTAATAGATTGTCTGATATTTAACCTTTAAGTTCATTTTATCATACTGTTTTATTATTTGGTAAACTACATTGTATATGGAATTATGTGTAAGTTTTGTTGCATCTCTATGCCAATATAATACATACAGTTAATTTGAATGCTAATGGTATTTTTATAGGTATGAAGAAGACCAAAAGAAGAACCGAATAATGTTCCCAGAAGTTCGCTTTGATAAAATGTATGCATAGTGCCAAATATTACACCATTCATGCAGAATCATGCTGGCGTTCAGAAGCTGTTTTATACAGAAACTGTTGCTAAATCTTTTTATATATACATGTACATGTATATGTATATGATTATACGCAAAGTCAAAGCTCGACATATTTCATTGGAACATTAAAAATGAAAATGCTTATTTTTTTACCTTTTTGATTCACCAAACTACTAATTTAAATATCCATAACCATGGTATATTTACGTTTTCATGACATTTCAAAATCCTACATGTTGCCAAAAACCAGTCCCTTCATTAAATGGCTCGCCTCATTCAGCATTCATGCTTCAACCTCTCACCACTTGTTTTTGTTTGTCGTGTATTCAGCAGTTTTATACAATAATGATATAAATTCTATGCACAGGTGCACGAAAATTTACAACAAAGTATACATGTAGTCTCTTGAAATTGTATTGAAAACTGTGACATTGTTATATTGTATCTGTTGAATTGAATAAATTTGGGACATCATGTCTTATTACTACTCACTATGTAGCTCTTCAATGTGCGTTAATTACATGTCATAACTTTCGAGGATTATATTTTGTCAGCATAAATACACCTAAAACTCCTATATGTGAAAATAGCCGCCGCAAAATTCAATTCATGTAAACCTTCAAATCTTCTTGGGTAAAACTGAAAAATAAATATTGTTTAGTTCCACATATTTCACATATAGAACTATCCACTAAGAGCTTTAGTAAGCAAATTTGAAAATAATTGTTACTGGATCAGTTAGTGACCAGTCAATACTGCTTAAGGCAGATTATTGTTGCATGTTCATTCCCTATAATATCTACATGTATATCATGGAAACATTATATGAAAAGTTGTTATATGTATAGTATATACAGAAGAGCAAAGGTATGGCATAAACTAATTTATTACACAAATGAATATTTTAAAGTGCATTGTAACTAAATGTAACAAAAATCCCTATATCAACTAGCTCATTAAACCAATATAATCAATTTAGAAGAGTTCATATTTCCCCAAATACTTAAACAAAAAATAAAGATAGAATGGGGTGACTACCTCAGTCATGCAACAATGCCGTATTGGGTTACAGACAAGTTGTTCTGATTTATCCTTTACTTCTCTGTGAATAATTGTCTGATAAAATATTGAGTTGATCAAACCAATATTTATTAGGATATGCATCAAAATTCATACTGGTTCATAAAAGACCCAGGCGGGTCAAAAATGACCCCAAAGGATGAAAAATATAACACAAGAAAAGATATATTGCACAACCAACGCATGAGAATGACTTAAATCTATGATAATGTTTTATAAGTAGTTCTTCTATGGCTATAATGTTGTCAGAATAAATACAATTCCAAAATTATTGGCTAATAGGGTGCATATATTTGTGACTAGCCTATCCCAAGGCCTTTAAATGGTCTGACATTATATCTATTAGAGCTAGAGGCTGTCACAATTGCACTTGCTCTTTATCTTTGCATTTAATATATGGTTGACACTAAGGGTTTATGTAATAATAGAAATAAAAAACTATTAGATATAAGGTCTTTTGAAAGACTAATTTGTGACACACATATTAGGGACCATTCAGTATTTATGACAGGGTGGGGTAGGAGGATCTTCTAAAAATCCTGTGAAAAAAATGATACCCCCCTCAAATTTCTGTGAAAAAATGGTGACTCCCCCCCCCGCCTCAATTTCATTTGATAAAAATTGATGACCCACCACCACTAACAGTTAATGCAATCATCGTCAGTTAACCCTTATCCTATTTGATGAACATCCATGATATCAAAAGTAGTAAATTTTAGTTCAGAATCTATAAAATAGGTGTAAATTTTCTGTGAAAAAATTGATAGCCCCCCTCAAAAGTGTGTGACAAAATTGATAGCCCCTCTCCAAACATTGTGACAAAATTTCATGGCCCGACCTAAAATCCTCCTACCCCACCCTGTCATAAATACTGAATGGTCCCTTAGGTGAGTGTCCTTCCCAATTGATAACGGTATATCAGATAATTCTAAACTTTTTCATACAAAAAACTTATAATAGCTATTGGAAATCATTTTAATTTATCAATTATATCTTCGAAGTAGTTTATCATTGAATAATCTTCAAGGAATAGTTATGTAGACCACCCCTGGAGCACATTTATCGAGCAAACAACAGCTGTTTACCTACGTAAAAAGAACCCCCACCCCATCCCAACCCCAGTGGTAAATTTGGCGATAAAGTACAATGTGATTAGATCTATAAGGTGGATTGCCATCCTATAACGTTTCATTGTCACATTGAAAATAAATTTTCATGCCCTTGTTTTAATTCAAAACATAAAAATATTGAGAAAATTCATGAAATAACTCTTAAAATCAGTTCTTCTTAAAATATCACCCTATTTGTGCACAAACATAAGCTTGAAATATTAGGAATGATTTCAGAAAAACTGTAAAAATCAAATAACTTTAAGTTCATGTGTAATGACAAGGATATCTAATACGTATGCAGTACATAACGCATTTAAATATTTATTGGTATGACATACGTATTTTCTTGACGTGTCTCACTTACACGTCTTGAATATTGTCTGAAGGAGTCACATACATGTACCATGTATGTCTTGGCCCACAGAGTGCAAGTTCACATGTTCCTAAAAAAACTGCTATTTTTATGGTGTAAATAATAACGAGACATGAACAACTGCTTATATATTTTTTTCTGAAGTTTGCTTGTGAAATTCAATTAATTCGGTTTATTGGCCATTGTTGCATCAAATATGTAAATTTAGCATCAGTTATCCTTCATTCTATGGTGGAATATTAAAAATAGCGCCATTATTAAACTACAGTTGAAATTTCCAATTAAGACCACCTATATATTAAGACCACTTTTCACGGTTTCCAACGTCCATAAGCTATAAAAATTAACCTCTGTATAGAGACCACCTCTCTCTTGAGACCACCAAACACTGGTCCCAAAGGTGGAACTAATAGAGAGGTTCTACTGTACTTCAATTTGCCAAGTACATTTTTAACGTAAGAGCATTGAGGTAAGAACACGTGGACGGATTTGGTGCAATACAGTTTTCAATATCATGTGCTACATTCAGCCGGGATTTGATTAGTACTTTGTCGCCATTTTATGTTTAGCAGCACCAATGTGACTAATCATGATGTTGCTTTAATGGCGTTTTAACGATTTTATCAAACAATTTGAATTTAACCAAATATATTTTATTGCAACTTTTATAAGCTGCCGCAATGGATGACGAGCCGCGCAAAATAGACTTGAGAGAGGTCAGATTTTATATTTTATTTAGTCAATTATGACAAAAAATATGCATTCAAATACTACACGAATTAAACATTGTGCCATGTTTTCTGAAAACATAAATAGAGCAGCTAATGCATGCGCACGCTTTTTGTGTGCACTTGGCCACTTTAAAATGTGGAATTACTTAACCATCTATTTCAGTCGTATTTCCTCAAATGTATACTAGTTAAGCATTTCCCCATATTCTGGAAATCTGGAAAAGAAACTCCTTATTTCCATGTGTGTAGTGTCCGGCTCATGTAAAGACGTTCACATCAACAGTACCATGGTTTTGAACGAAGTATATTGGTCTAAAATCTTAAGGTGGGAATGGACAGCTTGTTTTAGTGATTGAAGACCACCGTTGTAAAGTTTTAAGAGTGTACAAATACTCATGTCGACTTGCTCGTTTGAGATTTATGAGTCAAAACGTGAGGCATGTGTGAACAGATGATTTTTATTAGTTGAATGTAAGATGTTACTTGTACCATTAGAAATATTGCTCCAAAATGTTTTAAAGCAATATTTTTGTATTGTTTTGAAAGATCCTATCAAAACCTTTAAACAATATAAATTTGATTATAAAGGGTACCTTCCATCAAAATAAATAAATAAAAAAAATATTGAGGGTTTTAGGTCCCAACGATAGATCAAACCGGAACTTTTAATGTGATATTATTAAAACTGTTTTTTACAGATACTGCTTTTAATTGTATGAAAGATATCCACAAAGTAAATATCATCTACTGAAAACCGTAAAACTCCATTGTTCACAACAGCTGATCACAGCGGATTATAGCTGTTAGCGTCGGTGTAAATATAATGCCACCCTTTAGTATCCATAGCTATCTTAAATCAGATTAATTTTGTTTGAATGATGTTGATAGACGAATGTACACAAATCAACAGTTTTTCGTGCTTGTACAGCCGCTAAAATGACTTTGGGCAGGAATAGACATTTGTCGTCTATGTAGGAGCAAAATATAGATCAGTTTGAATGATGAGCTTGAATCATGAGTTTAAATGATATGTCCAACTGTTTTCAATCCGTATGCGCCAGACAGTGCAACTTTGCAAGTAAAAGGCAACCGTTCACAGGAGACTGTTACCAACGCCTATATTTCGTGAAGATTTCTATCATATAGTATTTAATCTATACTCGATTATTTATGCACCATGAAAACAGACGTTTTATATAGCATCAGCCATATTTCTTCAGTGTTGTTATGTATGACGTAAAATACTATAGTTACGTAGCCCCAAGACGGGTGGGGTTACTTGGGTGCTTCTCTGCTAGGGCTGGGTCCCACGCCGAAGAGAGTTCTACTCTAAGTCCCCCTTTTCTGGTTAACAAAGGTTTGTGAAGATTGTCTCTCTTATGCCCCGCTCGAACTACCTAGGTTCTCCGTACAGGATGTCTGTTGTTTCCATGCTGAAAAAATGTCCTTGGTGTTGCTGAATGTGATGGTAAATCGCAGAAGAGTACACAATAGCGCTGGCTCTCTGGTGTTGTTTTAACCTTTCTTTCAATGTTCATATGTCACAACACTGAATGAATATGACGGATGCCATATGAAACGTCTGTTTTCATGGTACATAATCCAGTTGTATAGATTGAATTAAATCAAAATAAATTAAATATTATGCATTAACCTCGATGTCTAATCTTCACGTTATTAATAGAGATTTCATTTGCTTTCAGGAGAGATGGGATCCACCTGTAGAGGTCACCCCTCCTGAAAGCCACACTAGTGAACGCATGAACAGGATGTACAAATATCAACAGGAGTACATTATGGATGACGTAATGATTAAAGTGGACGGCTGCTATATCCAGGCTCACAGTATCGTCCTTGCGTCAGCTTCAGCGTACTTCCACAACATGTTCGTCCTTGACATATGGCAACGTAACGAAGGACAAGTACAGCTGGATCAATTTAGCTATTCAACCATGATGGCGATTGTAAAATTCATGTACTGTCAGCCTATTCAAGTCTGCTCACCGAGAGAACTGGAAGAGCTTCTGGAAGCTTCAGTGTTCTTTGACCTGCAGTGTCTTCAAGACAGAGTTTTACAAATGCTTTTAACAGAGACTACTTCAGAGAACTTCTCACCGATTGTAAATATGCTCATACGTTTTCGGTTGTGTGAGAAACGTGAAGCTATGCTGGCTATCCATTCAAATTCAAAAGCGTTTTACGACAGTGACGATTTCAAGTCCCTTTCTTTCACTGATCTAGTACATTTGATCGGTCACACGGACCGTTTCAACAGAGACAATCTGTTGATAGCCTGCATTGAATGGGTTAAGCATAATGTAGAACACAGACTGGTCAAGATAGTGGACCTTCTTGAGGCAATCAAACCCGAAACGTGCAGTCTACTCGCAATGCAAAGTATAGTAACTAACAACAAGGAACTTATTTCTTCTAATGAGAATATACACAACAGATGTTTGGACGTTATCATGGATTTGAAGCACCTGGAACGTTCGGAGATGGAATACCTTCTGCTGATTGGAGTATTGGGTCTAAACGGGAATAAGCATGTTCACAGCTGGCTAAAGATGAGTCATGAGTGGGAAGTATTCACTGATATTCCTATAGAAGTGAATGATGGTCATTTTCCACCTTCTGTTGCTGTTATGCCTGGAGGGTATGCCCTCATGAACGCAGGCCCACTTTTTAGTAGTAATGTCATATTTGACATACCAAATGACCGATATTTGCCCATGCCAGACCCACCTAAACGGTTATTGTATTCTACTGCAGTATTCATTGATAACCATCTATTCATGTTAGGTGGTACACCGGACATCCCCCATCTTGATAAGAATGCTATACTGAAGCTATTCTTTCCTCAGAAAGCTGGATGCTCATCAATAGTGTATTATTTTAGCTTTGAGCTTTGGAAGTGGGTCAACGCTCCGTCCATGTTGGAAAAGCAATGTTCACCTATCGCAGCCACAAGCAAGGACAGCATTTATGTGGTGTACAATGAGTTGAACAAAAAGTTGGATAAGAAAAGAAGGAAGAAAGACGTTACCCTACAGGCGTTAAGCAAGTCCAGTGATCGCTGGGTATTTAAGGCGAGTCTTCCAGCAAAAGCTCCCAAATGTGAAGCAGCAGCAATGACTCAAGAAGGAATGCTGTACCTGTTGGGCGGACGCTCAAAGTTAGCAGCTTGCTACACAATTTCAACAGACAATTGGAGTTTACTCTCGCAGCCATTTCTGGGTTTTGACAATAGGGCTATGTATGTATCTAATGGATTGATATATCTTTGTGGTGGGAACTGCACTTTTAATCAAGCTGTTTCCGCAATTGAAGAGTATGACCCAGAACAAGATATCTGGAAAATTTGCGTTGCAAAGTTGCCAGTAGCTCTAACATTGGGTACAATTGGCTTCATCAATTGCTTACCAGGTTCAAAGGAAGATTGATTACTGATTGAACATGGTTTAACAGTGTTTTTTAGGAAATCCACTTTTTGAGTGTCCAGTGTATTTTGAAGATATATTGTAGTGGTATCAAAATATGTGAAAGAAATAAAAGAAAATCAGAAATTTGAAAATATTTTAGTATTTTTCTTACAATGGACTCCATACAAATTTGAGGGTTTATGTATACTCACCCACATTATTACTAAAAACCAGGTTGAGTTTGAATTATCACTTGAAATGTCATTATTTCAAAGACAAGTACCAACATCGTTCATGAATTAATGGGGAGCACTCATATGCATAAACTAAATGATCAGTCCAACACCAGGAGATGCATCGTTGTTTTTCACGGCTTTATCACTCACACTGTCTTTACAAGTCCATACCCACCCGTGGGCCCAGTTAATATAGCTTTTATGTTGAGAAATAAATTTAGGTGAGACTTACATGCAAGTTAAAGACTAAAACAACACTGTTTCATATTCCTTATATATAATAGTGAGATCGTATGTTACGGCGTGTGAATTCTCCGCTGAACATTTTGTCAGTGGCCCTTCTGATTGGTTGGATTTTGAGGACAACTTCCACAGAATTGGATATGGTTGTATCACGGCTAGATACTGCATATAGAGCCGTGAGATATGACTATGCATGAGATGTAGTGGGCTGCTTTCGACATACCCCAATTAGCACTTAAAGTATCTCCCACTTCATATAGTCTAGTGCATACATTGTATGTGTAGTTGTGTACAAATCTTTTATTAGTGCTTGGTATGTGTAGATGTTGTGGTACCAAGCACTGGAGATCCACCCTTCAGGCTGCAAGGATGGTAAACACTTGTAGTGGGCGACATGTATAGATATTGTGAAAAGGGCATAATGACGCACGTCATGATTGAAGTAAAAAAGGATTACCTGACCGCAGAACCTGTATCCACAGAAAACATTGAAGCACTCAAAGTTGTTTTCTCTTCCGCATCACCCTACTTTCTGAAAATATTCATGGATTCTAAGCAGTTCCACCCAATTGTAGATATCGACTCATATGGGCATGAAATCGTGCTCCGTGATAAAATTCATTTATTGTCAGTCAATACATATCTGTTCCCTGGAAGAGCTCGAATTACTGATGGCAGCAGCAGACTTTTTCAATGTAAAAACACTTCAGTATAGAATATTTGAACCACTTCTTTTTAAGAGCTACCCGAATATAAGGCATCGACCATTTGATCTCGGGGGGTGGGGGTGGGGGAGAGCAAAAATATTGAAAAAAATAACGCAAGGCTGAAAATTGGTGAAAACGAATAATAAGGTTTCATTTGGCTAAAAAAAAGAATAATTATCAAAGTTTGCTTAAATACAGCTTGATACAGCTTTTAAAAAATAATTGAGATTCAGTAATCTAAGAAAAAAAGAATTAGATGTCAAATTTCATGAAAAAAATAACTGAAGCGATGGTGAAAATAGCTGCCCCCCCTCCACCCGAGATCAAATGGTCGATGCCTAAGAAGTTTAATGTTCTAATATCGCTCGTGCGAGAAAAGAGAGGCAGGAGTAATCCTGTATTCAAATTCAGCCAAGTTCTTGAAGTCAAGCGTCTTTAGAGGTGTACCGTATTCTGATTTGGCTCACCTTTTTTAGAACACATGGATAGTTTGCAAAACAATTTCAGTTTGTCCCACATCATGTACAATGTAGTGGTTTAAATGTGATGTGAAGAACAGGATGGAGTCATTTCTAGAAATTCTGACATTTCAGCCAGATTGTTTCAAGATTGATTTTTTGAGATGGACTTTGTCCTCAAACTAGAAAGTTAAAAAACTGGATTCAAGGGTAGAAAGATGGTTCTTAAGAGGGAAGCCTAATACATTTTTATCAATTAGGGAAAAATTCTCATAATCATGATTTTTATTTCATTCATTTACAAAAATAGCCCCACCACATGAACTTTATTTTTTTTTCAATTTAAAAAAAATATCTTTTAAACACAAAATGTTCAGAAATATTGGCATATCTTTAGGTAGATTATAAATAAAAACAGTCAGCCACATGTCACTTCTGTAAATCCTGTGGTTCTATCTTAGATTATTTATCAACGTCGCCCCAGTCTTCTTTTTTCATTTTGTGACCTTGTATTCAAGCAATTGATGAACAGTTTCTAACATCCATATTTGAGATTGTGTTTTCTTCTGTCATGAACAATATTACAATAGGTACACGATTTTACAAAGTTTATGCCATAATCCAATGTTGTCAATCCATTTTTAAAGTGTTGACTCAACAAAGATGCTCATTCCATTGAAGTGGGCTAGACTGTGATTGGATTATAACTGTATCTACCACTTCTTATTTATAGGATGTTAATTCAACAGAAAACTATTTATGCAATTTCTTGAAATCTTCAGATATCATGAAATTAATACCAGTAATACTTATAGAAATGAGGTCTGATGTACAGTGAAACCTGTCTATGTAGGCATCTCTAAATTTAGGAGATCCGTATTGTATATCACATTTCTCTTCTCCAATTACTTCAATATCATATTGAAAACCTCTCTGTTCAGGACATCTGCCTTACATGGACGATTTTCATTTTTACAAAGGTCTCCACAAAGGATACGTTCTACTGCATTTCCTTGTACTACTTAATGGCTTTTATAATCCCCCCAGACTATTTCACTTGCTTGAATAATACAGAAAAACCACAACCATTGGAAATTTACTGAAAATGCGTACTTCCTCCAAAATCTAGATATATAAGAGACAAAGATTATAATTGACACTACTCTTATAAAATAAAAAGAAACCTGAAATTTCTACAAAATGTTATGTTAAAAGTAACATTAAACATCTTTAGTAGGGGAATGATTATATTCCAAGAGTGCAGTGAGGCATTAATAAAGTCTAATCCGAGGGCTACCAACATTTCATAGAATCACATATTGGTCTCTCTGATGATCTCTTTGGGTTTAATAATTATCATCCTCCATTTTTTTATTGCTCTTTACATACTAAACAAAGTTAACGATATGTGCTTGTTCCTTGAATCAACTTTTCATGATGGATATAATTTTGTTATATTCTTTGATCAATGTGAAGTGATGTTTTCTGGAGCCAAAAGCTTACCCAAAGTAGTTCGGGATCTCATTCATGAATATTCACACACATAATGAAGTACTAATCAACTGTGGAAAGGCCATTTTGTAATATCTGTCATAAAAGCTAGAATCATATTTGAAATTACTATTTTTGCATTAAATGGGTATATTAAAAAATTCTAAGGCTGGGGCACTTTAAAGAAATATCTCCTCTATACAAGAGATGTGTTTCTATCTAATGACACACCATCAGTGGTTCAGTGTGTGTATATAAAGATGTGGTCATTATTTCACCAAAAATGCCCTTTAAAAACATTTGGAAAAAATCATTTCTGAAAAAAAAATTGAGAAAAAATCTTGAATCATGTTACACCAATGTTTATGAAAATCATCTATTTCAACTAAAAATTAGAAAAGTAAAAAAATGTTCTAGTCTTCCCCCTTAACAGCAATTTCAGAACAACATTATTTCGATAGCACATCCACGTCCACGCTCTTATTCAGTGGAGTAGTTGATCGAAAAGGCAAGAAACGTTTCAAGTACTGGTACAAGACTTTTAAGACTATTGCTGGTTGGATTGAGATTCAAGAGAACCAAGAACTTAACTCCGGCATCATGCCTAATATAATCGTGATGCTGCCAACAGGATAAACACATTTGAGTACAAGAAAGCAAACAAATAAAAATGTTTCGTTTTAAAACTTACTTACCCCCCTCCCTATTACATACGTGCCAGTGGCACGTGCCCTATGGGGGGTACCGTGCGGCGCAGCTGGAAAAATTGAAAAAAAAAGTGCGGGGGCTTTTAATGCTGTGGGTATTATTTCTTCGTGCCACGTCTGGATTAAAACCATCCCCGCCCCCAGGATTTGCTACACCTGCTGGATGAAATTGCACCATCGATGGCAGAAAAAATGGCCCGGTGACGTCAACGCTGTCCCACGGCATGAAATATTCACGTTATACGCCGCCGATGGTACAAGCATGTCTGCAGTGTCATGCTTTACTATTTTTCATGCTCTCGGCGGCTTCAACCACACCGCCGGCGGCATGACATGCCGTTCGCATCTTGGGAGCACACCGCGGGCGGCATCCAATTTAACATGGGGAAACATAGCGTCGTACCGCCGACGGTTCATAACGGTGCCGGTGCGGCATCAAATGGTACAAAACGAAGCCTTCGACGGCACCGTTTTACCCCAACTGTGTTGAGCAAGGCACAAAATCACCAACATTTCCTGCCAATTTTTCACACAGCACCACGACGGCATATAAAACGCCAGCAATGGCTTCATTCTGTAAAATAACTATTTCTAGATTCCATTGGTTATACACATCCATATCATGGAGCTATATACATCTCTATCAAAACCTATCTTTTTAACTTCTTTTATAATAGAGAGTCTTGAAGCAACATAAATTCCTGTGTGTAATATCTTGCAAATTTCAAATGCACCACATTTAACCACAATATACCATAAAGATCAAACAAGATCTATGTATATGTAAAAGCTTCACATTCTACAGATTTGTTGCCAATATTTTATTCATACACAAGCCAAACAAGTGTAGCAGTAAACTTATATATTTTGAACCATTTGTAGTAGACATTATGCGCTCGAGTTTACACTCTGCTATATATTAGTAGACAATGAACTACCATTGTGGGTGTGGTTTCTGCTCAAAGTGGGCAAGGGGGCATCGGCTCTATAACCCCACCGTTTCATTGGTCCCCCGTCTCATTGGTCCCCCGTCATATTGATCTTATGGGAATACTGTTAATATATGGTTAGGAGTTAAGGGGTGGATCTACATGTACGTGCTGAGGATGAGTGCTATGCGTTAAAGGACTGAACCCCACCCTCTCCCCTTCAAAATGTTTGAAATTCTGAATGCTCACAGGTTGCAGTTAGAATGATATTTCAAACAATATCATAAGAAGTATTAGAAGTGTTGTAATTACAAGGCTTAATACGAGATCGTGTTGTAGGATGATTTTTGGAATAAGGCAGAATAGAGGGTGAAATCAAAGTAAATGAGAAGGATGTTCATTGACTAGAGATCTGTTCATTCTTTGCTCGAACTTTTGACAAAGTTCACTAGAAAATAATATTGCGTTGTGGCGGCACATGCCTCCTACCCCCACCTTCTTACCCCTATGATCTGCCTATATCCATATGATTGAGCTACATATATATACACGTAAGCTTTATATATATATATATATATATATGTATATATATATATATATATATATATATATATATATATATATATATAGTATATATATATATATATATATATCACCAATATATATATATATATATATATATATATATATATATATATATATATATATATATATATATATATATATATATATATATATATATATATATATATATATATATATATATATACTTGCTCCAAAATTGCCCACAAACATGTCTAATGTTCTAACAATGTGCTCTATAGAGTTTGTGAGAATTGGGGCTGATTAACAATGTGATTGGGTTGTGATTGAAATAAATACTGTAATACCAATTAGTATGGCATTACATTATGTAGACTACATGTAGGTACATCATATAATGTTCCCATCATCTAGATGTAATGCCCATTGTTAACATTGTTGATCTTCTATGCCTTTGACACATGTATTGTCTTCATGTATTTGAACCTCCGTTTTATTTTTCTTCACCAGTGAGTGTATGGCATGTTGTATGATTTTGAACCCAAAATGTATGGTGCAGCAAATGTGTATCTATATGCACGCAGTAAAATAACTTTACTAATGATACTATTCTCAAAAGCAGTGCGTTGCATTCACTAACATCGACCGGCATCTCTTGATGTGTTTTTCCTTTCTTTTCTTGTTCATCGCTATAGATCTGTCAAGTGAGTATTGCTACTTTAAAATAATGATCAATAGAATCCGAACAGAAAAAAGTTTTACTATATACACGAATCTACATGTATCAAGATAGATATGCATGTGCACATTACGGATGATATTAGCCTGACATCGGTCGTCATGGATACATGTCTCCTGATACCTTTTTTGCTTCTAACTTGTTAAATTCAGCAGTGGATATATGTGCAAAATATAAGCTTTAAGTTACTGAAAGGAGTATACATGATGAATAATCCTCAATGACGTGTACATATTAAGAGTTTGTCGTATTAAGATTTTTGAAAATAATGTTTCTATTGAAGTAACTTCATTCGTGCTGATCACAGGGGCTGAGAAACAAATCAAATCATAAACAAAATGTATCTACCGGTACAAGGAGATTTTCTTTTCATCAGAACGCCATTTTCCTACAAGAACTCACGACCTCACAACATTGAACCGCAAGAGAGAAAACTGCAATAGGCACCAAATATGACGCATCACAAACTGGTATCCAACAGACTCATGCTGCTCATATTTCCGTTCCTTTGGCTCCTACTTGTATTCAACATGCTCTCACACATATCCTCCAAAGACTTGCCACCAGGGATTTTTGATTCGCCGGATAGGCCAGAGCGTGGGATAGAGGTTAATGATGGCCGAATGATAGACCGAAGAAGCGAGGAGTTCAAGCAGTTCCAGATCAATGTGCTGCAGAAGCCGGAAGTACACGTACCACGTGATCACGAGTCCCACGGTCACGTGCACGTTGATAACGATGTACGGGTTCAGATCGAGATTGCACATATGGACGTTGATGGAGCTAAGGAGAAAGAAGAATCACTGCAAAGGCCAGGTGCTATTTACGATTACTTTTATTACGAAACATGCTTAAGGACATTGTTTATACTGGTTTAAATTGTTTTCTTGTGGTTGAAATTCTTACGCCGTGTGCATATAAGACATATAATTTCTAGAGATACCATGACGTTTCTCATTGGTGGTATTGCACAGGTGAAATGGGTTATCCTGTGGATGTCCGGGCGATGAAACTGACAAAAGACGAGGTGGATAAACACGACCAAGGATGGAAAGATCACTCCTTCAACCTATATGTATCTGACGTGATTTCGTTGCGGAGGTCACTCAGGGATTTCAGACACCCACTGTAAGTTTGCCTTTAATGTACTATGTAGAAACATATGATGCATGCAAAACTATAGGATGATGTTGATGGGGAGGACTGAAATCATTTTTCTTAGAAGGGAAGCAGTGACGGTTTGGGGAAAGGAATAAATACATTTTTTTTCTCAATTTACAACAATAACGATTTGGTATTATTGGTAGTTCGTGGGTTATTGGCGGTGATTTATGCACGGAATGATAGAATGCCAGTTTGAGCATGCGACGGAAGTGGCTGTATAAATAATGTGACGTTACTAGTCTAGTTTAGACTGTGCGGTCTTCGCGCGTGCAGTCAATCGTACATTCTTTCATTCCATTCTCCCGCCAATAACCCACGCTGATTGGTCAAGCGGCGTGCTCAATTATACGATATGCACGTTGCTAAGGGAAGATATGTACGCTGGTAAGGGCTGTAACGCACATGCACGGAAATTAGCACAGTAAACATTTTGACACATCTTCCGACTTCCAACTAATATTTGAAAAACTTATAGTTGCTGGATTTATTATTTCTTGGTGTCAAATGAATTGCATATTGGTCTTTTATCATTCACAAATGTTTTTATAGTGGATAATTTCGAAAGTACGCAAGTACGCCAAATTCAAAGGTTTTAACTGAATACCCGCGCAGAGACCACTAGTCTAAACTAGACTAGTACCGTCACATTTTCTATACAGCCTCTGGCGTCGCATGGTTAAAATGGCAATGAGACCGTTATGATATGATTTATTTTAAAATAAAAACGAATCAGGCACTCATTTAGTGTGGATTTTAGTCGTGATAGAATGGTATTTGACCACTCGATTGTCACACGACAATCCAGTGATCAAATCCTACAATGAGACCGTTATGATATGATTCATTTTAAAAATAACGAAACAGACACTCGTTTAGTGTGGATTTTAGTCATGATAGAATGGTATTTGCCCGGGGTATTTGACCACTTGATTGTCGTGTCAATCGTGAAATTGAGCATGCTGACGTCTGATTTACACTCCAATCTCGTGGTCAATTCCTACAATATACTTGCAGTCGAAGCCGCCATCAACCATTCAGAATTGAGCATTATTGAAGAGCAGATTTTTTTTTTCATTTTTGCCTGTCAGCCTGTCATAATAGAATTTGTTTAATTGAAAATGTGGTCTTTATAAACACATTTTTAAATTAAACACGACCAAGTTTTATCAGAAAACTAGACATACTCAATACATCTGTCCTCCTCCGTGCCACGTCCAGGTGTGCTAACGTGAGCCTGGCCCCGGTGCTGCCGGACGCCAGCGTGATCATCATCTTCCACAACGAGGCGTGGTCCACGCTGCTGCGGACCGTGTACAGCGTGCTCGACCGCACGCCGCCCGCCGTGCTGCACGAGGTCATACTCGTCGATGACGGCTCCAGCATGGGTGACACTAGCATTTTACAATTTGATTGGCTCCTGATTACATTCTTCATATTAAGCAATCAGTAGGGTTTTCAATGCCGCCATAACATGCTACTTTTCTATCCATAGAAAGTTAAGGACGAAAAGTAGGAGCACAATAGGTTTGCTTCTGTTGTTGAGTGATTATAGAGGTTATCTAAGATTCGTGGTTTGGTTTGGTTTGGTCTGTATTTGTATTAGGGATATATGGGTTTTGTCACTGATCAGACATAGATCTACAAAATTCATTAGATCAATTATAACACATAATGTGATGAAAATGGTTGAACAATAATCAACCGTTTAGAATGTCTTTGCATTATGACATAATATCTGTAACAAACATTATACCATTACTTAGTCTAAAATGACCGTCTATCATGGTAACAGGTGTGTTCATGTTTTGTCGATACCAGATCATCTACGGTCTCCATTAGATGAGTTTCTTCTCACGCTGGACCCTCCCAAGGTTCACCTCTATCGCTTGGAGAAACGAGCGGGCTTGATAAGGGCCCGGCTGCTGGGAGCCGAGAAAGCCACGGGCCAGGTCCTCATCTTCCTTGACTCGCACTGTGAATGCACCGCAGGTGAGCGAGAATGGATCCATGTGTTCTCTGGTGGTTGCTTTAATATGTGTGAGGAGAAATGAAATGTACATGAAGATATTTCAATTTGAATATATGTGTTTGCTGTTGATGGGTTTAGTTGTCGTCTTATTGCTTATTGATCAATTCTATTTGGTGTACATGTAATTGTACAGGTAAACTATATTTTAAAAGCCAAAACTTGTATACGATCTTAACAAGATGGGTTTACCAGAAATTAGGTCCAGAATAGCACCACGTGTCATCATAATACATAAGGAAGTTTGTCCCTGGTGTCGTGGTGCGTGGAGGGATGGGGATGTATGGGATGGGGAATGGGGGATCGGGGATTCTCGAGGCTTTCTCTGGCTTCAAAATAACGCTATGCACGGTATACCTCAAGAGTGTTGCTATTATTGGAATCAGAAGATTCTCTTTGAATGTATTAACTGCATTAGAATGTCATTTTGACATGATGTCAAGTGCCACATTGGTCTGGTTAGAGTACTTTCATGCTGCGTGTCCAGGCTGGGCGGAGCACCTGCTGACACCGCTGGCCGCGGACAGCCGCGCCGTGGTCGTGCCGCTCATAGACACCATCGACGCCATCACCTTTCAGTACGTCGCCTTCCCCAACGTCACCGACTGGAACATAGGCGGCTTCACGTGGGACCTGACCTTCACCTGGATCAACATGTCCCCGCAAGACAGAGCAGAGCTCCGGTCGCCCGTCGATTACATCAGGTTACCTACGTGATTGTAGTTGAGACATGGGCTTGGTGTGAGGAAAGATATGCTTTAAGAACAAAATGTTTATTTGCCCATTCACCTGTAAACACATTCAAATTGCTTTTTTGTTTCCTTGATCGGGCAAAATACATGTAAAAGCTTGGCACTGTAGCTGCTGTGAAATACATGTATATTAATGACACATTTTGCGATTATATAATATTCTTCTTGTATGAAATAATTTATGCGTCAACTACTATGGGTGGAATCACTTAGGTTTTTAGGTGGCAAACTATTTCGGGAACAGCACTAACCATGTACATGTAAACTCTAAATTGATATGCCTTTGTTTTATTCAGTTTTAGCCATAGGCAGATCCGGGGTGGGGGCGGGCGCCCCCCTTTCCCCACCAAAATACTTCATTTTTGCAGGGTTTTTGATTAAATCCTTAAGTGCGCCCCCTTCTCCTTAAGTACGCCCCCCCCCCTTTTTTTCCAAAAACCTGGATCTGCCTATGTTAGCTCATCATGTTTGTAGTCTGTCTAAAAGGCTCTTATCGGAAGTGGTCAAGAAACACGTGCTTCGAGATGATGTTACTCAATATTGTGAATTCATAGATACACATGTTTACTTTTGCAGGACTCCTACCATGGCTGGTGGATTGTTTGCCATAGACCGGAAGTATTTTGAGTATCTGGGGTCATATGATCCCGGCTTTGAGGTGTGGGGAGGAGAAAACATGGAGATTTCATTCAAGGTAAACGCATTAGATCGAACCTCGTACGTGTTTAGTGTCATTGGAAAGTACAGACCATCCATAAAATTAAGTTGAGCCATCGCTACAATGTCACAACATGTTTGATGTGACTACCATATTAGCGTGATCGTGCAGTGGAGATCACGTGCGATACACACAGCTTTGAAGCGTAAAATTTGTATTATAAATAGAATTCCTGCAACGGTTGAATAGCCCCATCCCTATCCTCACCCCCTTATATGCACATGAACCTACATCTCTGTATCAATACAGCAAAACGTATATATTAAGACCATCTGCGCAACCAGGTTCAAGCGGTCTCACTAGATATGTGTGATACTGTTACGGAGGTTTCCTGGGTCTCTTCGTTAAATCTTGGAACTGTGAGAAATGGTTTGAGGGGTGTCTCTTTATAGCTGTGGTTCTGTTCACTGTCCACCTCGGCAGGTGTGGCTGTGCGGCGGGCGGCTGCTAACGGCGCCGTGCTCGCGCGTGGGTCACGTGTACCGCGACCACGCCCCCTACACGCCCACCCTCGCCGACTCGCCCACCCGCCACCCGGTGCGACGCAACGCCGAGCGACTGGCCGAGGTGTGGCTCGACGACTACAAGCGCTTCTTCTACGAGAACCACGCCTACGGCGGCCTCGTACGTGCAGTACAAGTTAACTATACTAATCAAACCTACATCTGCATGCCAGCTGAAGGGCATAGCTATAGGCATGGCTTGTAACCCTAAATGTATGTAAAGTACTGTATTATTTGAAGCACAATTGGTGTCCGAACGCTTGCATATTCAGAGAGATGTTATCAACTTTAATTTTGTAGCCATATTGCCATGCGTTTAATGTGATACAACAGAACCAGATTGAGTTATGTTCATGAGTTTATCCAATATACAAATATCTAATGATGGTCTGTCGTTTATAGGAGCCCATGGGCGATATCTCTAGCAGACTTGAGCTGAAACGCAATCTCAAATGTCACAACTTCGACTGGTACATGGATAACGTCTGGCCCTCGGGCCTCAACCCCAAACACTGCAGTCACAGGGGAGAGGTAAGGCGCAGTATACGTGTTTTCATATGGCATCAGTGGGTATCTGCAAAGTTCTGGCTATGGTAGAATGTTATGGCATATAACAATGCGGTCACTGAAAAGTAACTGAAAAGATGCCATGATAGATGATAAGTAAATTCAAGTATATGTACATGTAAGTCACAGAAAAAGAGGGTTACTAGAAACAGTTACTACATCGGCTATAGTTGGCCATTTGAAAACAGGCAACAATAAGGTATATGCATAAGTAAAGGCAGACAAATACATGTACATGTATGTTGTAACGGCCAGTAGTTTGCTCATAAGAAAGGAATGGACAAAATAGTTCAGTCTGCTCAGTTGTTTTATTAGAAACCACATCAATTGCCTCAAAACATGCATACGAAAAGAATGACAGCCTAACGGTCGTTTAATATTTGATAAATATTTTGAAAATAAATGTTTAACATGTGTATGACAGAAAGCGTATTAAAACATACCGGCTTATACCCGTGTGTTCAAAGAGGCATGCCGAGAATCATATTGAATCACTCCAATTACATAATCGTACGTAGATCCCAACTAAATCATTTTTGAAATCTATTGACTTGGCATGTATAGTGAAAATCTAAGGCAGAAAATGCTAGTGTCCATGTAAATGGGGACACAATGCCCTCCATGGGCATAGAAAAAAGACATATTTAGCGAGTGTATAAATATGTTTTATAGCATTTTATTTTCAAGCACCCTTGTCCTGAAGACACTTGCTCACGCCCTGACGGCACAACCACCCATCCTGAGAGCACCCTGACAGCATCCCCATATACACAACATCCAAGATGAAACCAAGGTGTCATTCATTGAAAGGCAGTTTTTTGACTATGTAAACATGGCAAGGTGACCATCCTCTCTAGCCGGTGAAAATCAAAGGCATTATGCTTATTTCCCTAACATTGGCTATAGGTATTCTTATTTAGAGAGTACAGACTACAAATACATAAATAATGTTAACACACTAACTACACAGCAAACATAAGCATCAAGTATGATTCACTGGCGTAGGTTTTGAGAACCATATGACAACAGTCGATGATGAAAAGAAAGTCAAGACACCAAGCATCCAAAAATAAAGGCCACTCTTCTATGTCCGCATTTTGACACTATCCACCCACTTCCTGATAGTACCTGCCAACATCCCCCACCCTCTAATTAACAACCACTAATTAACAACAAATACATATTACTATATTACGTAGTTTGGGTCTTCACCACTGGTCAACACCATCCACTCCCATCCATCGTCCTGATAACCTGTGACAAAATCTTAATTTGTGGAATAACGTACAGGCTTTGACTTTTGGGACCAGCACATATGAATCCAGCAGACAATTTTACATAAGAAACAACCCACAAATCTTGAGCAATCAAAAGTACCTTTTATGTCACCATCTCAGGGACTAATAGCACCCACCCTTGTCCTAAAAAGCTCAGCCCCAAATTTGACACCGATCGTCAAGTCCTGATAGCATGCTTCCCATCCTGACAGCACACATGACTTGATAGCACACACCGGTACTAACATTGCCATCCTGCTTGAAGCCACATACACATTGGCATAGCCCAGATACAGACACATTTAGATACTTACACAATACACATATATAGTCTTTTTAAATCTCAGGTTCTGTCCTTTACGTCCAACGATAATAGTAATAAATTATATTAATCTTGCAAGCATCCATACTCCCGATTACTATAGCGTGACTACAGGAACAGTCACTCCATGTAGGATTAACTCCGACTTGAAGCTCGTACAATTATATCTAAAGCGAGGGGCACATTCCACCTTGCGGCGGTGGTCGCCGCAAGGCGTGTTGAGGTCTGCGGCGTCTACGGCGTTTTCCGCATGCATTGACAAAAGTACACTTGTGGGCACATACTCACGGGCTCCGTGCGTTGTGAGTGCGTCGGCACAGGGAGTGGTTTTTATTGAGGTGGCCGTGAGGTCAACTTGCATAGCACGTGCGATGTACTCGCGTACAACTTACGATCTACGCACCGTGTGATTACAAAAGTACGGGATCCGCACGTTCATCGTACTGGGAACGCACGGCCCCAGTACTGTGTCTGTGCCGACAACGTGCGGTTAAATCCTCTGTGTTTCACGTAAGGTCTCCGCACGGCCTCCGTACGGTTAGGCCATGACGCAGGGTTGCCGTAGAAGAAGTTTGGCAAGCCAAACTTCTCCTGCGGCCTGGAAAAAACGTACGTTTGCCGCACTGTACACTCACGGATCATTACGATTTCTGTGCGTTTTTGGTCGTAGACTGGCTGTAGACCCACCTTGCGGTGGAATGTGCCCCTCGCTTGTCACTGATCACTGAAAATGCACTTGACATCTTATATGCAAAAGCTATGGGATAAAAAAATTAGAGTCTATGGTAATGGGAAAATAATGCTCTCCATGGCACAGATATTCTCACACACTTCAGTATAACATCCCTATTAAGACTGCCCAAGGACTGCCGTCAAGTGGTTTAATATAGGGGTGGACGCGTTAGAGACGTTTGCGATGGTCTATTTTATGAATACTTGGGACTGTTATAAATCATCTTATAATAGAGGTGGTGTATTTATAGAGGTGGTCTTGATTGGGGGTTCTAATGTACACATAGCCCAATTCACAAAGTGGTGGTAATCCCTAGAATTTGAACCCATGGCCTTTGGCGTCTTTATGACATCACACTACTCCACATGACACTGTCATGGCTGCCGCTCTCTGCTATTTTTGTTATGAAACCGCTAAGTAACAACCATCAGGGCCATTTTGACAATGAAAAACATATTCGTGCAAAACTACACAATGCCATGAACGATCTCCTGTAGTCAGATGGCATCCAGCTAGTCAGGTTAAAGAGGAGACAGCCGAACAAAGCCCAGAAATCAGTGTATTAATATATAGGATAGCAACTGATTTTCGTAGATACGAAACCAGCAGTCGTACGAGGGTCTGGACTTGTGTGTCGACTGTCCTGTCACCACTCACGATGGCAAGAGCCGACCGGTAAAGGTGTGGCAGTGTCACGGCATGGGCGGACCCCAGGTACTGCATAAGTTTTATACTAATAAATGTTAGAGCACACATATTTAAAACAATCAACTTCACGCTGTGCATGTATAGATAACTAGGAATCTGTTTGAATGATATTTTTTTTATAATGTAACCCACAGTGAATAGAATTTGCCATATTTTTGTTAAACAATTGCCGACTTTTAACAAAGGTTTGTGTAAGTTTAAAAGTCATGAATCAGCTGCTGTCTGCTTCAACAATTGCCATCTCTCAGTACTGACTGTCGTGATTTTCACTACTGTCAGTCATCTGTTTCGCAACTGTCTGTCATGTGTTCCACCACATTATGTTGTCTGTTTCACTACAAGCTGTCATCTGTTTCAGTACTGGTTGTACTCACCCGAGGGCCTCATTACACGTGATATGCGATGTATTGGCTGGAGGGCAAAACAGGGCATCATGGCGGAGATGTGTCGCCATGGGGGCGATCACCTGAGGTGGAACTACACACAGGTAATTCTCTACTTCACTCTCATCTTTGGTTTGAACATGTGTATGCCATGCACATGGTATACGGAATGGATTTGGCTACATGTACATATATGAACCGAGAATTTGTGGCTTCTAAAGTGTAAATAAATAAATTTTAATTAAAAACGTGCAAAGAAGCAAATCAAAGCAGAAGGTAATACAAAGACATCCCTAGATTTTCCCGCAGGCATGATTTGATGATTTTAACGTTAAAATTTGTTCACAACTTTATAACGAAGTCATACATCTGCCCGCAGGAAAATACCCTGTATCACCCGTCCAGTGGGCAGTGCCTGGACGTGGCTGTGGGGCCTCTGCGTAAGGGTCAGCGGCCACCACTTTTGATTATGGCTGCATGTACTGGATCATCCAGCCAGAGGTGGACGTGGACGCCGCCGCAGATGCCTGATAACTTTTACCAGATGATTGGTTTGCCTGAGCCAGCCGGACACGAGAGAGGGGATAATGAGGTGCACGTGGTGGCACCGGACACAGCAATATCCGAGACGTGACCGTTCAAATGTTTATATAATAGTAGACAGTTGCTTTATAATGCAACTGGTGTACGAATGCAAGCTCATTTTCCATTAATATGTGCAGGTACTTACATGTAACGCTTAGCAAAATATCAAACCCTTATAGACACATACAATGAGGATGGTATTACTATCAGGACGGCATCATATAGTCTACAAATAAAAACAGAAACAATACCTACCAATTCAAACCACGTGGAACCACTCATTAGAACACGCATTCCATGTTTATGATACGACTCATAATGTGGTGATATTAATTGTACATGTATTTGGCACGCGACTTTAGAAAAGCATAAATACAACTTCATGTAATTAAGGATGAATCTCCTGCTGTAAAAAGATAATAAAAGATTTCACTGCAGTCTGTATCGATTTCCACCATGTTTGTCTATATGGCAACCATATTTGATGTCTTCTGAATTCTCATTGATTTAATCAGTTGAATGAGTTGATTGTATTCACCAAAATAGATTTTCTATGAGTAGAGTACTCAAAAAGGTATATCTTTTAGAACCAATACTGCTGTGATAATGCTGTGTTAACAATCCTACAAGAATGCTATTTCAAAACTTATAGTAATCTTGTGGAGAAAGTTTTATGATGTGTGGATAATGTTAAGTAAACATGACAGATATTGTTCACTAATAATAAAGCACAAAGAAACAAATAAAACATTGGAGGATGCCATTTCAAGGATACCCATGTCACTTTCTTTCATTTGATCCCATTTAAACATTCCTATCGGATATTGTGCGTTGTGAGTAGTAATATTTTGGTTAGATAAGAGTTACTTTACAATTGACATTTTTCTCCATTAATGGTTATTGCATCTTATCAAGATTCAAAATGTCCAGGTCGTCACTAATCCGCAGCCAGATGATTAGCATTACAAAGCAAATTGATCACATAAAGGGTTGATACTTGTTATATGCTATTCCAGAGAACTTAATGTGCTCGGTAAACTTTGTCCAATAAAAATAAAAATAGCATGGACATCGTTACATCGAAGTGAAGACATACTTATGTTCTTGTAGATAGAGCTACACGTACATGTACGTGTAAATAGGAATCCTACCGCTGACAGATCCAGGATTTTGGGGGTAAGGAGTGAGCACCCCGATGATTTTATGTTTTCGTACGACGCAGTAGAGTAAAAATCGACGTAAAATTTACTGAACCCGCACATTTTACCTAACAAACAAATTTTTGCACAGAAACATTCTATATGGTCCCCTGAAGCTCCAAGAAAAATTCAACCAAATTCAACCTTGGGGAACTCCCTCCACGTGCGAAAATCCAAAATGGCCGCCAACGCTATTATGAAAATCTAACTTTGTGTGTATTTGACTTACAAGCATGTATAGTACCTCAATTTCATGGTTTTCAGGTGTAAGGAATTCAATTTTCGTGCTTTCATAATGATTTGACCTCATTTTGACCTTCAAATCCAAGATGGCTGCCACCATCTGTATAAAACCATACTTTTAATCTTAAATCCTATGTATGGCCATTAACATGAAACGTTTTCGTACCCAGTTATCCATTTGTATATAATTCCTAAAACACAAGACATTGCAAAGAAAACTGTTATTCACTGCTGTTCACTTTATATCTATTTTATTTATAACACTAATGTATAAGGCATGAAGTACATACTAATATGAATGTAAATAGCTGACCAATTGATATGTTTGATTCTCAGGATAATGCAATGTCACATGAAGTTTATAAAAGTCAAAGAAACATGCCAATTGGTTCACATTGAGAAGTCACTTTTGAGTTCCAGTCCCTTAGTATGTGAGGTTTGTTCAAGCATCTGCCGCCACATTTGCAATGGATGCCGCAGGGTAAACCTTTAGTTGCACAACCACATGACGCAAATATTTGCACTTTTGCAACTACATCCAATGTCTTTCAGAAGATCAGCTGGTTGTTATTGCCAAAACTGCTCCACCTTCCTTCTTGAACCCATATTCTTCCATGGGCATTACTATTTCTAAATTCTTCCAGGTACTAATGTGGTGGTGAACACGCAGTGAATGGAAATGACAGGCCCTACATGTTGGAGACATTCCTTTAAATGGTACATAGCTAGGAGAAATGACATTCAGATAACATAGCTTGTCCAACCCAATGGAAGCTACATTCTGACCAGTATATAAAGTCTCAACAAATTGCTCTCAAATTTCAGCTATTTTGTCTTTGAAGCATTTATGTCACCAAATATAAGCACATTGGACCAGATCTTCTGGGATGATTGTATCGCCTCAAAAACTTTTAGCTTGTCCAATCCATGCAGAGAGGAAGTCTTGTCACAACCTGACATAGCATGAATAAATGGAAGGCACAAGCACATTTTCTTCCCTAGCAATTCATTGGCTATTTTAATGGAAACAGTTTTTGAACTTCTACAGAGGAATATGTCAGATTCAAGGGATGCATGTTAAATGAGTAAAACCAGAATATCAGTGTCATCAGCCTTTATATAAACCCGTTGGTGAGTTTCTCCCAGTTGTATGGCTTTCTTGCAAATCATCACATCTGCATCGCCTTCATCTCCTGCCTGTTCCACGGATATTCTTTGTTCGCCAGATGTTTTGACAGCAGGTTGATGACCTTCTGTTTATTCTTCTTGTTGGATAAGAATGATCGATTGTCACTGGGTACTGGTGTGCTATGTGTGACATCAATATCATCAGCACATTGCTGAAGTTTCAGTCTACGTCTCTTTAGTTCTGGATCTTTGGTGGATACTGTATCAAAGATGACCCACACTACTTAAGTAATCCTTTATTATACTGACATGTGATATACAGAATATACATTCAAAGTACTAATATATTAATATTATCACCCAGCCAATACTGGCTTATAAGTCAGTTGAAAACAAAAATATATATATATAGCAGGCAAGCAAATTGCTTGTATTATACAATTATGTTTAATATGAAAACAAGAAAAAAGAAATACAGTAAATAATATGATATATAATAATCTAAATTATACAATATTTGATAATCCAATTTCTTAATATTGAAAACATAGTACAGATTTGATATGCAAGATGTATAAGATGTATTTAGGAATACAATTTTTCTTTTCTAATATTCCAGGCACTTTCTATGTATTTTGCTACATAATACTGGCACTCTGTCATTAAATAAATAAATTTTGCTTGGTCATCCATATCATGAAAATGTTTATATTTATCATTTGCTTTTTTTTTTTTGTGTAAAGCATGTTGCGTTGATCTTTATATAGGTCACAATTGATTAAGAAGTGAAATTCAGTTTCGATTTCCTTTCTTTCACATAACATACAAATACGTTTTTCTAATTCAATTCTCTCGAAACGACCAGTCTCAACTTTTAATTGTAAAATGCCACATCTGAATTTTGCTAATAGTGAACGTTGGCATTTATTCATACAACCTTTGACATATACACTAGTTTCACAGTCCTTCTTAAAGAGTTTAAAAAGTACGCAATTTAGGTTTAGTTTCAACAGATCTCATACAGTTATCTTTGAAAATGTCATAAAGCTTTTCAGTACATAATAACAAATCACAGAGTTTCCTTTCGTTAAAAACATGGGACATATCTAACAAATCAAATATCTCTCTCATTTGCTCTGACCAATTTCCATCTACTCTGTTATAATCCATAAAAAATATGCGTTTCGTTATTCTTTCATTTGGCATCTTTTGAATTCTATTCCAAAGACGTAGCATATTTAAGTACTTTCTGTATTTCGGTATCAACCAGCCCATTTCCGCATGTAATGCTGGAATTGGTGTGAACTTGTGTACACCAAGGAAGTGTCTTACTGCTCTATTTTGTATGGTGTCTGAGTGGGAACAATTAAATTTACCCCAAACTCCACTTCCGTAATCTGTGACGGGAACCACGCATGATTCATACAGTTTGGTAAATGTCTTGAATCCAACATTTTTGACAATTTCAGTTTCGATATAATCGCACTTAATGCCCTACCTCCTGAATCTGCAAGTGTTTTTGAGCACATAGAAAAATTTAGATGTTCGTCGAAAATCACACCAAGATACTTGTAGTTTGTGACGGTTTCGAGTCTACAATCGTTATACATAAATGCAAAGTTCGATTTGGGGGTTCTTCTTGGCCTAAAGTGAACAATGTTACTTTTCGACGAATTTACCTTCAGGCGCCATTTCTTACACCACTCCTGCATAGTACTTAACATTTTTTGAAGATCTTCTTCATTTTCGGCTATCAATACCATATCATCTGCATATAAAAGTATCGAGATCTTAACAGTATCAAGTTTTACTCCAAGATTTAGGTTATTTATTTCTTTCGCTAGCTCATTTATATACAGGGAAAATAATGTTGGTGAGATATTATCGCCCTGTTTTACACCGGTTGTAACTGGAAACCAATCAGTGTAATGGTTGTTGATACGTATGCATGTATAACAATCATTATATAGACTTTTAACTGCTTTGTACATTTTTCCGTCGATGTTATACTGTAATAAACGGTAGAAAAGCATATCTCGATCAATCCAGTCAAAAGCTTTTTCCAAATCGATGAAAGCAGCAAAAGTATCTTTGTGTTCGTCAAGTCTATTATTGATAACGCTAGTGAGGGAGAATATGTGATCTTCACATGAGCGACAACGCGTCGAAATCCGTTCTGTTCATCAACAAATATGTCTAACATAATTTATGATTCTATGGTTTAAAATTGATGTATACACTTTGTATACACAACTCAATAAGCTGATGCCTCGGTAATTTAATGGTAAATACGGATCTTTTTTACCACCCTTTGAATAGGATTCACAATTGAACGCAACCATAAACTGGGAATCATGCTGTGTTGAAAGAATAATTTGAACATATAACACATAGCAAGAATAACATCATCACATTTAAGTACCTCATTTGTTAGAAAATCAACCCCTACTGTTTTTTATTCTTTAATTTTTTGACAGCATTTCTAACTTCATTGTATGATATTGGTTCATTCACAACCATCATACTATATGTTGCTGATTCTGTGACTGTCTGATTTCTCAGGGTGAAGTTTGAAAACGTGTCTTGCGAGAGCAGACTTTGCTGAACGACGCATGCTTCCATCATCATTAAATAAAGCTGGAGTTGTAGTTGTTAGCTCATGAGAAATCACACTTGGGTCTGAAGGCCCACCAGTACATGCTGCAGAGAGTAGACGATGATAAAGTTCTGCTGGTGATATATTCACTTCTCCATCAACATGTACTGCCTTTCTCATGACAACAAGTGTTGTCATTTTAGGAGATCATGGTGATCTTGTATTACTGAAGAGGGATTCATTTCCTTGTGCTGGTCAGACCACGTGCCCGCGTATGTACTTGTAATATCACGTACAGCATCTGTATACTGACTGACAATGTGGGCAGTCAACAGCCATTTGGTTCTAGCAGAATCCTTATGGGTGATGTTAATCAACCCTCCCTGGGTCTTGCATGATCTCATGCTCAATTGCCATATCAGACCATACCCCACTCCAGTGCAGCTTATCGTTCCAACAGATTATGAATAGTCCATCTTCCATCGGAGTAATCTGACAGAGGCATAAATCCTTGCAATCTTGAAGATATAAGCGGTTGCACCTAGTATAATTATTGTGTCCTGCAGAAGCAAAATACGGTAGAATCACTTCTGTTGATGTGAGGTGGAGTCGCCAATTGCCTGTTCTTCAGATCATTACATGTGTGTCAAAGATGATTTCTTTGTATAAATACCATAAAATTGATGTACGGTGCAACATGTACTTCACATACGAAGAATCTTATGTTTCATACAGATGGTGGCAGCCATCTTGGATTTGAAGGTCAAAATGATGTCAAATTATTATGAAAGCACCGAAATTGGATTCCTTGCACCTGAAAACCATAAAATTGAGGTACTATACATGCTTATAAGTCAAATACACAAAAAGTTAGATTTTCATAATAGCGTTGGCGGCCATTTTGGATTTTCTCACCTGGACGGAGTTCCCCAAGGTTGAATTTGGTTGAATTTTTTTAGCTTTAGGGGACCATATAGAAGGTTTCTGTGCAAAAATTTGTTTGTTAGGCAAAATGTCCGCGTCCATCGACATTTTTACTCTACAGTGGCAGCCATCTTGGATTTGAAGGTCAAAATGAGGTCCAATCATCATGAAAGCACAACAATTGAATTCCTTACACCTGAAAACCATGAAATTGAGGTACTATACATGCTTGTAAGTCAAATACACAAAAAGTTAGATTTTCATAATAGCGTTGGCGGCCATTTTGGATTTTCGCATGTGGAGGGATTTCCCCAAGGTTGAATCTGGTTGAATTTTTTTTGGTACTTCAGGGGACCATATAGAAAGTTTCTGTGCAAAAATTTGTTTGTTGGGTAAAATGTCCGGGTCCATCGTAATTTTTACTCTACTAAAGGCTCGCAGAAATGGCAAAAACTATTAAAACTGATTTTTAAGAAGGGGGTGGGGCATTGGCTACTGAACCCCGTCCGCCGGATCTCTATTTGAAGTATATGAGCACCGTCAAACACGTTCACCAACTTATTGGTTTTCATGAATGTGGCATCTGATCTTGATGTATCACACACTTGATTGCTATACGGGTGATATATGCAAAATATTGATGGCAATATGGTATATACGGGAATATTTCAAGTAGTGTGATTTATGCCATGCTTTCATTTGTATTAATATACTATTGAACAAGGCTGTGTTTTCAAAAATCATTCAATAGGCCTATTCAGTACATCATCTTTAATAGCTATTACTTTAGTAGAAGTCATGGCTTTATAAAACAAAGTGCACTGATGTAGCCTACTCATGTCAATTTACAAAGATATTTTAAGGGCGTATATATCAACTTCCATAGTACATGTAGATGGACAATAAACAATTTCTGCCCAAGAGTGCATTGACAAATATATTCAAGAAAGCCACGAACTGACCTATTGAAAGATAGACGGACAATTAGAGACTCAAACTGAACATCGCAATGGCCATAGTGGAAGAGAGGTGTAGGAATACTAGACACACTGAAAACGCATCAGTGTAACAGATGGCGGGCACTATGTACACCAACGTTAGATGCTGTCATGTAGGGAAATCAATGAATTGCCCACAGGTGACATGAAATCGCAGGGGAATAATAACTGTCTTCAGTCGGCTGTATTATTTGAAAAGCGATGAGGTATTCTTGCATGGTGTTTCTTGGTCCAAAATATAGCAATAGTCTAGGTACTCGTGTCCATTGATTGTATTTTTTGCAATAGTTTGTGTGTCCTCTACACTTGGTCAGTACTACTCGTTATACATATACGTGTAACCAGCTTCAATGTTTATATTTATGGTGGACTATCGAAATTATATCCATACATACCCTGGGAACATACCAATTAGCCAACACCAGTGCTTTTCACCATTGAAAAATACTAAAACAATATATCTATGTGTTACATATATATTGATATTGTGTTTTAATGGGGTACACTTACCTAATGTAATAAATGAATTCTTTGAATTTCAATATCATTGGCTATCATTGGCCAGTGATTGATTTCAAATTCTAAATCCCACAACTCAATACTTCAACTGTCAACAGATGGACAGACGTCATGACGTGCACTGTATCATCAATTGAATCGTAGCGCATACATTTAAAAAGGTTGGTAATATCTAATTTAATGTTTACTTTTATGCACTCGGTTAGAAATCGTGCCAAAAACATTATGGAAACGAAGGGATAGTTCGTGAGAATTCGGAAGAACACCATATATGTTAATGTTGACAAGAGCAATTGGACTAAATCCTACACATCAATTCTTCAACTGTCAACAGATGGACAGAAGTAATGAAGTGCACTATATCATGAATTGAATCGTAGCTCTTGTATTTAAAGATAAGTTGGTAATATTTAATTTAATGTTTAATTTTATGCATCAGGTTAGAAATCCAAATTAAAGATTGTGGAAATGAAGGGATAGGTTCGTGTGAATATGGAAGAACACCATATATACTAATGTTGATAAGGCCAATCTGACACACATTTTTTTCTATGGCTGATACCATTTAGCATAATTGAGTTAAACGATACTAGAAACAGTGGCAAAGTTGAAGAAAAACAGATCAGGCAGTGACGCAAAATTTCCCTAAGTTCAAAGTAAATCTCACACACAATTTTGATGAATCAAATCAAAACCTCTCTCAAATGTTATCGTGGAGAAAAGTCCAAACAGTGTTGTTGTATATGAAGGTCATTGCCTATTGCATAACCCGACTCTAAATGATACCACCACTACAAATGCTATGAAATACATGAAGTGAAATTTACTATAACGGGTATGCAACATCTCCTGTGCATATTAAGCGTGTGACTTGATACCAGCTTACAGGATCGAAGGGATATGCAGCACAACGAAGAGTGACGTAATCTCCATCGAAGTGTTACAGCCAATCACCTGCGCTCCTCAACATGGCGCCATCGCGCCGGCTGGTCTCGCTCAAGAGCATGCTGTTCGTGCTGCCTCTGATTTGGTTCACCATCATCTTCAGCTCACTCTCATACGTGTCCCAGAAAGGTTGGTCTTTCAAACCAAGTCATTGATTGTCGTAAAATAGTTATACTTACCCATCCCAAAGAGAATATGACCGTTTTGTATTTTAAATGTCTTTAAGTCGAATGCTTCTGGTATTACTTTTTTGTATATTAAAACGACACGACTCATGCAACGGCAAATGATATCTTGTAGTTTTATAGATTGACAAAAACGCAAATCATTACATTACGATATATCGATATATATCAAGCTATACGTTGGAAGTCCCTTCAACTATCATGTATCAGGTGGTCTACCGCCCGGGCTGTTGGATGCACCATCGCATCCAAGCCGTGGGATAGAGGCTGCTGAGGGCGTGGACAGGGCGCATGCGCGGGAGGCAGAAGTGCGTAAACTCCAGGTAAGAATTCCAAGACTGGAATCACAATGTTATTTAAAGATAGGTCACTGTCGCTTGCATTTCTTCCGTCTGGTAGAGGTCTGTAGGTATAACAGTGAATATCAGACCAACAAATATTATAGTTTCAAGTCATTTTAGTATCTGAATGTTTATTGAACAGTTGCAATGTATATTTCTATTTACTGCACGGTGGGGTTTGATACGTTACTATACACAATGCACACCAATCACGCAGCTAGTGATTGTTCTAGATGGACGCACTGCTGCGGCCGGCGAGAGGGGAAGAGCTGGAGGACGGGGCCTGGGGGCACCAGCACGCCGACAACATGATACAGGTACACGGCCTACGTTATTATATAGGATGGGCACTTGTTTCAATTGGACAGGTACCGTATAACATCCGATTAGGACCACCCTTTATTGACCATAATAATAATTAGGCCAATTTTCTGGGTCCGAAGCCTTCAAAAAGAGACTGCTGGGAATCTCGATGATGAAACGACATCTATAATGAGGCACATTGAAGCCATTCACAAATGTGGTCTTAACAAAGAGGTTCTACTCTATTAATTTATCTTCGTTGTTGCTATGAAATGCTTAGTTACTAATATGTGTGTTGGTCAGCTTTTGTGAGCACTTTTGTCTTATCCCATAGGCATGTGTATTAGATTTACTTTTATAGACCTTTTCACTTGGTGAAAATTTGTAAATTGCTCTATAAGAATATGTTTTTGCAAATTGTGAATTCATTGATTCTTGTCATAATTTGTGTCCAATAACAGGTGAATCAAGATTCCATAATCACTCCCAAAGCGTGGCCCATGAACCGTGTGAGGAAAGTCTACAACAAAATCAACAAAGACAAAGTCCACAGGATGACGCAAGCGCCCTACAGAAATGACTCAAACAACGTGAACCAGCAAATGCATTTGGGCGAGTCCCAACACTTTTTAAAGGAAGTATTTAACGTGACATCTGGCAAGCTACCACAGGCTACTGCTAAAATTACACAGGCTGCTGGAAAAGTTCCAGAGTCGCTGCCTAAAGCACCACTGGTTGTGAATGTGGCGAATCCCCCTGGAGAGTCACACCCTGGTATTTATATAATAATGCAATGTATTTGTATGCACAGTAGAAACTTTTGCAGCAGTAGTGCCGGTAAAATGTTCGAGATAGCTACCACTTGAGATATCCAATTTATACATGTTCATAATGTATTTAATGGGAAGTGAGATTGATCTGGAGGTTGTGGACGAAATGGAGATACTGTTCTACACTACACTGTACAAGCATGCATAATTCATATGAAAGTTATAGCCATTGAATATTGAGTTCCAACAAAGTCTTCACATACATGTATCTGTATATAGGAAGGTTCTCGTTGGCATTATAAACATGAAACTCGCATCTTATTTCAATGTATACTTCCGTACAACCAGTGTGTATAATTTCTGATAGATAAGGCTGTATATATGTGTGAGTGTTGAGATCTCAATATTTTGTCACGGGTGTTGCATTTGCTTGGGAGTGTGTCCTTTTGAATGCATGTATACAATTTGCCAAATCCAAGCTATCACCCACTAGGTAGATTTCCCTACAGTTGTCATAACAATTACACATTATCCAGGCGACTACGGCGAACCCGTCATAGTGGACAAGACCAAGCTGTCGGCCGCCGACAGGAAGGTGTACGAGCAGGGCTGGCGAGGACAACCAGTTCAATCTGTGGGTGTCAGACATGGTCTCAGTGCGGCGGCCTCTCAAGGACTATAGGAACGCAAAGTATGGCCGCTAGTACACAGCCCACTGACAGAATCTCGTGGGATTTAGCGAAAATAGTTTATTTGATTCATATGTAATATTGCCAGCTTTTTGTCAAATCTTTCAGCGACATCGGTTAAAGAATCGTAAATGTAAAAATACTACAGGGGAATTCAATGATCATGTGGGGGAAATCTGAATACAAACCTTGTGTACATAATATAATGCATATGTAAGGTCCATGAAGATACTACACAAGTGCCAGGTGATTAATAATGATAACATTTATGCCCACCGGTGGCGTAAAGATAGTTTCATCAGTGACATTCTAAATATAAGCAAATAAGTAAACATAATCAAAGAAGTATAATTAAATCTGCCCTCCTCCGTGCCACGTCCAGGTGTGCTAACGTGAGCCTGGCCCCGGTGCTGCCGGACGCCAGCGTGATCATCATCTTCCACAACGAGGCGTGGTCCACGCTGCTGCGGACCGTGTACAGCGTGCTCGACCGCACGCCGCCCGCCGTGCTGCACGAGATTATACTCGTCGATGACGCGTCTTTTAGGCGTAAGTACAACGACTACTACTCATAGATATACCAGTCATATGCTGGCTTACTGTGACTTGTCGTCTTGCCAACTTTTAATCGCTTTGTGAAACAAATTGATATTGTAACTTTTATCAAATAGACATTAGGAGGAACGGGATAAATAATCCAGTTATTTATCTCCTGTCATCTATATTGTTACTTATGTGTGATTTTAAATAATATAGTGTTTTGATGTTTAATATAAATTTCTTGTAGATTTTATACTGGTAATGTACTCATGATAAACAAATAAATACCAAATAAATGCCCATGAGTGTAGCAGGTTCAAGGTATCTGGTTTGATGCATATCTTGATCTTGCCCTACCCATGTATGCAAGGTTTTCAGGAATGTCGATTCATGCTTAATTTCATATAAATAGAAGCATACGGCTCATGACTTTTCAAGATGCGTGCTAACCCAATTCCAACAAATACAGTAGCACATATTTATACATATTTGATATGTATTGTATCTAGTTTGACCGCCTTCCTTATCTTCCCGTAGCGCATCTAATGCAGCCGCTGGAAGACTTCCTCAAGCAGCCAGATATGAGCAAGGTGCGTCTGCTGAGGGCTAAGGAACGGGAAGGTCTGATAAGAGCCCGGCT
Organism: Streblospio benedicti; assembly: GCA_019095985.1. Lineage (NCBI taxonomy): Eukaryota > Metazoa > Annelida > Polychaeta > Spionida > Spionidae > Streblospio > Streblospio benedicti. Next base: position 21,130,819 of record CM032659.1, read on the forward strand.
GATGGGAGCCGAGAAAGCCACGGGCCAGGTCCTCATCTTCCTTGATTCGCATTGTGAATGTACCGCAGGTATGAAGACTAGGATATAGGCATCCTTACTGGTGGTGTCATGAGGGTGTGCATTAGTGTGATGGAGGTGAAAGGTTTTGAATATAGTGTACATGTAAGTCAAGGACAGAATTATTCGTTTGTATATGTACTTATATAAAGCTTTGACAGTAGGAGCATCTAACATCGTCCATACAATGCTTTGGATGAGAATCCATCAATGAGTTACCACCCTAATTGCAAGTTTATCCACGAACCATTTCCATAGTGACTATGTAAACCTAGTTTGGTGCATATTATCTATATGATGCCAGCTAGTTAGCGATGTGGACAGCAGGTGTGAAATGGCTGGTGTGACGTGTTCCTTCTTCAGGCTGGGCAGAGCACCTGCTGACGCCGATCGCCCGCGACAGCAAGAACGTGGTGGTGCCCGTCATTGACGGCATCGACGACACCACACTCAAGTTCATGTCAGATCCTAGGTGCGTTTTTCATGGAATGTAGTAAATTTTCTATTTTATTACACTATTCTCTGGTAATATGTACATACGTTTCTATATGTAAATGTAGTGTAACAGTATCTCGCAAATATGGTTATTATCTTCAAAATGTTGCATGTACGTGACTATGTTAATGCAATACCTGATGAGACTTTGCAGAAATATGTTACAGTACCAATGGCAAGACAATCCTACAATAACATTGTGTAAACTAGTTTGCTTCATGCTACAGTAATGGTCGCATTTCTTATTGTGCTGTTTGTCTTAATATAAACATATCTGCGTTAACTTCAAGAGTATGATGTTTGTGTGACCACACAATATGCTGCGGTATACATATATATAATATAGGCACCCAAATCAGAAACCATTGCGGCAAACAGGTTTCTGATTTATTAGTTCGTTTGAATCATGTTTCTTCAGTTTGTGGCGCATATGTCACTCGACAGAAAGTCGCCGTACTATAGCCCACGTTCTTTATATTATGTATGAAATTAATTTTCTTCATAGGAAGAAAATTGATTTTCCCTAGAAGTGAGCTCACATCTCTCTCTTTTAGGTACACGGGTTTTAACATAGGAGGCTTCATCTGGGACTTGACGTTTATGTGGTTCCCTCTACCTGAAAACGAACGAAAGCGGATGTCTTCTCCTGTCGACTATATCAGGTGATGGTGATTATAGATAATTAATGTGAGCATTTAATACTTGTGATGATATAGATGATACGGTGGCAGGGGTTTCAAAGTTTGATGGAATGTATTAAAAACAGTAGAGGTGTCGACTTATATGGTAATCAATAAGAAAGGCCTTTGCATGGCTCTTTTTACACTTTCAGGACTCCTACTATGGCTGGTGGACTCTTTGCCATAGACCGAAAGTATTTTGAGTATCTGGGCTCGTATGACCCCGGCTTTGAGGTGTGGGGAGGAGAAAATTTGGAGATATCATTCAAAGTAAGAGATTGTACAATTGCATTGTACAAGTACAAGGGGATCGATGGTGCAGTGGTTTGCAGGCAGGAGTACGAAACGTGATTTGCCTGCGTCGTGAGTTCGCAACCCGTCCACGGCAGACTCTGTGTCATGGAGACCGTTACGTCCTACATCTGCCACTGCGTTATCGATCTCCACACAGCGTGTCACCGCTGTCGACTTTAAAACTAGACGGTGGCGACACCCAGCCCAAGGTTAGGAATCCCCTTTAATAGGCGTGTCCCGTGTAGAGGAGAGCCACCTCTCTGCACGCAAACGAACTCACCAGCTTGAAAACAATAACGAGTGTGATCCCGCCACACCACCGAGGCTCAGTTGGTTAACTAACCTGCCTCTTGAGATAAATGTACCAAAACCACGTGGCCTCACTCTGCTATGATCATAAAAGAAATGATGGCTGCGGAATACAAACAAACAAACAAAAGAAAAGAAAAGAAAACAATACCCGGTCAATTAAACTAATACGCAAAATCACAATTGCAAACAATTGATGTTTGATGACGCACCATAAGATCATGTATTAATTGCCAATATAATGTAAAATAGATACCGCATATTACGGCTGCTGGAAGAAGGTAAGATGAAGAGCTCTTATCAATGCATGTGGTGATGGTGCAATGATACTTATTACATTTACTTTCACTAATTCTCAATCCGAAATATGCATACATGTATATCAATTATAACCGTTTAATGATACAGGCAAAGACCTTTCCTTGTTAACGATTGAGATCGGTTCAAGCGGCTTAGTTTTCAGTAGTATGATAACTTCCTACAAAATGTAATAAGTAACACTTTCTGTATTTTGTATTTTGTGTGTTGTTTCCCATTCCTTCAACCATTTTGATATAAATCGCTCACGCTGCCTGTCCTCGTGGTTAGGTGTGGATGTGTGGTGGTCAGCTTCTCACCGCGGCTTGCTCTCACGTCGGACACATATTTAGAAAGGTCAGTTTACAACCACATGCTATTAATTAAGTAAATTTTCTATATTTTATATTAAACAGCAGTTGTCACAATAACTGTTTGATGGCTACACATGTATTATATATAAGTGAAAGCATGCGCATTATTGTAAGGCGATGAGCCGGTTCTCTATCGCCCTCCCACCCCCACCCCCACCCCCTCTTTAGAATCATCCATTTAGAAATACTTTTGCTATGTCATTGGTTCCCCCCATTTCCTCCATCCAGTCTACAAATATCACCATGTACTCAAACTTGGCTCCTTTATGCTACAGGTTAGTCCATACCAGTGGAAGACGAAACACACAGCGTCGAGAAATGTGCTAAAACTAAACACCATGCGCCTGGCAGAAGTGTGGTTGGATGATTTCAAGTTCTATTACTATGAGAAATCAGGATACCAGCACTTGGTAATGTTACTACTTATAGACGCAACAAAGTTTTCTTTTGTTTAGCTATGAATGAATGTGGGAGTGGTTATTCAAACGTAGTAAGATTAACATTTTTTGGATATGCTCACTAGCCCAGTATGGAAAGAATACTCAGTATTATTGTTCTCAACATCAACCACGATTAGGACCATTAATTAATATTGGTAAATATCGTGTTGTTATGTACATACAGTTATGATGATGAAAGGTCAGCATTACCGTAGTCAATATCAGGTAATAATACTTGTTTGCTAATTCCTCGAGGTTGAAGAACTGTATCAAATTTAACAAAAAAGAAATGTATGATATTGCACCAATAGTTGAAGCAAACTATATTTGTATATTATGAAAGAGAAGATTGCAAGAAATTTATTTCACATGATATGTGATATATTATATATTAAAAACATCTTTCACTATGGAAGTCATGAATTCTTTTTAACAATAGCCATTTATTGGTTTATACTTCCAATATTTCGATGACTACAAGTTCGTCTTGATCATGGAAACGAGGTCATTTGCCAGTAAGTAATACCTCAAAGGAAAGTTGGGTCAGTGCTGGGTCCCACTGGCTGCCCCCTCCTCCTTCAGTAAGCTTAGATGTGATCAAACTGAACTGCTAGTCATCGACATATTGAAGGTATAAAACAATAACTAGCCATTGTTAAAAATAGTTCATGATTGTCATTGTTTTGAAAGCACAGTTAATGAATTTGTTGAATAAAAACATTTCAGGAAGAGATCGGTGATGTTCAGGACCGACTTAATCTGCGTTTCAATCGTCTAAGCTGTAAGAACTTTGATTGGTACATGGATAATGTGTGGCCGAGCGGACTCAATCCCAAGAAATGCTCGCAGCGTGGGACGGTGAGTGGAACTGCAAACAATTGGCGAATTGGGACTTTTGAATTTTGAAAGGGCGGGCATGCAACCAGTCGATTTGAAGCGTTTGTACATGTGAATCTCTCGGATGATGCAAAAAGGACAGCAAATTCCAAAGAATCTTGAGACTGGTTACACCGGGTGTAGGGTTACTTGTGTGTTCTAAACTTCTAACCACACCAGTGAAACATTTCAGTAACAATATGGTAAAAAAATGGAAACATAACAGATGTTCATATTGGTAAGATGGCATGACTTACAGAGGGCTTCCCCGATGATTAGATGTTACTGCATGTAACAAGTAACTGACGGTTTCAGATTGAGTACCAAGGGAGCGGTCGTCCACTTTGCATAGACGGGCCCGGCAAGTTTCCCCCGGATCCGAAGGGCACCCGTGTGGGACTCAAACCTTGCCATGGCCGCGGTGGATCACAGGTAACACGTGGTGTATCTACTCTGTGGTCCTCCTGGGAATTATATCATAATAATATACTAATTATCGTATCATTTTTATTCATGTTTTTGTTTGAACTATGAATACATTCTACTTATTACTTCATGTACTTAGTCACTCACATTACTCGAGTATTTTGGATAACTCGATTTTACAAATATCTTTCTTTTCAAGTAGCTTATTAAGGGCTTCAAGTGTACTATTTTGGCCTTTGTACATGTATGAGGTTTTCATATGAAAGCCAAAGGCTGCTGCATCTGTACGGTTATAATAGTTTGTATGCATGGTGATTCAGTTATGACTGGATACCATATCATCAACATGTGGATTAGATCAGGATTTTGAAATACACTCAGTTTACACTGCCATGTTTAAACTTTCAACAGCACTATTGTCATACTTGCAGTACTGGCTGCTGTCGCCAACTGGTGAGATTACACGTGACTTGGCGTGCCTGGATTTCGCAGGCACCGAGGTCAAGCGCTTACCCTGCCACAGCAGGAGGGGTAACCAGGAGTGGGAGCATCTAGAGGTGAGACATCCCGACAGGAGCTTAGAATGTGTGTGCGAATTAAGGATTTTTAAGCACTAGGTCATCAGTTACCACTCTATATCATATCAGCAGGCCTTGATACACAGGGTGTCAGTTTAATACGAATCATTTGAATGAACATTCCCGATTTTTACCATGCAGTACGAAATGGGAGATATTTGGAAACGCACAGGATTCTATTTTATATCCACGTCATTGAGCAAGAACAAGCCAACTTAAGCGTTAGTAGCTGATACTCATACTCCAACATATCATCAATAACCCCTCGCGTGTTTCATTTTTCAAAGACATATATTAACTTAATAGCATTGGTACCTGTTTTAACATGTAACTCTGCCCCGCAGGATGGGTCTGTGCGGCATGTTGCAACTTCTCGCTGCTTGGAAGCTCGTGGCTATCTTCTTGCTATAGCCGATTGTACTGGTGCGGCAGAGCAGCGCTGGCGATGGAAGGCACCAGAGGTGCCTGAGCACTACTATGAAAGGCTGCATCTCCCCAAACCTCCACCTGCTTCTGTGGAACAGCAGTTAGATCACCAGCAGCAGCAGCAGCAGCAGCAGCAGCAGCAGCAGCAACCACAGCAACCACAGCAGCAACCACAGCAGCATCCGGAGCAGCAGAAGCAACAACCACAGCAGCAACAGGAGCAGCAGCAACAGCAGAAGCAACCACAGCAGCAGCAACCGGAGCAGCAATCGGAGCAGCAGCAACCGGAACCCCTACAACAACTGCTTCACCAGCAGCAACAGCAGCCACTACAACAGCAGCAACAAGAACTACAACAACCACCGCAACAAATGCAGCAACAGCAGCAGCAAGACCAACCACTACCACTTCAAAACCAACAGGAAGAAGCACAGCTACAACACAAGATTGAAGCTTTAGACAATAAAGCCCAATCAGAAGAGCAAGTAAATAGCTAGTATACAGTGGATCACTATGTTGTTCAATCACTTATTACTGCAATTGACTGTCTTGTTTTGTTATGAATGTTTTATCTGTTTTTGCGAGGTGCAAGCACATGTGTGATGTCTAGGACAAATGTGTGTGTGTTTGCCATTATAATATAGATATGCGTTTCATTGTAATGTAGCTATTTGTTTTATTTTATCTATTATTACTTTATTTATAGTAATTGAATGTTTTAACACATTTGAGATTTGGACAATCTAGTCATTATACATGTAGTTTCTCCTAATTTCTAGACATATTCCTGATACATGACGAGACTTAGGTATTATATATATTATCATATCTATTCAATATTTTACCCCTTCGAATTTGTAGTTATATATTAATGATCTAAGCAAGTGTTTAGACAGATTATTTAGAAAAATAGTTTTCGAAGTAGATTCAAATTTTGTATTTGAATAATGGATACATAATTAACAGTTCTGGAATTAAACCAACGTTTGCAAATTTTCACACGGAACATTGTCTCTCTATACAGCATAATGATATAATGATGCAACTTTTAAAAAAGATAACTATAGATATAATAATATATAAAATAGGTATGTCAAGATTATGTTACAATACAAAAGGTCTGTCATCAATATTAAATTAAAAATCCTGTTAAGACATGTTGTTTGAAGCTTGTGTTATGGATGAAATGTAAATCTTTAATGCTTTTCACATATCATTCATAACTAATAAACACTTTCGTGGACATTTAGAAGATTAAACGTACTTACTATGGACAATTGTTGATGTAAACAACATCTTATGCCATGACAATATCCCATTTTAGATTACAACTTAATTTTAAACATAGATAACTATCCTATTGTAAATCTATTGCTATGTGCATCTACATGTGTAGTGTTTGCATTTTAAATGTAAGACAAATGAATAAATGTGCAGTATTGTTAAGCGGGATTATTAATGTTACTGTAATACTGTGTGCCCTTAATAGTACCCTCAAAAATATCAATTGAGAATCTAAAGAGAAGAATGTTCGATTGCAACTTCTAAATATATACTTCATAATGCGGTTCATTCTTTTTATGGACTTTATTCTTTCATTTGTTGTTATCTCTGCTTCGTGGCATGTCAATTGTTGCTAAATCCATAATAATGATGAACACTATAAAGGCGCTAACAAAGATACTTCCAACTAGAGAGCCCAATGCCATGTTGGTGGGTTTGCGGTCTGATGGTTTGAAGCCTGGAATACAAGGAACGTATTAAACCATATACATCTGATTTTGACAGGACATGTCCCAGCTTACTCACTAATTCTAGCTGTGTAAAAACATCTACTTACCAACACATTACTATTTCTACTAAAAGATACCACATACAATGCATCATACCTATCGCCTTGTCATATTGCTCTGCTTCTGTGAGATTCTTTTCTGGTGGTACAAAAATTACCACTGCTTCTCCTCCAGGGGAATCTGAATATACAAAGATAACGGCATTGTCGTTACAAAAAATTCAGACATATGGCCTTTATATTACTGAACTTAGGCATTTAAATTATCATACCAATAATCCAACATGCACGACTTAATAGCTTACCAATTTTGTGTGAATTAAAAAATCTGTAACCCAAAGTAGCAAATGTAAAAAAATATATAAAAAAGTCTGTCTGTCTTCTACTGTGGGGATAATTATTTGTATCTTAGACTAGGTGAAAAATCTATATGCCTCCTGAACATCTAATGACTGGCCCCTTCTGATATTGTACTCTTACATTCACATTGCAAATCCTCTCCTGTCCATGTACCATTTCGGTCACAGTATTTTTTCTTTTCCCCACCAACAAATTTGGTGTCCGGAAGGCAGCTGTAAACAAACATTTTAAATTCCTACTCACATATATTTAACAATTTAACACAGTGCATCACAAACATAGGGAGCAGTAGTATTGGCTCACAAATATGTAAAATACCAAACTGTCTTCAAACTTAACTTACGTGTACGTTGCTTCACTGTTCAAATCAAATGTTTCGGCATAGCCAGTGGTATTCGTTATAACTGGAAGTCGGCCGCATGTCAGCACTGGAGGGTAAATGTGTATGATTTTAGAAAATATAATTTTCTTACAATTATCACGTACATTTATATACAGGACAAAAGATGATAGGTGGACGGAAACAGAAATCTTTAATGGCCCAATGTAATGAAGCTTTTATGAAAAATTGATCATTCAATTGTTGTGCACTTGGCCATAATAAAAACGGGTATTCTGTTATATAGCCAACACCACAGATTTAAGTGACATCTGTGGCATCAGATCGACATATGATTAACAAATATTAAGCTAGAACATAGGCAGATCCAGGGGGCGCGGGGGCGCGCGCCCCGCCCCCTCCCCCTTTCCCACCAAAAGATTTCATTTTCATAGGGTTTTTCATGAAATCCCAAAGTGCGCCCTCCCCTTTTTCCTCAAGTGCGCCCCCCCCTTTCCAAAAACATGGATCTGCTTATGTAGAATTCACAAAAATCTGCATCTATTGTCTATGATTACCTTTGTGGCTAGAGAACAATAATTATTTGACAATTGAGCATTGATCAACATGCGTGTCGTGCATCACTGGCTTATGTCACCCTGTCATAGTTACTCACCAACACATTTGGGTTGGACGACTGATTTTACTCCACTGTCCGTTCTGTTGACAAGAAACAGCAGTGCCGCTTTCATTGGACATAATGTACCCATCAAAGCAGTAGAATATTGCAACACTCCCGTAGACATTATCTTCCATTGCCAGTGTCATGAACATACCAACTGCTGGTGGACTCTCACAGGTCACTCCTAGAGAAGTTGTATTCTGGTTAAATTCAAGAAGTATAATTCACACGTACATTTACATGATTTGTGTTCATTTTCATTGATTCTTCAAGTGTTAAATCACAGTTTTATATAATTTAAATAACCCGAATATTGTAATGTAGATGCAAGAGAATGGAATATTGGCTGCTTGCTGTTGTAGTTAACTGAGAGAGACTTGATATTTTTGTTATCATCCATGCATATATAACTGCAACTGCATCACTGTGAATAAACGCATGCTAAACACACTAGCCTACATGACCAGCCAAATTGTAATCGAATACAGATGTCAACATATTTAAGAGAACGGCTACATAGGAAGAGTACATACTTTCACACTGGATGTCATGAGACCATTTGCCATTGTCCATACATATGGCATGTTTCTCACTTTCACCAGTAAACCTGAATCCTTTCATACATAAGTAGGTGACCTGGAACCCTATAGGGAAACTTGTTTCATTGAACAGTTTGGTTTGAGTGGCATTACCAACTTTTGGTGGTTGGAGGCATTCGATTTCTGCAATTTAAAGAAACATCTTCGACAATGCGTCAACATTATATACTGCTATTCAAATACTTGAGATACAAATCATTATTATATTATTACTCAATTATGTGAATTTTGTAGTAGGTAAAACTGTGAAATAAACTTTTCTTTTTGTCCTTTATATACGCGCGTATCCAAATCATAAACCTTTATTCTTGTGACATTTATTTAAATTTCGAATCACTAGCTCCCCGATCACAATAGTATATAATAGATACATGTATGTGTGAACTAAGTTAATTTTACCTTTCATCTCAAACCAAATATCCTTCATCAAACACACCAGACAACGATAAAATTAGACATCCGATATAGTGTGAACTACTCACTCTTGCAGCTTGGAATTTTCCCTGCCCATGTTCCGTTTGTGGTACACGTCAACTGATCGTCACCATCAACCAACATGAATTCAGAATCACACGCAAATGAAATTGTGCTCTTGACTGCCCATGCATTCTCTGTCACTGATAGTCCATCCACGTCCCGAATGGTCAACGTCGGACACAGAATTTCTGAAAATATGCATATATATTGACACGTCTTTGGTGAGCACAGTTGTGTTGTGATGTTTCTCTCTCAAGAACCTGCACTATGGTTCCCGACTGACACATATTTTGAATTTTAAGTACAATGTACTTTAAGTTATGTTAATCAAAATCTAATATAAATGCTACAAAGATATTACATAGAGTGAACAGGCCTCTACATATGCATGTCAAGCAATGAAATAGATCATTTGTATTGATCAGATTGTTGGATGCGTGCCCAGCGGTCACAGGTTGGTACTGGGCGGCATTGTGATCGTGTGGATGTTTCCTTCATAGATTCTAGTTAAAAATAATAAAATCCACACACCTTCACAAATAGGCAACTCCTCATCAAACATCCCAATGTGGTTGATTTCCAGTGTTGAGTTCCCTACTAAACTGTACTGCTTCTGACAGGAGAAGTTGATAACGCTACCGATCGTGAGGTTTCCCTCCCACTTGGCATTGAGTCCAGATAAGGATGCTATCTCTTGAATGTCTAGTTTCACTGGACTCTCTGAAACACAGTGTTACGGTGATGGCCTCACCAGGTAGCCTAAGCTTGTATGTATGAGTCAGATCCATACGAATAATTTATTTCGTAATTTCATACATGAGGAGATCATTTCAGGTGTTCTCAGCTGAGAATAGTCATATTTGCGAGAACTTATTCAAACAATTTAGATGACATTCATGATCGTTAATATCTTATCATTTTATATTGAGTACGTTACGACTTTCAGACCAGTTACTTTTGCGGGCACCCAGTCAACTGACTCTGGTGTACTATATAGTATATTAATGTTTCTTCAAAACTTACGTGCACAGAAAAATGTGGTATTTGACCACTGGCCATTTTCTTGGCATGTTACAATGCAGTCATCATTGCCATCCTCAAAACCAGCATCACATGAGTACTTAGCCTTGGTGTCAAATGTGAGGGCGTCAACAGACACTGACGCATTGTGGATTGGGGATGGTTCTTGACATGTCACAGCTGCGTAGCATCAAATGAAATATTTGTTCATACCAAAACCCTTATATACTTTACCCATGTGAAATTTAAACATACTGACTATTTCAAATTGGAGACTATTTCAAATAGGGCAGTAGCCTACATGTACGTATGACAACCCGCCTCTAGATAATATAACTCGATCGATCCAGCAGCGTTATTAATAGTCAAAACAGCCAGAAGTATTAATAGTCAGGACTCAGAAGTCAATACAGTCATCAAATCTGCTACCAGGTTAAAGTCCATTACAAAACTTTTTTTTCTTTTATAAAATAGTCTAGCTGTCTTCATATGTAAACACCGTAAATTGTATTTATGGAATACACAACGCATTGGACGACTGACATCCTCTGCAAAACCATCAAACCCCTTTTTCGTCATGATATGCCAATGATGCCACTGGAGTGCTTTCAAATGACACCACGAAGGTCTCCCTATACCCACCATATCCTGACCAGGGCTTTGTCAAATTTGGACCTCACATGGTGTCACGTACAGAGCCTGCAAGTGGCCGGTTATTAAAGAGACGCGAAATTCAAACCAATCTTTCTCGGTCGATTGATAACGCATCTAAAAATATGATACCTGAAACAGCATCTAGTGTTCAAGCTTTTTCTAATAGTGACATCATCCTAAGCCAGATAATAAGACATGCAAGATTCCTGAGCGTGATTACAATACACGGTGATTACATTTTATCGTAGCAGTTCTACCATAAATCATAACGGGTCACAATTTATGTTGGTCATATGTTACGGTCTGACAACACCATAGGCCCATGATGACGAAAAAGGTGTGTGATGCCTTCAAAGCGCATGCCAGCCGTCATTGCATCGTCCAATCAATTAGAATTTATGATGTTTACATTTGCAGCAGCTAGACTATTTCACCAGGTCTGACCACAATTTACGTTAACGTAAATTATGACCCGTCACAATTTCGGCTGGTTATAGTTTGCGGTCTAACAACCTCTAAATGTGAGCTCGAACAAATGAAAATCCATGGCTACTCATTATGAATCAATTTAACACAAAAAACAAGCTAACCCATGAAAATGCAATCACTTACCAACACATGTGATGTTAACCGTTTGCCATCCATGGATCCCGCAGGAGACAGTGTGGTCATGTTGGTCCAGCATGCCTGGCAAGCACCGGTACGTGGCACGTGATCCCAGCGTGGTCCCCGTCCACGTCACCTCAGCACTTGCCACCTCATCAGGTGGCCCATAGTCGATCACTGAACAGCAAATACACATATAGTCAGTCACTGAGAAACATTGGTGATCGCTATAAACAGAGCCTATGAAAGCAAAGTCAATGGCCAAGGCAAAAGGTACATGTAACTACAAGTTAGTAATCACTAATAAATAATCAAGTTTGAAGAGACCTATTAATCTAAACAAACCATATTACTGAACGGAGGTTATTAGTGGGTTTTGGTTTTGACATAATCAACTAAACTCGTTTCACAAACCATGTGTTTACCTGGCTTTTCGCCGGTGTCTCAACAGCATTAACAGTGCTAATGGTAGTAGAAGAAACACAGTTTGCACAACCATGTAGGTCACGTGATGCGAGTTGGCGAAGGTTTGTGAACATCTCGAGAAGACTTGAAAATCATGGACAAAGAACTCAAGGAACGGAGGAGGAAAGTCCGAGATGTCATCCTTATCCACTGGCAAATAGTAGACCTCAATCGCAACACCTACAGGGAGATCGAGAACCTTCTGCAACTCGCATCACGTAACCTCAACGGTTGCACAAATTGAGATTCGAACACCAGTAGCACTCTTTATGCTGATGAGATAACAGTGAAAAGTCTCCAAAGGCAGGTAAAACATGCCTCTTTGAAATGAATTTATTTGATTATAAAAAAGTAGTTATTCAGCTCTTAAGAAACAGACAATAACTCATCACCAATGACCTGTTAAGAGTATATATCGATCATTATAATGTTTATGCAATGTTTTCCATTATTTTACTTCATTTGTATATACTTTTCATTCAGTAATCATAAATAACTTATCAATATTCGTGCACAGAATGAACATTATCAATAATGAGCATACGTGCAATACAAAATGTGGCTGCACATTTACAATGACCAGCTTGCAGATCAACATTGCATTGATAGACAGCAACACCGCATTTCGAAATCTCTATTGATTGACACTGGGATAAATATGCGTGTTTCATTGATTTATATGTCAACACACCGTATGCTATTGAAATATAAGAACAACATTACTTTGACAGCGAAACACTGCATCTGACCACATGCCGTCTGGTTGACATGTAGACACCATAACGCTTCCTGGCGTGGGTTCATACCCTTCATCACACACATACTGGGCAGTCGACTCAATACTCAGCGATGACCACACCACACTAGAATTTGGGTTGGAGTTGGTGATCGTGGGACATACAATTTCTGGAATCAATGCAATATACAATATTCATTCATATATAGGCTCTTAATTGATTTGAATAAATTGATTCTATTTTCTTTCTTCTATTTCTACTGGCATGTTCTACGGTGGTTCAAAATACAAAAAAAATATCCGTTGATCCAAAAGTTTTTATCATTACTTACATGTTTCGGTACAGCAGAACCATTTTCAAAAAAAATTATGATATTTCCAAAAGTAATGATACCTCAGGAATGTACTTGTCTTACATCCATAATGGACTGTAAGCACTAATAATATGAACACGTTCGTGTACTATTCGTGTAAGTATATATGCCATTTCTGTCAGTTTTTAATTGCAAGTCAAGTCACTCAATTTGAAATCTAGGTGTATATCAAATTTTTAAAAATTGTAATACTGACCTGCACATTCAAGATTTACAGTGGGCTCCCAATTCCCGTCTAGAGAACATGTGGACATTGTGTTCATGGTAGATGCACTGTAACCATTCACACAGCTGTAGGTGGCCACGGACCAGACTGTTGTACCATTGTAGTCCACTTGTGCATTCGCTATGTTGCTCGGATGATTACAGTTAATCACTGCAACATAATGCGTTATCTTATTTTCTATCTAATTCTCCTTATATATTCCGTATAGTATTTGGCTGAATACTGCATATCAGGTCGATCTCTGAGTGCAGTAATGCGCCGAATGACACATGGTCATGTGAGTGCAGGAACGCACTAAATGACATATTCCATGTTACCCACGCGTTTCCGCACTCGCATGACGATGTGTCATTTGGGGCATTACTGCACTCACAGTGTGAGGTATACAACGCGTAGAGAGATATGAGACAGTCAATTAAAAATTTAAAAAAAAAATAAACGATTTCTGTAAGCAGCTCTGTGTGCATATTCAGACGTTATAGACTGCATAGATAGTGAATATATGTAATATGAAATGCATATCTCCCTGTCTGGAGGCCCATCTGTTGTAAATCACAATATTTATAAATGAAAACTGCCGGCTTCAAAACAAAGTGCATGTGTACTACCTAATTTCTAAGTCACTCACATTCACAACCAATGGCGACTCCGCTCCACGATTTTTCATCTGAGCACACACGCACACTGTCTCCGCTTTGGTGTCTAAAGCCAGGATCACAGGTGTACTGGATGGCATCTAAATATGTGAACTGCTCACTGAGGCTGACATTGCATGATGCTCCATTCACATAGGGTGGTGTTGGACATATAACGCCTGTACAATGAAGAAGAAAAAACGCTTGTACTACATGTTTTGATTAGAGATTTGTTAGGGATTGCATTTTTTGGCACTTCTGAACCCCCTCCATTGTCGTTATTATTTTCCCTCCCCCACGCCTCCACACACTATGACGCGTCACTCGTTACTTACTAGTGCATCCCCCACCCCCATCCCCATTCTTACTATTACTCATACAAACAGCATCTAGTACATTGCTATGGAATTCCCCCCCCCCCCCCCACCCCAAAAAAAAAAAAACAAAAAAAAAAAAAAAACAAAACAATATTCACAACATATTGATATTTAACATTTAATAGAATTCCGTTGGAAAGCTATTAAAAAGAGCTCCCTTTTTAGGTGCGTACCCAACCACTAACCCCCGCGTTGAAGTCATTTTTCTCTGGACACCCCCCTATCATCATTTGTCATCTTTCTCCGACCCCCACCCCATCTGAGATGACGTCATTTGTGAACGATCCCTTATTGGATATGCATTTGTCCAAAAACTGATAAGACTGACAACCAAGTTTTAAATATTTTTAATGATCACCAAGTAATTCAATTAACAAACATTTTAGAATAATCGCCTATTTATAGTATACATGTAAACTAACTACAACATACTTTGTTTTACTGTGTGCTATTTAAAATGTGAAAATCAACAGGTTCCCGTGGAATCAGTTCATTAGGGGTCCTTTCGGACAGGTGTATACTTTTTGTGATATCTTTATCCGTTTGGCATTTCTTCTTTTCATTTTAAAAATAGTTGTCCCCTTATATTTTGCCTTCATCAGGACGGCAGATTATTTGATCAGGTTAAATATTAGGACGTGCATAAAAAATATTTTATTGGGCTCTGCAGGAACCTCAGACCCGTTGAAACCAGAATATATAGGGTGAACTGAAAAAAAATGATTGTAGTCCTTTTAGGAAATAGTCGACCCGTAACTCTAGATTATCAGGAGCAAAGATAATTTTATTTTACTAAAGGATCTATATGAAAACATATTAAATATTTCTGAAATCAGTTTGTGAGCAAATGCAGTTTAGACTCTTAATTAAGTATATTTAAACAATTTTATTGGGGCCTGAAAAGGACCTCGTGTAAGACAAAAGTACGGAAACACAGTGATGTTGGATAATTTGACGTATTGAAATATCTATATGATTAAAACAAACCTCTTTCTTTTGTTATCATCAGTATTATCTAACACAGTCATAATTGTCATATAAATGTATTTGAAGCACAGAAAAAAAATAATGAATTGCAAAAAGGATGACAAGAAATAATTGGGGTCCAACTGGACCCCGATTACACTGATTAGTGTGTTTTCGTTAATGTGTACTGATGATATCGATAGATTTTACTTGTTTTAATTTATTGCACATCAGATACACTCACAAGGCAAAATACCATGTTTACCGCCATGTTAACAGTGAGAAATATTTCACAAACCTGGTAACCAATCTCGTAATTACATTGGATATGGACACTTTCATAGTAAGTGCCAACATGCTTCTGTTTCCAGGGGGACGTGTTCTACTGCTAGAGAATGTTAGCTCACTACGACAGTCAACTACATGTACCATACATGTACATATGTATGTTCTCAATTTAGCAACACTGCCTGTAGCTACAAAGGCAGAAGTGATGACTGACGAACACTTTCCTGTTTACTCACTGTGACATTGTGGGCTTTTGCTTGAGAAGGTGCCATTGGTCTGACACAGCCGCTCTAGACTTCCATCCACGAGCTCGGTGCCTTCAATGCAGGTGTAGATCAGAGGGTCGTCAACACAGTATGGACCCGACGACGTGATTACTGTGTTATTGGAGGCGTCAGGCTCTTCACAAAGTATTTCTAAAATCAGTTTGTTACGCCATAGAAATTTAATGCCTCATAGTCAAAGAGAATTTTCCCGAATCAAATGACGTAACACAACAACACATGGCCCCCTTTTGGCGAACACATGCCTAGAAATCTGCCATCTGGTCTGACCATTCGTTGGTTGACAAATGGCCATGTGACCTGACAAAAACTGCAAGTGAACTTTTTCTAGCAATAATAGTAATAAAGTAAAACTTCAATAATTGAACATTAAAGCTATTCACAGACCATATACATAAAACAATGATATGAGGATTCTGGCTCACTGCTCACCTTGACAAACAAGCATTTCTCCTGACCAAAAGTCATTAGACAAGCACTGCCGCTGGGTGTGGCCACTTTCAATCTCATAGCCATATCTACAAGTAAATTCCAGCACTGTTGCATACGGAAAAGGACCAGGTGCTGTGGTAGAAATCTCTGTAGTGACATCTGCGTTGGGCATTCCGCACAATATAACTGAAATTGCGTTAATCAAATGAGCTACTCATCCATATTCATACAACGATTTGTATTATGTGATTATCGAAATAATCAAGTAAGTCGTGCTTACGTTCACAACTTGGTTCAGTAGCGTTCCAGTGATCGCCCATACATTTCACAATTGGTTCACCTAACAAGTGGTATCCTGCATGACAAGTCAAGGTGCACACAGTATGCATGAGTACGCCTGAGATGTTGGTACACACCGCAGAATTCCATGACCCATACTCTGTGGAAAGTTTAGCACACTTTGGCATGGCTACAAAAAAGACAACAAAGATATTAGTAACAATGTGCAACTTGAACAAAGCTGAAGCTTCTGTTAGAAGATAATGACTGGACATTTATTGCGTGATCATCCATAGTCCATTCAAGGCTGCAGTTGCTTCAAGTTGTGGAGTAATTCAATTCTAAACGGTCCACACAATTCCAAATCTTAAATATAAAATACTGCATCACATATAAGAATACTGGTGACAGACAAGGCTGCATACTATATTATACAGCAACTAACACAACCAGTTGACAAGCCAGGTGTATCGCTCCACTCGCCGTGGGAGGCTGGCATTAGCGGCTCACACTTCTCTAACAGATAAAAAATGTACATGCCGGCGTTGTTGAAGACAATATTTTACCTATGTGTTTAATAAAATGGCAAAATGATATGTGCACGCCCATTGGTTTGTTAATTTGAGTGAGGGCTATCTAAGGCCCATTATCCATTCTTGAGATACATGACCAAAGAATATGAATATGTGTAGATTATACAGGAATATCGTAGAAGCGCTCTATAATGGATTGTGTCCCTTTAAACTAATGTAAAGTGATTCAAGCGGCGCCACCTCCACCTAGCGACAGGATCGCAGCTCATCGCAGAATCGCTACCTGAAGTGGTTCGTCAAACGTGGCTGGCAGGGCCACCGCCGCGTCGCTGATTATGTAAGTTTAATCGGGTTCTAGCACTTACCTTGGCAAACCAATGGTGATCCAGAAAATGTTTTATTACTCTGACATGTCCGCGATGTGCTGCCCGCAATTTGAACAGAGTCAGTGTCACAAGCATGAGTCAGCATAGTTTGATAAGGATAAGTAGCTTCTTCAATTGGGCTTACTTGTATCACATTGTCACCTAAAGAAGGTGCATTGCAGTAAGATTCTGTAAATGAATAAAACACCACGTTTCATAAAAGTACTACAGAGCATTCACATTAGATGTATGTACATGCACTGAGTATGATGCACAACTGTTCCCAGGGACGCAAACCCTCTCATTGTGACTGCAGACGCTATGGACTCCCCTGCATTGCTGCATGTGGCACTTGTCAAACAGAAAACTACCTGGTATAAGAATCCAAACAATACTCAAGAAGTTGTGGATGATGATGTGGATGAGGACGAGAGTGCTCAAAACTATATCTTTTGAAATTTTGTCAGTAGACAAAGGTGGGTGTAAATTAGATTGTAAACATTGTTCTTGTCAAGTTATTGCCTGCTGTTAATGAAGCAATATAGAAATTTTGTGTCACAAATAAAGGCAAAAATATTTCTTTTATGATCTAAATGTGTGCTTTACCTCAAAAACCCGAAGTATACACGCCTTGATCATCAAATTTGAGAGGATAGTTATATAGTTATGATCAATTCTACTCTCACTGTTCTGCCAAGCAAGCTCCTACCACTGTATTGACATAGCTGAAGAGACATCTTCCATTATACTATATCAAGTGGCCCGACCGGGAATCAAACTCACGACCCCAAGGTTGTGAGACCAGAATGATACCATCATCCCAAGCAGCGGGCTGTTAAAAGGTTACTCGGACAAACCACTGTCTCTGTTACCCCCAGCGTACATACTTGGTCGGCTATCATCTCAACCCAGAGGTCGTGGGTTCGAATCCCACCTGAGGACGGAAATTAAATTCTGTCAGGATGTGGCATACCCCCCGTCCCCGTATTTTAGCTCTAACGTTACAATCCGGCACGGAGAATCTATGACAGCGGCTTTGAAAAATGACCATGCGGCGTGAGGCCTCATGATATATAGCGCGCTGTGAAAGACGGCACAGGTCTAAATGGTTTAAATTGTGCGTCATGAAAGGAGACACGCTCTATGCCCTACGTCCAAGACGTCACAAGAGCGGCATAGAAAATGGAATGAGAGATAGACAATTTAACATAGGAAAACACTGTGTGTTACTGTGCGTTACTGTGCGTGACCATGAACGGCAAAGGGCGTGATGCAAAACGGCAGCCTCTATATTTTGACCGGATTTTGCACGGGTACCCACGCGGTATCACAAGGTATGTTGTTTGTGTACTCTCACAGCTCTGAAGGTGGGGGACGTGGTGATGTTCGGAGGTGTCTTGAAATCCGGGGGTGGCCACACTCAAGGTTCCAGGATCGAACACTCAATGCTGACTAAGTAACATACGGTAGGGGACTTTGCGAATCTATGAGGGAATGTGCATGTCCACTTCCATTGTGTATAAATGAACTGTTTGAGTGACGGTCACCACAAGAGGGTGGACATTGGTAACCACACGCTTCACCAGCCATGGAAAAGTCCAGGGATTGGTCTGCGTGAGTGAACCAGTATTCTACTGGTAACTCACGTCTACTCAGCCATTGGACACTCCCGTGACACTCCCGGATTTCATGACGCTTGGAACACCACCTTACCATGCGTTATGAAAGATGTCACCGTGTGACACCACGAGGCATCGGCAAGATCAAAGGGAATTTCAATCAAAACTGACCGATAATTCCCGCGCCGCTCGGTACGGTCTGGAGGGTATTTGTCGACTTTTACCTTGAAGTAGGTATATGCCACGTCATTTTTTCCTTGCGGATTGAGCACGCACTTAAACAACGGCACGAATTTCATTACATGTGGTACCAGACTGTACCGCGCTAGCACCGTGTGGTACCAGACGACACACTGCCCCCCCGGGTTAAAATTTTTACACCTTTACAGACTTTGTCATGTTTTAGCATCAGAATCGCAATGCCACAGCTTACTATAATGTAATGTAAGGATTGTGAACGTTGCATAAACACGGGTAGACCATGTGCGGAAAAAATCTGTCTGTTTATGTACGGGTTTCATCATTTTTTTCTATGTGACAGTGACACAAGCGATGAATCTGCTAAAGACCCTCATCAGACAAAAAATCCAATTCTATGCAATTCGGCCAAGGAAGGTCCACAGAAGAACAAAAATAAATGAGTAATCGTCACAAAATACAACAATGAAAATGTGTGGACAAATATGATATTTTGAAGCTGTATGTTTAGTTAATTTAAATCAAAATTTATTTGAATCAACAGAATACAGGTGTTTTACCTAGGCCAAATACTTGTACTTCACAGAGCGATAATATTTCCGATAGGCCCATGATTTGGACGGTCACAAAACGCCCAGTGCCTGAACAGTCGACAGACTGCATCGCACCAGGAGCAATGATTCCTGAAAATGGAAAGAAATATACCATCGTGACGAGGCCCCTATATTTTAAAATAATTTTTAGTAGTATTTCCCTTTGTAAAAAGGTAGTTTTACATACATTTACTCATAACCTCCTCCTCTTGAAAAGTGTAAAATAGTTATGAAAGGGTCATGAAAAGGGCAAGAGTGCATTAGACATTGACATACACATTTAAAAAATCATCAGGCGTGAAGGTAAATACGTAATTACAAATATAATTACATTCAGCAATAAGTTAAGCAAACTACAAGTCAAACCTGGTATGAAAGCACAGTCTTGATAATTGACACCGGGTGAAGGAAACTCCAGTAGTATTTCACTCAGACCAATATGTACGTCATGCAGTCTTACACCTTCAACAGAACGTTACTTTTTGAATGTCAACTAAGAGATCGTTCACAAATGACGTAGCCCAGCAGCGCGGGGGTGGGGGCGGGGGCGGAGGTTTGCGAAGGATGACGAAAGTTGACAGGGGGTGGGGGTGATGTCACCTCTTTAAAAATGTTTTAGTTATCTAACAGTATTTGAACTTACATTCTGACATGTGAAGTGAGTTGGAATATATCAACTAGTTGAAATCACATTGCCATGTTTGCGTTATATCCTAAATACATGTGTAAACTTTTGTCTAAATTATTGAGATACATGTATATATTCAAATGTATTTATATAACGCCACAGTTAAATCAATGGTAAATGTCATCGCCAAACCATGTTGCATGGTTTGGGGGGTAGAAAAGGCAAAAAAATGAAGTGATTTCATATGCGAACGATCCCTAAGCTGGACCACTTAACATAAATTGAAAATTATCTACAAATACGTTTTATTAAAATTAGTAAAAGTGCAATTGGGAACTTTACCACATGAGGAGCTGCAATTCCTATTGTACAGATTCACCATATACACTCTGGCAGAGAACCCTAGATCCACAGTCCACCAGGGATCCGACATATCTGACACTATAAAAGGAATTCTATATGTATATTATGCAGTTGGTGTAGGCATATGCTATATAATAACAACCACAGCTATAAGGCTGGACAATAGTGTCAATATTTACGGCTTCACACTGAAGTAGTTGAAAAACCCCAAAGCCATCCTTTTCTCTCTAAAACATCGTGTTAAGAGGGAAGCCTAGTACATTTTCATCAATCAGGGAAAAAATTCTCATAATCATGATTTTTTACTTCATTCATTTATAAAAATAATAGCCCCACCACATAAACATTTTTTTTTCAAAAAAACTTTTTAAAATATTTTTCAAACACAAAATGTTCAGAAATATAGGCATATCTTTAGGTACATGAATAAAAACAGTCAGCCACATGTCACTTCTGTAAATCCTGTGGTTCTATCTTAGATTATTTATCAACGTCGCCCCAGCCTTCTTTTTTCATTTTGTGGCCTTGTATTCAAGCAATTGATGAAAATTTTCTACCTATGTAGGCACCTCTATATTCAGGTGATCCATATTGTATGGACACATTGCTCTTCTCCAATTACTTCAGTGTCATATTCAGAACCTCTCTGTTCAGGACATCT
Organism: Streblospio benedicti; assembly: GCA_019095985.1. Taxonomy (NCBI): domain Eukaryota; kingdom Metazoa; phylum Annelida; class Polychaeta; order Spionida; family Spionidae; genus Streblospio; species Streblospio benedicti. The sequence continues at coordinate 21,152,602 of CM032659.1, forward strand.
GCCTTACATGGACGATTTTCATTTTTTGCAAAGGTATCCACAAAGGATAGGTTCTACTGTATTTCCTTGTACTACTTAATGGCTTCAATGGGCGAATGACTGTATTCCAAGAGTGCAGTGAGGCATTAATAAAGTCTAATGTGAGGCTACCAACATTTCACAGTATCAAATATTGGTTTGTCTGATGATCTGTTTGGGTTTGATAATTATCATCCTCCAATGTTTTATTGCTCTTTACATACTAAACGAAGTTAAAGATATGTAGATCTAGTGAAGTATTGTTGTGGAGATTCGCATGCTTTGATATGAAATTTAGTAGGGTTATAGTTGAGTTTTAACATGCATGGTACTTTTTTTTTTTTTTAGTACATTCAGAACCAAGTAGACTTATACAGTCTTTGACTTGGCCTGGGCACCCCGGACCTCTGGGTCAACTGCGCCGCTTAGCGACTAGCCAACAAAGCCAACGCTATACCAACTACACCACATCCACAAGGCTAAAAACCTTTGCTTCAATGACGTATTGATACCCACTACTAGCTCTCATGTCATGTCTTACGTCCAACGTATGTCCATGATGGTTAAGTATCTCCTTCATAGTACTGAGTAGATCTAGTGAAGTATTGTTGTGGAGATTCCCATGCTTTGATATGAAATTTAGTAGGGTTACAGTTGAGTTTTAACATGCATGGTTTTTTTTTTTTAGTACATTCAGAACCAAGACTCATACAGTCTTTGACTTGGGCCTGGGCGGGGATCGAAGGACCTCTGGGTCATCTGCGCTCGCTTAGCGACTAGCCAACAAAGCCAACGCTATACCAACTACACCACATCCACAAGGCTAAAAACCTTTGCTTCAATGACGTATTGATACCCACTACTAGCTCTCATGTCATGTCTTACGTCCAACGTATGTCCATGATGGTTAAGTATATCCTTTATAGTACTGAGTAGATCTAGTGAAGTATTGTTGTGGAGATTCGCATGCTTTGATATGAAATTTAGTAGGGTTATAGTTGAGTTTTAACATGCATGGTACTTTTTTTTAGTACATTCAGAACCAAGTAGACTTATACAGTCTTTGACTTGGCCTGGGCGGGGATCGAACCCCGGACCTCTGCGAATCTCCACAACAATACTTCACTAGATCTACTCAGTACTATAAAGGAGATACTTAACCATCATGGACATACGTTGGACGTAAAACATGACATCAGAGCTAGTAGTGGGTATCAATACGTCATTGAAGCAAAGGTTTTTAGCCTTGTGGATGTGGCGTAGTTGGTATAGCGTTGGCTTTGTTGGCTAGTCGCTAAGCGGCGCAGTTGACCCAGAGGTCCGGGGGTTCGATCCCCGCCCAGGCCAAGTCAAAGACTGTATAAGTCTACTTGGTTCTGAATGTACTAAAAAAAGTACCATGCGTGTTAAAACTCAACTATAACCCTACTAAATTTCATATCAAAGCATGGGAATCTCCACAACAATACTTCACTAGATCTACTCAGTACTATAAAGGAGATACTTAACCATCATGGACATACGTTGGACGTAAGACATGACATCAGAGCTAGTAGTGGGTATCAATACGTCATTGAAGCAAAGGTTTTTAGCCTTGTGGATGTGGCGTAGTTGGTATAGCGTTGGCTTTGTTGGCTAGTCGCTAAGCGGCCCAGTTGACCCAGAGGTCGGGGGTTTGATCCCCGCCCAGGCCAAGTCAAAGACTGTATAAGTCTACTTGGTTCTGAATGTACTAAAAAAAAAAAACCAAAAAAAAAACTCAACTATAACCCTACTAAATTAAAGATATGTGCTTGTTCCTTCAATCAACTTTTCATGGTGGATATAATTTTGTTATATTCTTTGATCAATGTGATGTGATGTTTTCTGGAGCCAAAAGTAGTCGAGAATCTCCTTCATGAATATTCACACACATAATGAACTACTAATGAGCTGTGGTGGATAAAAGCTGGAATCATATTTGTTATATTTTTCATTAAAGTGATATATAAATGATGTGATGTTTCTATCTGAGCGTTTGTTCAAAAAAACGCGTTCCCTGCATTAATGTTGAATCACCGTGCGTTTAAAATATCTCTGAATAATGAGAAAATTTTTTAATGCCTTTCAACGGGTGGATGCCATTTTTTGGAAAGGCCATTTTGTAATATCATAAAAAGCTGTTGAATCATATTTGACATAAATTACTATTTTAAAAAAAATTAAAGTGATATATTAAAAAAAAACTACGGCTGGAGCGATTTAAAGAAATATGTCCTCTATACAAGAGATGTGTTTCTATCTAATGACACACCATCAGCGGTTCAGTATATGTATCTAACGATGTGGTCATTATTTCACAAAAAATGCCTTTTAAAAACATTTAAAAAAATCACTTCTGAAAAAATGAGAAAAAAATCTTTAATCATGGGGCTATAATTGGGTACGGGTGTGCCATTTTGGCTTCAGGAACAACACCGATAACTATAGTAATATTTGCAAAAAGCATACCCAAAATATAGTAAAATTCAGTGAGCTACACCTACCCCGCCCCCTACCCCCTCATACAAACCAAGTCCAATATGATGCAGACCTACGTGTACAGCATATTGTTCAAATCAACGAAGCAAGAAAATTCGAATACGATATGCACTTACATGCTGCAGATGAAGTATGCGTGCAAGACCCGTTATTATAATTTCCATTGGTATTGCCATCGACTGCTAATGAGCTAAGACCACCATAACCACCATAAGTAGACTTCTGCCATGTTTGCTTGCCCAGGGCTATGTTAACATCTGACCAGAACAAATGCTACGTACATAAATGAAACGAACTATACACGTATGAGAATAAATTTAATAGTGTATAACTGTTTGTTATGACAGCCTCGTTCCGTGAGCAAGGCAGCTATTAGCTGCTGAAAATTTGGAAGTAATTATTTATTTCTAATAATTGTAGTTGTTGGAATGAATTTACTATAGATTTAATAAATGTAATGTTTGAAGTGCACTGTAGTGCAGCCCGAAGACTTTCAAGCGAACAAAAGACTTAGATGTGCAAAATAAGGCTTGTTACATGTACCTCACAGACCACCTCAGTCTGGCATTAGGACTGCACTGTTTGAAAGGAGTCGTATTATATGTTAAGTGAAGAGGAAATCCTATCAAACGTGTGTAGTAACATCTCGTATATACAGTATCTGTTTTAGTGAAATGCACCTCTTTGAACATTATCTCTGATAAAGAAGCAAGGATTTACCTGAGAAACATCTACTAGAGACGGTGACGGAGACGGGCCATGGCTCGTCACTTAACCTGTCGGGGGTCACGGAGTTCCAGCTGGTCACCAAATCTGGTGACTGTACATTATCAGGCGAACCAATTTGCTTGATTTGTCGGTCATCAATGCATATTTCAGATGATCCTTTCCAGTGGCCGTGCACAGGATGAACCCAGAGATAATTTCCCGGATAGATCAGCGACTCGTATCTAATATATTGATTGCATGTTTATATTGGTAATGCTTTAGATTGGTATACGTTATGTTAATCTAACGAATGTCGTCAGGGCCTGTTGTCAGAATAAACGAGGCAACGGCGGATGCGAGAAAACCTGGCCCAAATGTTATCATGAGTTCTTCAGATTCGCATATCAAACTTTATCATTCTTTTTCATGTAATTACATTTGGTATCATGATCCAGTAGTATCCGATAACCAGTAGAGGGTTATAACCCCTGTAATATGGATATAATGCTTGTGCTCAGCCGGATTCCTTTTTCACATGAGTTGTAATTGTTTAGAAAAGTATGATGAATGCAAAACCGGGTACGTTGTGTATCAAGAATTATTTTACCAGGTGAGTTCTAGGTGCGTAGGACGAGTCTGTTGGGGCTACAAGAACGAATCCGGATAAAATAATTCGTGTTACACAACGAACACGGTTTTGTCTGTATACCGATTTTTTATGCACTGGTACATTTCATACCAATATAAAGGCGAGTACCTTGGCCTTCCCTCGAACGCTGTACCAGCAGCACAGTCCGCTAAACTGTCGTCCCGCACATAGACTCCATTAGTGTGCGGCCAGTGCGTCACGCCTTGTACCCAAACACAGTCTGTAACAGCACACGCCGCATTCTGCATTTGATTGTGAATAGTATAAATGATTGGTCTGCTGGACTCTATACATGTAGGTTTCCAAGGAGGAGTTCAGGGCCGGAAATATCTTCTTCGGCGAACCAACTAATGAAGTGCAATTCATGTGTGCTCCCCGTTATATTACTGAAGTCACAGGATCCACATTCCCACTTCCCAATGATCCAGATTACCGAGTATGCATCGATGGTGCGAAGATTTGTGATTTAAATAAATTTCGTGCCATTTTAACTGTATAATATGTTCTGTTTCATTTAACTTTAACCTGTATAGTATATTTTCTATATTTTTCAATTATCTATAATTCAATTTTGCATTTATAGGTTATCTTGCTGTAAAGTCATAGCTGTTAAAGGGATATTCAGCCGTATGTATCTTTTAGTGTATGTGCAACAGGAAACTCAACAGCTTGCAAAACAACAACATGTGTGATATGAATACATTGATGCATGTACTTAGTGCACTTAGGACAATTTTGTAATATTTCCAGACACAATGTATAAATGTATCATATCAACATTGATCAGAATTACATCCAATGCACTTGAAAGAGCTTAGTGGTAGATTTTGTCTTGGCTGTATTTGTGACAAGTGAGGTGCAGCCTTTGTTCGACGATTTATACTGAATTATACAAACGCGCACCAATGTGTTGCTGTGCGACACAATAATGGTATTAGCTTTGTAACGTGGTACAGTGTGCAAGTCCCCTATCACCCATCAAATATTATTGAGGATTCACAATTTGCTCGAGAGTTCCAATATTTTTTATTCTCTGTTTTGGGGTAGCAGCTGTTCTCGTGTTCTGTGGGCGCCTCAGAAATTCTAATCTCTTTCCAGATGTCAGTCTAAAATTTGATCCTTCTAAGCAATTCACGTGTGGGGATCTGGTATCTAAATCAGTACACAGTATTAAAAACTGATCAGTTTAAAAAGACCCCATACCAAATTAATTTTCTCCCCCATACACATCCCATGGCTATTTCCCAGGCTTTCTCGGTGTGCCAGCTTTCCAACGCTGCTCCAGTCTTCGTGTGTGACCGTGTCGGTACAGCAGTCACTGGTACTCAGTTTGTCAAAATATTGGCGTATGAAATTATGAAGATATCAGCTGATATCATCCGCTAAATTCATTCATAAAGACGGTCGGAAGTGGGGAAACTGTTGTTGTTGTTGTTGTTGCTGCTGCTGCTGCTGCTGCTGCTGCTGATGTTGTTGTTGTTGTTGTTGTTGTTGTTGTTGTTGTTGTTGTTGTTGTTGTTGTTGTTGTTGTTGTTGTTGTTGTTGTTGTTGTTGTTGTTGTTGTTGTTGTTGTTGTTGTTGTTGTTGTTGTTGTTGTTGTTGTTGTTGTTGTTGTTTTTGTTTTGTTTTTGTTTTTTGTTTGTTTTTGTTGTTTTTTTTTGTTTTTTTTTTTTTTTTTCTTTTTTGGGATGATGATGAAACTGATGAAATATGGTGAAATATTTGACTTCGATTTTGAAATTTTTGCGTCATATAAATGTCACTTAGAAAAATTTGGATGATGTTTACACGGTTTTGAGACAATTTAGTGGTAGTGGAAGCTTACATTACTCTGTGCGGGATTAAACGTACTCTGAGACACTTTTTTATGTGCTGATTGTCTATTAAAAGGGGAATTATTTGCAAATTCTAAAGTTGGTTTGAAACCAATACCATCTTCCAATATTTTCTATATGAAATTTATATGACTGGGGAAAATCAAAACGGAAGTCAAATTTGACTCGATTTCATCGGTTTCATCACCAAAATAAGAAAACTAGCAAATTAGATCAAGTACAATTATAATGTACCGGGTATGTAATCAGCCACAAATAATATACCAATGTCTAATATTGGACTGGCTCCATCATGCTCTAATATTGACCCTGTAGCAGCAAATGGCAAACTGCACCAAGTAAATTTTGCAGCTGATATAATATTGATATGTAATAGTCCATTCAATGCTAATAAGAATGTCGAAAAAGGACCATAATGGTCCTGTGGAAAGTCCAGTTTGATTGGTAAATTGCCCAAAATCAAATCACTTTGATTTCGCCTCACAAGTTTGTAAAGTGTAAAGTTTGAATGAAATCTGTTCATCGGTAAATGCTCTAGCTTGTTAGGAGACACCATACAGAGTTAGTTAGTTACAAACGTACGAAACAGAATGCTATGCTTCAGCAGCTGAAACGACTCAATAATATCAACATTACAAAGGTGTTCAAAGAACACGGCGTCGCCAGAATAACATTGACTTGTAGGCAATTAAAGTATGGTCTATACTGAAACGATGTACACTTTAGGTTTAATACCTTTATGAATTTGAGGAGAAATCCTCAGAATGAATTTACAGCAGTTATCAATATCCAACGAAACATAATAATCTGTGTGTTGCAATAGTACTAATAATAGATAATAATCAAAAACAGTTTCAAAAGCCAAAAAATCAATATTACTTAACACAGTGTAGTGATATACATGTAAAATAAATACAAATAAATGTTTCATAAATTGCGAAACCCACCTTAATTATAGACTGCCCCAAATCGAATCACTTGGGTGCTGTATCATACCTCATAGTTGTGTAAATTTTGAACGAAATCGATTCATCGGTAAAAGCTATAGCTTGTGTGGGGTCATAAATAGTAGATACATAGATACATAGAGATACATAGATGCATGTACATAGACACCCACCCACCCCGCCCAACTTCAGCTGCTAAAGCGATGTGATAACGCCGCTCATCCACCCGGGTTTGTTATTTCTATCTCATTTTCTTGCAGTGACACTGTCAATACACGATGGTTATTAAGCCCACCACCAGCTTTAATCTGGTACAGACGTTATTGTTTTTGCTTTGTCTTTAACCTATGTCTAACGTTTCGAAGAAAACTAGTGAATGTTGTGACTCCAACATTTGTGATCCCTCCAAGAATGAACTGTAGACGAGACGGGACATTTTTGGTATTGGTACGACATATCATCTTCACATACTGACATACGTGAACTGGTTACACCAAGAAACACAAACATGAACAGTACCCTTACATCAATGCCTACATTAACGTGTTTTTTAAATCGTGGTAAAAACTACTTATAAAATGATATTTTAATATTCTCAGTTATGGGAGTATTATTTAAGTGTTAATTTTGAAAGATGCCTTACCTGGTACTGCGTATGTGGTTTGTGTCAGAGTTTTTTTCATAAAGGAGAATCCTAAAATCCACAGAAACAAGTTAAGATTCTTAAATCTCATTGCGTGCAAAATTCTGTAATCACAGAAGTTCTAATTGAGAATGGTCATGGTGTTTCATTGGTTGAAACACATTACAAAACATGTAATATAGACTTAATATAATAGACTTAATCAATGTTTCGGTGTAGTTACATGGGATAAAAATGGACACAATCTGCCAGTCTGGTAGTTGCATTACATTATATACCTAAATTATTCACTGTTATTCACATTGATCGTAATCAATATGTGTATGCACCAACCACTTTGTATACATACAGGTCTGTGTGTGCCGTAGCCCACGCGACAAAATGTGGTGGATAGTTGGGTTGCACACGATGCTCCACACGATGATTAATGCTGTCTTCCCGGAGGAAATTATGCACTTCTAACTGATTCTGGCCCAAAAACAGTTTATTGATTTAGGTGTAGTAGTTTGCAGAGTTCCCTGAAATCCATTAAAGGTGTTAGGTGAATACGGAACTTGGCGGTCAAATGTCATGCTTTTTTACTAGATATTATTTGATACGTGTATTATCAATTGAAACAGATGATCCGGATTAGCAAATCAATAATCCAGTGCCCTATGCCGAAAGAACATAAACCAGTTCTCAGGATAGGTGATAATATTTTTAGAGACAGAATCGGCCAGAAGTGTGCCGTTCCGTACATATACAAGAACAACAGAAACTCCAGATCTAAGCCAGATCACCCGCGATCCAGCGCAAATGAGCTCCAATAACCCGAGATAGCCCTCCAAACGATCCAGAGAAGCAAGCCGACGTTCCAGATCAATAATTATTGGCTGACTTAACCCCCCAACCCCCATCCCTATTTCACATGGCCGATGCTGGCTCCAGATGCTGAAGAAGGCGCCAGATGCTTAATGTCATTTCGAGATGGACGTGCGTGTTCTAGGCTCAACTTTGGAGTGATCTGACCGGTTCGATTGAAAATGGCGCACTTGGCTGGTTGTGGGTCTTTTTGTTTAGCTGTTGCCTCATATCTGGTTTGGAGGATTAGAGTTACACAGATGCAACAGTAAGTGCCGCCACTGCCGTTACAATCTGAAGCAATGGAACCATGAACGAGAAGCATTCTCTTCGAACAGTTTGGTTGTTCACGATGCTCAATAATTGATGCTGTCTTCCTGGAGGAAATAACACACTTCTACCTTGTTCTGACCCAAAAAATAGTTATCACTTCTCTGGAGAAGTGGTTTTGAAATATTTCGACTTGTGGACTCCTGTTTGTAATTACCGAGTTGTTGATTTTGGATCATCCTTTTGCTTTCTGGGTCGTCAGGAGGGCTAAGATGTTCCTGTATTAATGGCGTGGTATTTCCGAATGGTCCCATAAGCCTGCTTGTTCATCCAGTCCATTAGAAAGGTCATGGGCCGTTAGTCCACCAGACGATGCCGTACGTTCTTGCCACGAAATATGCACAGAGACACCGTAAAAAGGGTGGCAATATTGTTTTCTCACTCCTGGCGCCTTTTGGAGCATCTGGCGCTAGCATCGGCTATGTGAAATTTGTGGTATAGGTAAAACAAATATAAACCACCTTTCATGAGAGGGGATGCCATTTTAGGCCAGAAGGGCGCCGTCCCCAACAAGAACTTCCGAACCAGCCCGATAACTCCAAATTTGACGCCAGATAGTCCACGACACAACCAGAACTGACATGTTGAGCTACCATCTTCAATGGGAAAATGGAGGTTAAATAACACAGCCTTGACCACCAAAGTCTACAGTGCCATAACAATAAAATGATGTGACTATCTCACCTATTCTTGGGTGAGCCAATGCAGACTATATAGCTACAGCACCTACAATAGTTCATAGTATGTTTGATTTAGAGAAATAGGCCTGCAAACTGTAGAGTACCCTGATCAGTGGACATCGTGGAGATATGGAGATGCGCATAGAACTTCCGAGGCACTTGGAACGGTAACACAGAATTTCTTTTATTACGTCTCGTGTATTTAAAAAAAAAGTGGAAACTAGACACTCATAGTGATATTCTTCCAACCCGACATTACATGTGAAAAGTATGACACAGCTGGATTTGTATAGACATAACGCAACCGTCATGTTGAATGTTGAGGTACAACAGAAATCGATTTTGCATCAGGACATGCGAAAGATTTATAGTTGCTAATATAATATCTGCACTACTTGATTCTTCAATGACTTTAACCAAATAAACTAGGCCTCAATGTTAAACATTTTGACATAATGCAATTAAGCTTCTGTACTTCTGAGGCCGAGTGAATAGGGAGTTGGACTCGTGACACACATGGGTTCGATTCCAGGTCTGGTCTGGTGGTGGGTGTTGAGCAAACTCATTCTTTGCACATTGCTCTGTGGCACATACACGTTAATTAGGTACAGGTCATTGGGTCGAAAGAGTTAGTGATTGATTGTGTGGGTGATTAGGAATTTAGCATTGTGCGCTGAATGTGCTGTTAAATGTGCTGTAAGTATGTGAGAAATGATCAATTGATGATCAATAAGTAGGCCAATGATCTGGTGTAAATTGTAAAGTCGTGAGAGCAAGACTTGGATCACAACAATAAACCATCACATTCACATTCATAACCTTTTATTGAAAAGACATAATTTTAACTGGGCCCTTGCCTATTCTGTGTGATTCTGATTCATTAATCTGTTCTCTCTTTTTTTCAAATCCTACAAATATGGGGGATTGTATTCATTTTATTCCACTTTGTAAATTGAGGTCAAGAAAACTAATAATTCTTCCATTACTTTTCAAACTATACTTGGCTGTTCCAGAAATCTGAGACTATTGACCACTACTTAGTATTCAATACACTATTGCAATCAGGGTAATATCATAAGTTTTTTATGACTAATAACAGATTTTATTTAGCATGTTTCAAATACAATCTAGCAAAAAACCAGGTGTTAAAATATGAGAAAATAACGCTTGTTCTTATAACCATAGAACGTAAGTGTTAGTATTCTGTTGTGGGGAAAATTGAATTGGTCGGTGGTGGGAATACAAAGGGACGTGACGGAATTTTATATATGTAGGCCTATCTTGGAGGATGCCATATTGAATTTTGCAAAGTGGGTAGCCACTAGCCAGGGAAATCCTCAAGATGAGGAAATATTTGTGCCTGCTCAAGCATATATGATATTGACAAAGTCTGATTATTTTGAGGATATTTTTTGTTCGATCATGATTCAGATTAAAAATGATGCACTTACAACTTGTAACAAGTAAAGACCATGGGCCCCAGCATCATGGGTGTATGTGTGTGTGTGGTATGTAAACTTCTATGATATACAAACATTATACCATACACATTACCTAATAAGCTTCTTATTAATAGTGACATGACAACAGAAGTCAATGTAAGTACTTTATTGTAGTACTATTTTACATACATATAAGATACAGAATGTAGCACATATTATTTTAATTTTGACACATAATAGCACAAGAGCATGTCTACTAGTGACAAATCTACTATACCAACTTGTACATGAACACAGTGAATACTAAATGGCAAATAACACAAAAAATACAACAAATAAATATAAAAATAAATAATGGTGCAATGTTCCACATCACAAACGTTTCAAATGAGATTAAAAAAATCAATTATTCAAATCCAGTTTGAAAATCAAATTATCACAATTATGTCTATTGCATTAATTTTGCATTTGAACATTATCCAGATGAAATAAATGTTTCTACCATAATTAGTTCACAAGAAAAGCTTTTTTCACTTCTATAAGTATGAGCCTATTGGGAAAATACAGATTTTGCAAGAATAAAGATCATGTAATATAAATGTAGTGATTGGTTCCCATGACAATTACAATAAACACCATTTTGTACTTACAGGTGAGCTCTCAATAGGCTCTGTCAATACAGCCAAGGACTGTGTACGTTGAGATATAAACATTTGAAAGTGAGACACTCATAATTGACATGTACTTGTATACAACACTATTATGTGGATAGAAAATACTTTGCATTATGTAAAGCAGGAAATAACTTGTATTAAATAAAACAACCACACAAAAGCAATTGATGTAAATACAATAGCACAAGATTACCCCAAGCTTCCTCACAAACCAAACGTCAACCACACAAAGGAAGTTCCTCTATTTTGTGTATTACTGTACTTGAAACACCAGACAAATAGTGAGTCATGGCAAAAACAAAACAAGCACAGAAAAAATACATGCTTATGCACATTTCTGATCTAACAAAGAGAATTTTACTTGCTAATACTGGACTGCACAAATTACAAGGAAACGTTGTGGCTTTAAAATATTCTCCCCACTAGGTAATATTCATCAATGCGGACCATACTTTACACAATAATAGCCTTTATGATTCTTTGCCAGAATCAATATAATTGGTAACATGTGCCAATCATATTTTACATTTTTGAATAGAAAGTATGGTGTTAATATTTGGAGAGGATGTTTGTGGTATATTTAACCTTGCTTTGTTCGAACAAGCACTTTAATGCGCTTACAGTCATATTTAATATGGAAAATCAAGCGCCTATTGTGAACCCACATAAAAAGTGTTTACAATGAAAAGTACGAAGTCCAGTGACAAAAAACATAACAAAAAAAGACACTAACACATTTTGTTTCACACTCATACTTCTTGCACTATAATATCTACAGCAAATTTTTAGCTGTCTTATCACATGATAGACTCTTAACTAGTCAGAAAATTTTATGAGTGTAATTTGCAAAAGCAAAGAACATACTGACAGCTAAGGAACAAAAGCAGTGTGACGTCATTCACCTCGCAACCAATCACTGTCTTTATTTTGTAAACAAGGCCATGTATGTCGTCTGCTTTGCACTATTGGAAAACACAGACATGACTATAAACATTGGCGGTAAAACCAGTAATCTTATTTCAGCATACGCATTTGCGACTTTCACTTACATTTTGAACACTTTCAACTATAATGATTTTAACCCTTCATCTCTTCACATTCTTTTGACAAATTCATAAACATATAACTGCTATCTTATGCATTTTATGACCAGTACGCTATAGAACTTTTTAATACGCAGTTGTCTGTCACTTATTCTTCTGCAAGTACTCAAATTTCACACCACTGAAATACAACCATCTAAAAAAGGTATTATCCAGACATATCCAAAACGAATATCCACAATTGATGTAGATAGCTACAGTTTATGAAACGATCTTTGCAATAGTTTAATAAGCCTATATCACGGTGATATTCACATGATATGGCACAGTATCTAAAAGGCTTTCCCGCCATCTTTGCTTTTTCAAACAACAACAAACCAACATATGTTGGCACCAGGATTTGCATCTAGCACCTCTCATAACAAAAGCAGGAACACGCCTTTCTGTATGGCTTTCTCACACACGTCAGTCCTCCCAGCCATTCTCCTTGATCATATGTGTCAGCTCAATGATAAACTTTCCCTCCTTATATTTCTGACTTGACTCGAAAGCCTGTTCATATTTCCACCCCAGTGTGGTCTTGCAGCATTCACAGTAGATGTCAGCGACGGCATGCAACCCCGTGAGGAGGACTCTCTTCTCCGCGGGGCGGCAGCCTATGTTGACCACCGAATTGAACAAGTACGCCCTGCCTCGGCTGCCCTGGAAGGCCTTGGATATGAGCTCGTCGTGAGTGGCCAGATGCGCTCGGCAATGCACGCATGAGTACGTGCGTTGGCAGGTCGCAGTGGGCAAGTAATCTTGAAACGTTTTCCTCACCATCTTGCTACAGCTCGCTTCTTCTTCTTCCTCTCTCGAATTAGGTACCTCGTCTGGTACTACCAAGTCGTCACTAGGGAATAAATCGGGTATGTCTGCACTACTGACACCACCACACAAGCATAGCATAGCCACTGCAGCTTGAATGTTTACAGTCCAGATTTTATGTGGGTCAGTACAACTGAGCAGTCAACCAAGTGAGTACTCGTAATAAACAAGATGTTACTAATACTATTGTCGTTTATCTTCTTTGTCACGTATCCAGCGGGAACTGGCACTTGAGTGAGCCTTAATGTTGCTTCCTATCACGAGTGGCGGTCTATTAGTATCTTATAAGCACAGAGCATATCACAAAATTGCGTTGTGAGAAATTGCATCCAGTCCAAAGTTGGCATTGAATGCTGCAGTATGCTTCGCTCGGAACGAACTGATACTGAGTCGCTTACATCCAGTCTATATATAGCGGCACACTGTCTTAAACGCTTCTGACCTTTAGGGTAGCGTTGTCAAGCATTCAACCTAGGATACGCACGTCCACTGTAAAATGTTGTCAGTCCAGGCAATGATCTTTCAGGCCGACGTTCTTTGTTTAGCAAACGAGACCCGAACAGCCTCGTTTCGTAGTTTGTTGACTTCTTTTCTCACCACACGGTGGCACGCGCTTCGCCGAAATACGGCCATCGATTAACCTAGTTTTTATGCGTGTTCACAGGCTGCAACTTGCATGTTAGATTAATATTCAAATCGCTCACTCAATTAAACACGCACGTTTTATATTGCATTTCTTTTTAATTGAGTGTGCGTACAAAACTCATTGTATTGAATAATAATGATTTAGAGTTCACTACTTATTCAGTGTAGCATTACACATCTGCGGCAAATTATGGCGAATTGCCCAGTTTTCACAATACCCCTTTTCATAATTACTTACTTGGTATGTGTATAGTTGATATATGTCAATATACTGGTGTATTATTAATGGCTAAATGATCACGTTGCCAAATATAGCACATTGAGTGGTTTCATTAAATCTATGGCTATTTCATGCATCCCAATATATTTAATATCTGTTAATATGTCATGTTCGATCACGACTTGGTACACGCACTTGTAAAGTTACATTATAAAAAGAGAAAGAAAAACTTTCTAAACACGAGGGTACTATTGTATAAGACGTTAAATAATATTGTATTCTGTTGAACACAGGTCCTGACTTTAGATTTGTCCGGTCGATGCCTTGAGTGATACAGAATACAAACGAAGATTCAGTCTAACAGACGTTAGCCACTCTAGGTCAAATGGGGTCGCACAAGACTTAGTTCCATGTATTTCTACAGTGCAATATTATCAGAAAATCTGGTCCAGATAAGCGACATTGATGATCAAATGGTGTCCTCGTGTGAACTTGTAGACAGGTTTGTGCAGAATCATTGATTCGATATTGAAAGATTTGCCATAGATAATGCGGATAATGTAGGGAAGCAGATTGCCGAACTAGTTCTGTCAACGGGTTCCTCTGAGGTCAATAGTCCCAGGTGTCATTGCTTAGCAGACGTCAAATGGCCCCCACGAGCATTAGCAGGTGAAAAGCATTAATTATACATAATGTGGCATCTGTGAAATCGATTTTCTGATACACAATTACAGCTCTTTGTAATATAAAAATGAAAGCCCTTTAGCTTCGACAACGGTACTGCAATCTTACATCTATGGCTGGCGCTATTGCAAATAAATATATAAAAAGGTCAGAAATAATTAGACACAGGCATTATATTTTTCTTGGCATTTTTTGTTTAAAAAGATAGAAGCACACGATAGAAAGAATATGACTAGATATTTACCCAGGTGGTCGTCCATGCGTACTCCATTGGCATTACGGCAATGGCATTGCGCGTATGGACATAATTTGCTGTGAATTTGATTTTAATGGAAGTTACCTAACTTGAATAACTACTTCTATCAAACGAAGCATTTGTATAAGCCAAATATCAATATGTGCGCAGTAGATAAAAATATTTAATGTCAAATATAATAGGTAGTTGACCGAACGTGCATAATCTTAGGCTGATACCGGCCACACTTACCCGTTATCTTTTCCGACCAAAATATCTCATTTGCAGGTTTTTGCCATGTCCGCTATCTAAACCCATAAGATCTCCCTTGTGCGCCCCCTCCCCTCCCCCTAGTTTTTTTTCCAAAGAAATCTGGATCTCTATATCTGTCTGTGATTATTGGTAAAAGCTTTTTGAACTCTAGCACTATCACGGTCTGTATGACGCGTGTTACCTGCTTTATTCACTAAACAGCTCATAGTTTTATGTTATATAGAGTGTATTAAAAAAAAAATAATCGTGTCCATGTATAATTTCTTGACTAGGAATATGTTGTTGTTGTTTTTTTAAACTGCAAAGCGAATGACACAAGCTATATCTTTGAAATACTAGGAAGACACCAAAAGAATTAGTTAATGTGGCTGTCACGAATGCACGAATCAGAACTTTGACCATGTTCATGGATTAAACAAGCTGCTGAACAGTGAACATTTTGTACTGCGTGGTGATACTGTCTGCGAGAATAACAACACATAAACTGCGCGCGCACATGTCCACATCTATCAGTCACAGTAAACATTGAACGATAACACTTCAGTTTATCAGAGCCCATAATACACCGAAGTGGAGCCTCATGTTTGGCTGATAACAGCAATGCGGTGATCTATGGTGAAGTGACATTTGTCAGTGATTCTTGAATCCCACTGCCAAGCACGAGTTCGAGGTTTAAACATAGTTTCCTGTCCACATTTCCACAACTACGTAACTGATTACATAACTGTGCGGTAAAACTTCTCACCTATATATACAGCCTAGTTTCTATTTGAAGCTGAACTATATGTAATAAACAGTTAGTACTATTGTGGTGAAAATATCATCATTGCTTCGGTGAACCTTGAACAGATATTTACTTGATAGATGCATTGTCTCATAAAACTGTCATGTATGCCAAGTGGTCTGTCCTTTTCCATGTAACCCCACGTGTGGGCCTGCATAGCCGTGGTACCAAGACTGCGGTCACGTGTATTGTTCACGAGACTTCCGCAGCTGAACCAGCTTGAACAAATGATGTCGATACATTGCATCGTCCTTATGTATTAGCAATGGATGTCTTTGTAGAAACGATTACGTAACTACCATTAAAATAATATTTGGTTAAACGTGCTTGCATTGAGACTTTTAGTCACGGACGCAAGAGCTAATAAACGTTGCAGCCGATTTTAATTTATTCAAAGACCATTTTTTTTATTGGGTACACGTTTTGACGATGTTACAGAGTATTTGCCGGTGATCGGAGAAGACAAATTTAAAGCAGGAGTTATGAAGCATTGCAATGTTCTGACGCGCTGATGACATAAGTATTAATTTATTCGTCATTATGTATTAATTTAGGAGCGTTGTAGATCTACCTGACTGTATCAATTTTATTAGTTCATCTTTCTTTGCTCACAACACTAGATTTTTTAAATTACATTTACAGTTTCGCCAAACAACTGTTGGCATCCTCAGAATGTTCTTCCCGCGCAATGTCACAAGTCAAATATTCTGATCCTGAACGAGGATGGAATCGTAAACTCGGGGAAACGGGCAGACAGTTTGGTACCAGACTGAAGGAACATCAGAAGGACGTGGAAGCAAACCAGAAGGGAGCATACACCAGATCCACAAAGAAAGAGTCAAAAATGGAAATAAACAAGAGTGCCATCACGGACCATGCAAACCAGCACAACCATCAGATAGACTGGGAGGGAGCCAGAATAATAGACAGAGAAAGTGAATGGAAAACCAGGACCATCAAAGAGTCTGTACACATCCGAACCTGCAAGCAGGTTATGAACAGGGACGAGGGGGGCACCAACTCTCGCGAGTTTACGATTCCATCCTCGTTCAGGATCAGAATATTTGACTTGTGACATTGCGCGGGAAGAACATTCTGAGGATGCCAACAGTTGTTTGGCGAAACTGTAAATGTAATTTAAAAAATCTAGTGTTGTGAGCAAAGAAAGATGAACTAATATATTTCATACCAACACAATGAACACATTCAAGAATGTATCAATTTTATTTATTTTTAGGAATAGATATATACATTTTTCATGAGGCACTCACATGATTTGTTGTGTTTCGTATCAAGGCTCGCTGAGATGCCAAATGCCAAAAAGCCCACGAAAATGAAATTTTAGGGGTAGAGAAAGGGGCTGGGAAGGGGGGGGGGCAATCCCCCGAAGCCTCCTGGATCTGCTTGTATGGTGCTGGTCTACAGTAACAAATATGAACCTTAGATACTATTGCAAATTGGCCGGTTACCAAACACCGAAAATAAATACTATCGTAATTGCTCACGCTGTCCTTTTAATAGTTCAATGACCAGACCACACATCCTATCTCTTCCCGGACCGGGAGAGCGCGAACATCGCGAACCTACGGTCAGTGATCCTCACCGCTAGGTCACGTATAATCCCGCATACAAATCGAGACGTGGGAAAAACTCTGAGCCATGGTTTGCGACATACAGTATTATAAATGAGCATCCAGGCAAACGACCCAGTGGGCACAGAACTCGGGCGACAACCCCAATCTATTTATAGAAGACTCACTGAACTGGTGCCGTGGTTATTGCATCTCGCTAAATGAATGACGTCAGTGGTGGCGCAACGAAATTTGGATACATACTGGTGCTTCAATGAGTTTATTGGGGCCATCTATATCTATTGTATGTGGTTAGGGAATTATTGTACAACATAATCATGGAGTCTAGACCAAGCGACATTATTGTCATTATTAGTAGGAACATTCTAATTTAATACTTAATTGATTTAACTCTATTTTCTTGGTAATATTCTTCACGATCAATAACTTCAAAACCAAAAGCCTAATAAATTCCTATAAAAGGAACACTTTTCTAAAAGAATGCATAGTATATAAAATGTTGAATGGTAAGCTAGACAATGATATGTCTTTTTTTCGTATTCGTGTACTATTCCATTTCGAACAGGTCATTTTAAAGATTTTCTCACTATAGCTCTTTCGACGATTAAAATTTGAGGAGAAAACAGCAGAATGAATTTACAGCAGTGATCAATATCCAGCGAAACGTATTGCTCTGTGTGTTACAATAGTACTAACAGCTAATACTAGTATTCAATAACAGTTTGAAAGCCCAATAATCACGCATTGCAGTGTGATATAAAAGTATTCTTAATATAAAGAGTGAAATTCTTTCATATTTGGAAAGCCCACTTTAATTAGGAAAGGCCCAAAATCGAATCACTTCTGTGTCGCCTCATACCTCATAGTTGTGTAAAAGGGCCGGGGGGGGGGGGGTTGCCCCCGGGCTCTTGAATATGCTTATGAAACGGTCCATTTGCGTGATCATTCAGGACCGGACAATTTATTTAGCCAATTTCTGTGATGCAAATGTTGCTTCGCACGATAGATCTATAACAAGTATCATGGTAAATTTGAAGGGAAACTGAAATGAGTTCGACGTATGTGAGGTCGAGTAAAAAGGATCGGCTGTGTTGGTTCTCCGAGAACAACTTGCGGTAACATGACGTTGAGTAAGTAGGCGTCTGCAGCTGGATGGTAATTAAGTGGTCATTGAAAGTGACCATAATTATTTAAATTGCAGGCCAAGGATACGAAAGACGTCAGCACCATATCAGCGCCGATGAACTGTCATTAGCAGTGAGTGTGGAATTAAGCGATGATTCTAGTGTACTTTCCCTAGATAGAGATACTAAAAATATGGTCTTGGAGAGTCCACAGCTTGAAGAGGCTCTTGTTACAGACAATTCATGGAGAATCATGTTGTCTTTAACTTGATAGGTACTAGTTCGACCTAAGTAGGGCTGTTGTGTTTTGCTAGGTGTTTGTGTTTTACCTGTATAGTGGTGGCGACGGGCGGTTACGTGCCATGCACACACTTTACACACCTTTATAGCCTACAAAAAAGGCTTGCAACCAGAACAATCACCACATATTGCGCGAGAGAGCGAGAGAAGTCAGGTGATATTTCAGTGGCAGATCCAAAATTAGGCAAATAAAAGAAAAAAATTGCACATATTCACATGCATTGTGTTTTATATGTTTTTATGTGTTTTTTGTTGTTTTTTGTTTTGTTTTTGTGTGTGTGCGTGTGGATTGTGTTTTCACTATTTAAAATAAAGATAAAATGGCTATCCAAAACATTCAGTGCTCAATGGCCTAATTGCCTGCTATATTGGCACATGCACCAATACGCCATGACTTTGTTGTTGTATTTACAAGAATCCTGTATTTGTTCATAATAAAACCTGCAATGGAGCATTGGAGCACAATAATAAACGCAAAGTTCGTCGAATCTTACAATTGTTATTGTGATATACTTACACATCGAGAACTGCACTTGATATGGCAGAACGCATGAAATTGTTACGTCGACCACACGATTTTAAATTCAATGATCGAGAGATTAATGAAGTTTACACAGTCAATATCACTCTGTGATTTGATTGAAAAAACGGGGTTGATGTCCTTTAAAATAAATGGTGAAAAATCTGTTCACCGGGAGGTAGTTACCCTATGCTAACTGTGATCATGATGATATAATGATGACATAGCTTTAAAATAAGTACCACTGCACCTATACGTCATTGAAGAATTGACATTTAGTACTTGTGTTATGCAATTCAAATGTGAACTTATTTCAGTTATCAATTGCAATGCATCGCATCCATATGACATATCATTGATGTTTGCCATTACAACATGCACTACTATAAAGGTTACCGTCCATGCGTCAATATACAAGCAATAAGAACGTGAAAACGAACAGAAATTACTAATTTAATTCTATAATTCAAACTAGAATATTGAAGTTACCAGAACACACGACTACGCGCGTACGCCAAAAGTAACTACTTACTCAGACGATTTTCAACACGATCAGCTCAAATCAATACAGAAGTCTGTCCAGATAAAAACGAAACGAAAAAACACCAACAACCGAAACCGATAAAAAGAACTGGGTTAGCGTTTAAATAGCTCAGTGAGCCAATGCCCCCAATTCCTCTCCCCTCATTCTGTGCATTGTTCAGACTTAGAGCAAGGCCCATTGCTCACACTTAGATCCCCTGAAATAGCCGGCTTCTAGTCGTCTCACCGTTCAGTGACCGATTTCTCCCCCAGGTCTCGTGCCACCTCCAGCTGTGCTTACTGACGCCTTCGCTGATCTCTGTGAGGCAGACCCGCACACTTTAGTGGCTTGGTGTTTCTTTTCTTGAGTGTGTTTATTCATGGTAACTGTTTTATAGCAATACTTTTATTGTACGTGACGTCCAGAAATCTGACTCTTGTGGTGTTTGTCTTTCAGCTGTTATGATATGTTGTAAGTTTAATAGTGTATAAATATTTGGGAACGATATTCATTGAATTTGATCGTTGTGTTTGGAAATAGTGTGTGTTGAGCAGGCTCATCCTTCACCTTGACCATTGTTATCGAATAGCATCCGCTTTCAAGGTGCTGCTGTTCTGTGTGAGTCAAGGTGAATAACGGACTGGACCCTGACTCAAAGGTCACGAGTTTCAACAGGAATAAGATAAATGGGAATCTATTTCCCTCTTATCCTATTCCTGGTTTCAGTGGAAGTGGATGTTAAACAAATCCACCCGACTGGTTACATCATCACGGACACTTATATAATTTAGAAAGCTTACTCCCCCAACCATGTACAGCTATTTCTAACGAACAAGCACACGATTCTATGCCAATGGGAAATACTTGCGATGCTGATGTAAACATCTAGTGCATGTGGTAAAATAGTCTTAATAAGGTGTCAGCTATTTTAAAATATTCTTATTGATAGACATGTGTGCAAGGCCGATAAAGAAGGAAAAAATGAAGGCGTTCAAATGTCACTTATCATCAACATTGTCGATACTCCAACCGCCATCTTTCGCCTTACTTCTCCAGACAAAAACATGGCCTATGTTTGCGTTGGTTGAGAGGAGGCCAGTGACTCTATGCAAAGGCCGAGGTACTGAATTAATATTTGTTTCGTTTCTTCCTCCCTTGGATACTATGATGCAAACATGAGGAAAGTGGCTATTGTGAGTAACATGCTTTACATTTATAGTGGTGCATATACTAAGCGTTTGTTCGTGTCTATGATATGCACGTGTTGTTGTTCTATTTTGAGGACATCGTACACAGTAATACCATGTACTTTTCTATATCATATCCTGTAATCAACAGCAAGGTAGCATAGCCTTTAGGTAATTGTGGCAATTACAATTATGCTGATTAACCCCTGATCCGTGCATTTAGTGTACTATTAGTTCGGCACGTCACACCAGGTGGCTATTTGGTAATTAGCGTAAAATGAAGCACATGAATACGTCTGAGCTTTTGATATGGGGCCACATAAGGTCGCACTGAAGCCCACATACTCAAAATGTTACTGCACGATATTTATATAGACAAAGTACATATGGAACAGTAATTTCTTTGGTAAAACAGACAGTATTTAATCTGCCAGAAAAATAGCTAACAGCAAACCTCAAGCTCTTTTTTCGTGTCGTCGAAAAGCATTATTCACACTATATTGGAAATATTTTTTCATATAACACCATTTACACCATAATGAAAATAACAGGCCAAAATCATTGACTCCTTGTCTCAACCCAACCCTCCTGGGCACCCCCTAAATCCATAGGACTTCAGTAAACCAACACAACTGCTGTCCTGGATGTAGGCTGTGTAGTCTCGAGGCCTCGATTGTTCACTTTGTTCCTGATGCTTAAATCACAGGCCTGGAAAACAAGCGCCTCTATCGTCATTCTAAACTGGAGGATGTTTTTAAAACTTATATTCACAAAATATACATTGACATATGTGACTTAGCAGAGTGGAAATAAAATAAACAGCGTGTAAAAGTACTTGCAGTAAGCTTAGTGCATATCTTCTTGCACCTGTCATTGTGGTTTTACAGCCATGTTTTATTTGGGTGATGACCAAATAAAACAAGCAATGTGAGATACAACAGATTGTGTTTGTCGTGTATTGCACAATCTGTTATTTCTAACCTAACATATGCAGTATCCCGACACACCTTTCGAATTATATAATAGAATATTAATATGACCAGAAGGTATTATAATATTTATAGTTTACCCGCACCGATTGGCAACTCTTTTATGCGACAAACATAATTAATAGACTATACATATTAACATAATTCATAGACTTTGTATTACTTCACTCAAAGGCTTTGTGCAGGTCATTGCATGCCTATTATTGACGAGTGTCATGCATGTTAGTAATTAACATATGACTAGCATGCCAGTTTTTACTAACACCTTACACCTTAACTAATAATGCTTCCATCACAGATTAGTTAAACTGTTTAACTAATCTGTGGTTCCATGTTACCAGCAGTTATTATAAATAACATCTATGTAGTTACTGCACACACTATCAATTACGCATGCATAATTTATTCCTGATAATTCCTATGGTAACTCACGGACATCCACATGTTGGGCAGTGTATCAGTAAAGTTGGTTATAATGATCAATTCGTCTAATTATTAAGTCATTTCTAAGTCAGCATTCATCCCAACTACATGCATATTTAATTATCTACATTGCAATACAAATCGCCAGGCTTGCCCCCAGTGTATAGACAGGGGGCACATTTCATGACCTGTGGTCAGATAATAGCAATATAGAATCTAGACTCTATTGTTAAAATCCAAAGTTAATGATTTATGTTTATGAATAGAAATGGGAAATTCTGTTAATGTCATCACATGATGGATAGATTAGATTTCAATGAAAATATGAAATTATTTAGTAGCCTGGTATGTTTGCATCATGGTTTGATTAAAATTATGACTAAAAGAACCTCAAAAGAGAAAAAAGACAGTGTCATCATAAACTATGGAGAAAACATATTTGCAATGCATGTTCTGTTTCTTTCAAGGTTACCGGTGCCAACCGAGGTATTGGATATGCCATCGTCAAGGGACTACTCAGGACATTTGATGGAGACGTCTATCTAACAGGTACACAGACAATCGATTGATCAATCAATGGATTGGACATCCAGCATACTAATCAACCAACCAACCCAACCAACCAACCAACCAACCAACCAACCAACCAATCAGCTAAGTACAATCAACCAGCCAGCCAAACAACCAGACCAACCACCAGCCAAACACCAAACAAACCAATAAACAAACCAACAGACAATACACCAATACAGATACTCACCATGCTCACCAGGCGACCATGTCTCTTCCTACCTCCACCGCCAACATTGATGTCTGTATAAATATAGTTATTCATCTAAGACCAGTTTGCTATCATATTTACATATCATCACTTGAGAAAAGCCTTTATAGGCTGGCTTCAGCTCCACCACCCACAAGTAGCCCCTGAAAAAAGCATGCATAATTTATACAAAATTTATTAGAAACAGAAACTACCCATGCGGCCGTCTCTATCATATACCATTTATTTCACAGCGACCAGCTCTCTAGCTCTTTCTTTCGCGACCTTCTGGCTCAGAATACAGGTGGACTTCTTTGTCTGTACTGTTTTTGCTATATAGACAGACACGTTCAATTATTTGCGCAACTCTACCCTGTATAGTCATAGGTATTTTTACGGTGATCTGTTTCATTTCATTTCTGCCTGTATGTAATGAACTAAGTATGATATAAACCTTGGTTCTATGAAGTTGAAACAGGTGAGTCACATTTTGAAAGGTAAGACAACAATAAGTACGTACGAGTTATATGGGTAACCGTGGGTTACTGTCGGTTACTAGTCTGATATGGATACAATTATTGGGGAGCAAATCGTGAAGAGATCTTTATCTGACCGACGTTTTGCGCGTATCATCGCGATCTGCCTCCTACATTGGGGTAGCAGATTACAGCAATGTAGAACCCTGACTCTATTGTTAAAATCGAAAAGAAATTATTTATGTTCATGATTATCACCAATAACAAGTCAAAATCCTAATGTATAAGAACTGGCACCAGAAATATTGAATATGACTTAGTAAAACTTGTAAAAACGTATCTATATTTTCTTCGAATTAGAATAGATCTATAAGACATCAATTGGTATGGAAACAAATGAATTATTTAAACACAGTTATTAGTCCTTAACTATTATTTCACTTTGTGCATAATCACTGCATATACATCCATATCAATTTGCCACAAATAGAATTGTTTCTTCGAGCTGTGAATTCCAATGCTATATCAATTTCGGTAGAAAATGATCATGCACATCACACACAAACAATATAATGTTGTTTTCTCATTTTGCAAATGGAACCGTTATTGTTGTTGGTTGTATACGTGTATTCGTCGTTCACAAATGTCACCTGTCATGGTAATTTTGTTTGTCACATTTCCACACAGCATTACGCTCCACTTTGCGTGTACTTTAAAGATTTTATGCCACATACCAGCATCATCTAGTTTGGGTTTTTTATTCAATCCACACGTTATTCAAACGTATCCAACTACATGTGATGCATGTATAATAGGATGTAACACTGCGTACGGGCAGTGTATAAAAGTGATTACAGGGAATCAACCATGACCAGGTATAATTTTGTAAGGTACTAGTAATATCACCAAGTCCCTTTAACATACCGTTTTAGTGGGCCTCGTAACCTTATATATCCATACACAGAAGCCAATAAAAAGTTGCACCGCTATGATTTCTCGAAAAACATGCATTCTGAGACCCATAGAGTCCAGGACAAAATCAAAGCAAAATCAAAATCATGAGAATTTAGGCCAGACTATGTTGGGGCCGTCAGGGGTCCGCACTTCACGTCACCTCAGGATCTGCTAGTATATCCGGCCTTGTCGCCAAGTCAGTGTTTGTCCATACGGAGCTCATGTTATTACTGCTCATTGGTCCAGTTACAAACAAAAACGCTGTGTTGAGTAAATGGGCTGCATAAACAACATCCTTCCTCAAAAACCAGCTTGTGCTACATCGCCCCATTTATAGCTTTCTTCTCGCGCATTATGCGTATATCATAATGCACGTACACATTATCATATCTCATTCAGTGCAACAGTGAAATAAACATGGACACCGAGATGTTTGAACATGCGTTACGTGTATATTTCAATCAGATATTTTGTCGGTGTGGGGAGTTTTGTCTTTCATATCAAAGAGAAAGCATTTCTTATATCGAGGTGCAATTAATGATACAGTTTCTACAAAATGTATACCCGGTGCATATTTACACATGAGCATACATAATGGATCTCCCTCATCTACGTACAGTGTACACCCAGCACAATGCTAAGTGTTGTGGATATCAATCCCATGTAGTAGTTTAGACTTATTATATTATGCACTCCTCTATTTCCTAATAAATTTAAGAAGGACAAACTGAAGAAAATTATCACCATATTTGGAGGAAGTGGGTGTAAATACGGCACTTGCGTCATCCTGATTACTTTTTGCAGTCCTCTGGTGTTTACATTAACATGAGATCAGCGCTCAAAACAGTGCAGTGCTGCTTTGTAAATAAAAGCACACTTGACTATCAACAGAATATAAAATATGAACTCCTTGTTACGTGCTTATAAATGCAGACCTTACAACAGTGGAAGAAATAGTGACTCTTAAGTGGAACCTCTCTATGACGGTCACCATAGTGGTCTCAATATACAGCGGGTCTCTTTACGGCGGTAGTCTTCTTACAAAGGATTTAATTGGAACGACCAAAAAATGACTAACAATAATTATTAATACAATATAATAAACAATACTTAATAGTATTAATGTTTTAATGTACATAATTTCCAGTAGTATAGATTAAATAGTATATATTAATAATTATCGTCTATTTGCGTTGATTTCCCTGAGGCAAAGTCTTGTGTTTCGTTCGTATGTGACTAACTAACTAATTGTGTATGTATGTAGTCTCCGGACAAGCTAGAACGTTTACTGATGAACCGATTTCGTTCACAACTATGAGGTATGAGGCGACACCAAAATGATTCAATTTTGGCCACTTTGCCAATTACATAGTGCTTTCACAAGGCATTCTTGGTCCATTTTCAACATTTTACTAGTATTGAATGCACAATGATGGCTCAATATCATACCAGCAGCAAAAGTCTACTTGGTGCTGTTTGCTGTTTGCAGGATCAATACATTGTGTACGTAGTTTGACGAAGCCAAAATGATTAGACAGTAGCCAACAATCATTTGTGGCTGATTACATGCATTGTAATTGTGTACTTTTTAATCGTGATTTGATTTTCCATAACATTTTAGTAGACATCTTTATTGCGTCGCTTCAGCTCAGCTGCTGAAGCAAGCATTGTGTTTGGTTCGTTTGTATGTTTGTATGTCTCCGGACAAGCTAGCGGGCGTACCGATGAACCGATTTCGTTCAAACTTTAAACGACTATGAGATATGAGGCGACACCGAAGTGATTCTATTTTGGGCGCTCTGTCAATTAAATGTTGCTTTCTAGAAGCGCTTTTATGACATTTTTTAATGATATTCAATGAACTTAGCCACCAAGAAAAAAATCAATATTTCAGCCAAGCAGTAAAATTGATTATTGGATTTGAAACTGATATTGATTATCATCTTGTTATTCAGTACTATTGTATGGCAACACAAATATCTTTTTGCAGAATATATTGATCCTGATTCATTCTGATGTTTTCTCCTCAAATTCATAAATTTCTTGATTGTAAAGTATACATTATTTCAGTATATATCTTAATCGCCCATAAGTGGCCATAAGTCAACGTCGTTCTAGCGACGCAGTGTTCTTTGAACACTTTTGATCTAGTTGCCAATAAGTCAACGGTGCTCTAGTGACGCTATGCTCTCTGAGCACTTTTAATCTAGTTATAGAAGTGTTCTATTCTGGAGCTTCTTACTGTAAATTACGTTGTATTCCCCCAATGTCTAATAAATAATGAATTGGTTGGTAGGATGCGTGGGTCCACTCACTGCATAGGGTAATAATATTTCTATGACGACACAAAAACACTAGACATTACAGTACGTCTTGATTGTTTTGAAAATAATAGCGGTTATCCCGAATTCTTAATTATATCAAAGTATTTGTCATTTACGTTTAACCACGTTTAAACATATTATGTTATTTGTATCTTAAATATTGTCTGTCTCGAAACTGTTACTATTATGTCTACATGTTCAAGATCACAAGTTTCAACTGTATAATTTCATTACTGTTGTTCCAGGAAGTCGACTAATGTGAAGGGAAACAAATCTTGCTGGGAATTCCTCCTTACGCAACATAAATGTGGCTATTTTAAGTCACTGCACTGGTTGCTCCATGTGAATGGTTGATACAGGAAGGGTTCTAACGTTCACACAATGAGCATTATATTGTAACTATGGCTGGGAATCCGTGAGTCATAGAACATACATGGAGCTTCCAGGGCCTGGTAAATAGTCTCATAATGGATTGCTCAGTGATATGTTGAGTGCACTCAACCTAAATGGGTGTCCCGTTGTGTACAAATTGCATTTTATACGGGTTTTTAATTTTCATTTTATAAAAAAAATGTCTATTAATAAAGTTGTATGGACACTTCTATCTGTAATGTAAGTTAACACTGTGGTTAGTTTAAATTCGCCATATTGTTTTTTGCAATGCTTAATTATTCCATACAGAAAAAATACATATGTAGTGACGGATTAAAGCGGCTGAGCTCCTGTAGCCGGAGTCAAAAAGGTTTATACGCACAAAATATTAGACAACATGCACAAGGGGCTTCAGATTTAGACGAAACTTTAATACTCAAAATGTGCATGATGCAATAGCACCAATTAACAAGGGGTACCAATGATATATACAATCAAGATGAAACATAATGAAAGGTTAAAGTCTGTAAAACTTACACTTTTAAGGTCGTTCACTTGAATCTCTTTCACACTGATCATTTATTCAGTGTTAGGAACGTAAAAAAAATGTGAATTGAATAATAAGTCGGAAATAAACGAGGATGTTAAATTGCTCCCTATTAATTGCCTAGCCTGTGCGCATTGTCTACCCATGTGTATCAAATGGTGTTGAGAGTCGCAACGCCCCACACATTGAATCATACCCCTGGAGATATCGTAATAGGACACTAAGATTAAAATAATGGTCTTAAACAAAGTAATACGAATCAGACGAAAGTATCAATTATTTTCTAGATTAACAAGGAATTTATTTTATGCCTCAATACTGGTGATATTAGAATTGTCACACAAGTTCTCTTTTAACATGTTATGTAGACCTGGTAAATGTATATTCATGGACAAACAAGCAGATATTTACTCGGGACATTATTTGACTTGGCATTAACAAGTCCTCAACAAACATTGACACACGTGCATAGAAGAATTGACACCTATTTGCTGGACTTAATAGGAACTTTTTGTGGCTCCCTCCAGGATCATGAAATGTTAACACACAGATGATCTAAATCCGTCGAATCCAAATCCACCGAAATTCCCAACCAGTGTGAGCCAGCTAAATCGGGACGGTCACACTGTCCGTATTAGGAGTTATGTAACTGAGTCTGGCGGTGACGTCGGCGTCCCTGTTTGGGGCACTCGCCATAGGATTTTACTCAGTGAGTGACGTTAGTGGGTCAGGGGAGGAAAACATGTAGTGGACAATGTAGGCCTGTGTGAGACACGAGTAGTCTCTTGCAATGTGCTACTCACTGTTTCAACCAGAATGTTAGTGACCTTTTACGACAGTTGACTCTACGAATATATTGGTGTTCTCGGGTGGCATGAGTCGTAACGCGTTCTATATCATGCATAGTGAGTTCAGTCAGAATGTGTGTCTGCAGGTCGTCCCGGATGAGTCGAATTTAGCTGCACTCAGAAAATGTTCATAATCTGCCTATTGAGTATTTATCGGCGAATATCGGCGAATATAATCCGAGTTACAGATAAGCGAATCCAACTTTGATGGTGTGGTGAGGCAGCTGACTTAATGCATCACAACGTAAAATGGCCACCTATAGCAAGTACCGAGTATGTAGCGAGGGGTATGTACATTGTTTTATGTAACGTTAGTAGAAACATAATACTCAACGATCCTCTACAAAGCCACGTGCACGTGTTATAGAACATGTCAGCGTCACCTAGCAACTCTAATTACTCCAACTTATTGTACCGTATAATTCCGCCAACAAGTGGGGCCTGATTTCAGTGATGTATCGTGGTTTGGTGCATCACTGTTATGTGAAGCACTCGGAGCGGTGGGCCAATCGGGGGTGTGCATTCCAAGAACAATTTGAACCCCTGCTCGCATCGATACCAGCTCACACATTCCCATAAACTCTGGATCTGCAATGAATAGAATTAATTTGGCGAACTTCGACTCACGCTACAACGTCCTCTTATCTCTGGGTTTTCATATAGAGTGCGGCATTGCTGAGGGTATAATGTCTCACTAATAGTGCCACCACGAAATATGGGTCACTTCTTTCATTCATTAGTAACAGTGTTTCACTGAAAGAGAACTGAGGGGGCGGTTAGAAGTGTTTCTCTAAATGAGACACCATTTGGGACTTAATTCCCCTCCCTCACTTTTCTTCTTATTTGAGGCAATTTGATATGCGCAATTTACAAGAAATCTTTGTCTGTAGTGCAGAGTTCACTCATTTTTTATGGTGGCTATGTTATATACCTGTAGCAATAAGATACTAGTAATGGACATACATAAAGTTGAACTATATGAGATTTCGTCAATTATGGATCGGTAGTCTACATGCACAGATATATAGAGGGGTACATACATGTAGGGTCATACAGTGTAGAATCAATGGAAAGTTCCACACAAAGGCACTCGTCTGCGCCACTTGCCGTACTTTATTTGCACCGGCAGCACGTGTTCAGACCACACCACCGATCATTCCACGCGATTACACAGAGAACAGGTACAATGCAGCCACTGTGGTGGACAGTTGTTCAAAGGTTAAGTGTCGGAGAATCCGGTACAGTCTTCTAAATCAATTTGATTGGGAATGAAATGAACTGGCTTAATTTTGTGGCTGTACTTTTGCGTGACCATGCAGACAAAGCCGACGATGGCTGAACAAAGAACTGTCTGTGCAGGGAACTATAAACGTGGCACTATTGATCTTCATTTCGCGGTTTGAACTCTCCTGAACTTTGCCGATCAGTTCGTGTTGAGTGCGGTGGCTAGGAGGGACGTACAGAAACAACTTGACACTATCTGACAAGCGAGAGTTATAACCCGGGCACCGTAAATGGTATGATAGGGGATCGGAAGAAATACATTTATAAATAGGCATATTCCATAACAAAACACACACTTGTGGTGCGAAAATCTATTGCTACTCCAGAGTCAGCTGCCGCCTTCAAATATGCAGAATGTCATACCAAGGATAATGTGTTTCAATCTATCCTCTGGTCATATTGAATATGAAGGTGCCAGTACCCCTTATATCGATGTATACTATCATTGTATTGTCGGCTGTTTAATGGATACGCATAATTAGTGCATACTATTTGTGTACGCCCCCATCCCCTTTTAAATTTCCCACCTAAAAACTTCATTTTCATAGCATTTTTGGCAAGTCCGTCATCGTTCGTGTGCGTTTAAAACCCATGAATCCCTTTAAGTGCCCCCCCCGTCATTTTCCAAAAACCTGAATCAGCCGGTGAACATGTACACTAATTTATTGCAAATTGGTTATTTAAAGAATTTTACCTGGACTATACGTAATTTGTGTACCATTAAGTGGGTGTGGATACATGTATGTCACTAGTAACATGTAGGTCTGATGAATTTTTAATGTGCCATAATACATCCAGTGTAGTCCTGATTGCTATATTATGAATACAAAGGTAATAATATCCGTCAATGATCTTACCGTTCAAGTATAGCAGCAGCCAGCGGGTGCTATACATGTGCGTGTGTCCGCTGACACCTGCTGCGTGTAGTACATGTACACTGCTGATTGCTCACAGATCTTATTCATATACAATCTTCGACGCCGCCACTATAGGTGCACCCCCGATTTCCAAACCCCAATCCGCCCCTTACAAAGCATCAAGTTCAGTTTTTCAAGACTTCCACTAGTTTTTTCCATACCCATCTTGAGACGTGATAAATGAAAGCCCCTAATTTCATCAGAGTAAACCGCAAGCAGAAGTCAGCGGCAATAACCGGAACATTATATTTATCACGCAGTGAAGATTGAATAATATCAAATTTACCAAGTAACTTTAATCAAATCATGAATGTTTAGTTGTACTTAGAATAGCCAAGAAAATGTGTTGTGCTTATAATTGGCAAAGAGGAACAAGAGGCAATTTGTTGTATGATGACTGTTTTCATGTACCAAGACAGAGGCCGCATGATGTAAGAGCCCAAGTTACATACAAAACCTGGACGGCCAGACATATCGATGTGCATATCGCGTTACTGGGGACACTTGGTTTTACCAGTA
Organism: Streblospio benedicti; assembly: GCA_019095985.1. Taxonomy (NCBI): domain Eukaryota; kingdom Metazoa; phylum Annelida; class Polychaeta; order Spionida; family Spionidae; genus Streblospio; species Streblospio benedicti. Next base: position 21,184,301 of record CM032659.1, read on the forward strand.
GCTGTGATAGTGTATGTTTTGCTGTGAATAAACTAAGACATGTGATTATGGTTGATGTTTTAAGACATACATGTATATGAAGTGAATTTTCTGTGTTTGATATGGGTCTACTGACAACTTAGGATAAATAGAGACATGAACATGCACACCGTTCATATTTATTCTGTTAGAAAATATCAGTATAGAAAATATTGCTATAGAACATTGGTATGATACAATAGTAGTTACAATAGATGGCCTACATGCCAAATTCAAACAAATGTGTGTTAACTTCATAAAAGGCGCAATGAATTTGTGACAATGACCTAAATACCCAACATTAGATACCCTTTTTTATTAAACTATGTGGTACATTTTATTACTGGAGAAACCTCTCTAAATCAGTCGGTGATCTAAACGGGTGCCATAAAAAGATATTTTTATTTGGCCAACACTGTATATAGATTGTTTTGATACTGGTCTGTGGTCACTGGTAGCTTGTGGCATGCAGCAGGTCGTGGGTCCACGTGCACAGAGACACGAGTTTAGCTACAGACAGGTGTTGACTAATGCAGTGATAATTGCTGAACACTAATTATTGATACATGGGCGGGAAATAGATGCAGCTCTAAATCATGGTACTTGATGAGTATATAACATAGAGTAAATGGAAACTATCGAACATCTTTGCTATCTAACCCCACATACTTGACTGTTGACAAGAAGATAAATTACACGTAAGAGAGTCTATGCTTTAAAAAGTCTATGTTTACGTGGTTCTCACATTATTCATCTTGGTTCACGCTATCCCTACAGTCGTGTGCAGAATATTTGCCTGATGAAATTCTTTAGCCGTCACAAAACACTGTAAAATTTTGAAACGATGGACACCTACTAAATACACTTTCCTCGTCCGAGACATTTTAGTGTGTGTGTGTGGGGGGGATTATAAGGAAGTAGGATAAGGGGAAAAGGGCTGAAAAACGAGGGACATGGGAAAAAGGGCCCCAAAAAGAGGGATAAGGGATCTCCAATTAGTGGGATAAGGGAAAAACAGCCAAAAAAGAGGGATACGGAAAAAAGGGCCAAAAAGAGGGATAAAGGGAAAAAAGGGCCAAAAAACATTTCCGTACTTGCGATGTGTACAGGTCAGCTATATAGATATCATCATAGGGACTTGTGAGTGTTCTACACATGTCCGTACTTTAATTACGAGTAGAAAACCCACAGATGTTGATGCTGTTCCTGGTTTGTGTAACTTGGACGTATTTTGATCGTTTCTTCCGAGTTTACTGACACCATCTACAATTGATCATGATGTACATGTTAACTGATTAAATTCTAAGTAAAATCTGGTGAAATACACTACATGTACTATGTTTACCGTATATTCACACATATCCGTAGCTCGAAACAAGCGTCTGGGCGAAGCGGCGGTCCTCTCGCTGGCACCGGTGGCGGCGGCTGCGGGTCGCGCTCCCCCGCGCTTCCATGAGCTCGACGTGAGCCGCACCGACAGCGTGTACGCCCTGAGGAATATGCTGCTGGACACGGCTGGCGGAGTAGATGTTCTTGTCAACAATGCTGGGCAGTACAGGTTTATCATGGTGAGTGAAAGCGATTGTGATGAAACATTACAATTTTTTTAACCAATATGTATACATTTACGTCCTTGATAGCCATTTGTATTGAAAAACATGTCACATGTGCATGCACTTATCAAGACGTATGTAAACTTACGTTTGATTTTGTAGATGAAGGACCACAGCGTGTACTGGCGTAACGCCAAGCGCACCATGAAGACCAACTTCTGGGGTACGGTCAACATGTGTGAAGTGCTGTTCCCTCTGCTCAGGTCCAATGCCAGGTACTGTGAGTGGGTAAGGAGGGAAGAGGAACTTTATCTTACTCAGCCCCCCCCACACACACACATTAGCAAATAAATGCACAATGTACAATGTATCCCAAAAGAGATTATTGGGAATACCTGATAATGGATTTTGTAGACCTATGTCAAGACCATCTTGTAAAGTAAGAAATCCACATTTCTAAAGTAAAGAATGCTCCACCATTCAGTTGAATTAGTAAATCATCATACGTAATTTGTTATAAGGACGCCGCCTTTACAATTGTATGTCCTTCTCATCTGGAGTCAGTCCCAGCTCATTTGTAACCCCATTTTCTTCCCTGTAGGGTGGTGAATATGACCAGCCTGCAGGGCCTGAGCACGCTGTACGCGTGCGCAGACGAGTTGCAGCAAGCATTTCGCGAGGCCACGCGCATGGAGGAGATCGAGAACCTGATGACCGGCTATGTCAGGTAGCAATATCTACCAGTTACTTTATATATTTCCCTTTTTTAAGTTGAGTAGCATTTAAAAAGGTATTTGCAAACTGCTTATTCCGTGCATGTACAACGAATGATGTTATGTAATTGCGCAGTACTTGGCGTTTGTGCGCTTTGTGAATTACAGATAAGACTAGTATAGTTTTACTAACTATTGATAAGTACAACTGCCGTGCATTCTGGCAGTCGTCTTTTGAAATTGGGAAGTTACAGTGAAGTTATCATCGGAATTCCACATCAATCCTCTAATCAAACACTTTAAATTTTTATTTCAACTTAAGCATACATTAGCACTGCAGGAGCGTGCGTGACACGACGTACGCTGCGCGCGGCTGGCCGGCCAGCGCGTACGGCGTGAGTAAGCTGGGCGTGTTGGCGGCCACCGGCCTGCTGCAGGACAGACTCCACCACGACCCAGACTACAGCCAGCGGGACATCGCCGTCAACTGCGTGAGTTACCATGCCACCATTGTATGGGAGTACTTACAGAATATCCTCCGATTAAGACCACCTCCTTAAAGAGAACAACTTTATAACAAGACCGTTTCTTACAGTCGCAAGACTCAGTTGGAATAACTATGAACCCCGACAATCAGACTCGTTCTCTGTTGAGCAGCTGGCCCGAATAGAAAGTTTGACTGCATTTTAATAGACCATGCAATAAAGGGATGCATCCAGTAATTCTTCTAAGCATCGACGTGTATGTTTGTTGCGAGGTGTTCCGAAGATTTGATTGGATATGACCAAACGCAAGAATTTGTATTTCAAAAGCGTTGTGGTCGTGGCTGTAGAGGTGTTATGAATATGATCTGCTGATTTGTTGCTCACAGCAGTCTATGCATCCTTGTCTCATTTTTATCTGTCCACTATCAATGCAGCCATGCCACTACCGCTATATAAATTTGACGGTATATGATTATTGAAGAAAATTATATATGCACAGGTATCCCCGAAACCAGAAATAACAGGAATTATACACGTGTTTTTTTAAAATACAGATTAATGTTCATGTCTGCTCAATATACATGTAGTTGTTCAATGTCCGCCCCCCCCCCTTCACTCGAAACTCTGCAAGATGGGAGGATCATTTCCTCTATTTCTTTCCATAAGCGCAGATAGTCAGTTTGAATTTGCCTGGTCTATTTCACAGAAGTTTTTACCAAATTAAATCGTCATGCCCAATATGTTATGATTACGCAGATGAATAAGTTGAGATGCAATTACAGTTTGAACTGTCCTTACCAAAACTACTATGAAAACGTTGATGCGCAGTACATTTACATACGTGTATATTGTTTGTATTCATAAAATATAACACCTAATATGTTCTTGCATTCTTACAGTGTTGTCCTGGATACGTAGCCACAGGTCTCAACAACTACATGGGATATAAAACCATCGACGAAGGTATTTTTTATGTTGTCAACTGTACATCTGTCATGATGTAGGCCATCTGTCATTGTTATAGAGGCATCCGTAAGCTATGAGAGTTCGCTATCAGGGGCGAGATGGTATCAAATTTCAAGGAAGTGCTAGGCATATATTTATTTAATGTCAAGTGCATGTTGGTGGTCGTCATTGTTGATTCCAGTCATCAGACTAATTCTAAATACACGTAGAAGAACAATGTTCGAGTGTTTCATATAAATCTTTTTGACTACAAAATCATTCAATCACAAGTGTTTTTGACTTCTCCTGAGACGAGGTTATGTCTTAACGCATGTCATCAGAAAACTTGACCAGATAATTTAGTGGTAAGCGCTAATTTGGTATTCCAACGCCAAAGTAGATCAGCTGATCAGTTTGTTTATGTTTTATACAATGCAGACGGTAGCACCAGTCGACGCGAAAATTGATTTAATTTATTAAATAATTCAGGCAGACATTACGTAGAAACTGTGAGGTTTGTGATTCATTGTATGACACGATTCTAGGAGCCTATTCTGCTGCTGCTGCTGCTGCTGCTGCTGCTGCTGCTGCTGCTGCTGCTGCTGCTGCTGCTGCTGCTGCTGCTGATGCTGATGCTGATGCTGATGATGATGCTGATGCTGATGCTGATGCTGATGCTTCTGCTGCTGATGCTGATGCTGATGCTGCCAATTGATTGGTTGCTTAATTGATTGTATGATTGATTGATTGTATGTTTGATTTATTTATTTATTTATTTATTTATTTATTTATTTATTTATTTATTTATTTATTTATTTATTTATTGATACTTTACTTACGATGTACTTGAATATTTAGTTGATCCCTCTTCGCCATTTAGAATTAGACTAATTGATTAATTAATTGAACTGCCCTTCGCTATAGATGGAATTGTTCTCTAATACGACCACTCTGCACCAGGTGCTGAAGTGGCACTGCAGCTAACACGTCCCGATACTCACCTGCGTGGAGAGCTTTACTCTGAAGGGCGCACATGGCCATGGCGGGAACATGGAGGGAACTTGTCAGAGCAGGTCAGAATATAGATAGTGGGGGAATGAGCGAGTTCTATTATACATTTACCTTTGTGAATATGAACTTTTTCCATCGTTGTAGAGAATGATATGCTAGGTGAGAGAAGAGACAGTACTCTTAGTTACTAGTTTGCTTACTCACTCACATACTTACCCTCTGACTAATACTTTCTGGCCCATATTCTTACTTACTCACTCACTATCTTACTTGCTTTTAAAATGTGATGTAAATGCCCAAAATAGATCGCAAAACTATGCTGAAAAGCCCCATAAGAGTGTTGTAGTGTCTTTCACAAATGTATGGAATTACCTCAATGAGTGAAACAGACTGAACGAAATAACTTATGGGGAAATTATCATCTTGCTAGTAAATAAAATGTTACTGTACTAGCACATATTTGTGATCATCTACCTGAAAACTCCGTCAAAACAGGAAACATCCTGTTGTAGTTTCCGAGATAGACTATTGATTGGGCAATTTGTAAACAAATGGTGTTTATCCTTGATCATGAATAGTAAATAGTGTTAATCTATTCGCCAGCATGTATAGTTACTGTCGACGAAGGTACCGTGCATAGCACCTTCCATGATAAAAAAAATGGTGCTGCGCACAAATGAATCATCGTAGCCTTGTGGTTCCATAAATTAACGAAACATAATGGACCAAGTTAGCAAAAAAATATAATGATTTGAAAAAAAGATGCTAATCATCTATGTTCTTGGTAGGACAAAATAGTTGTTAGCCATTTTTCTTGGACAAACTTTATTATACGAATAGAGTAGAGAGATCAATTCTACTCTACTACTGAATCATGAAGTCGTCATTGTAGGGATATTTGTGTAACATAGGCCTACCCATGGGCGCCTGTGTGTGGTATGTATACAACTATGAGTTACAAACACTATACCATACACATTACTACTTTTATCTGTATAATAGTAGTAATGTGTATGGTGTAGTATTTGTAAATCATAGTATACATACCACACACCCCTCCCATGTTGCTGGTGCCCATGAACCTACCTAACCTTATGCTTGTGGATTTATACAAATTTTTACCTTTAATCTATTTTATAATTACTTTGTTTTTCTCTAATGGTCTAATATAGAACCTAGTGTCTGTTTCATAAATTAATTAATAGGCAGGGGGTAAATATACATACTAGTTTTGTTATCATTTTGTACCATAGTGATTGATATCATGTCGCTTAACTAATCATATTACCAAGGTACATATACCTACATGCACCAGTTTATGACATCTACTTTGTTATGAATCGAGACCACACCAGTTATCCCCAGTTGGGACATCAAGCTTTGATCACGTTTACTAATTATTAATGAAAAGCAGGGGCATGCACATATTAGTTATTGTTATTGTGTTACTTTATTTTGTCTTAGTTTTGTTTCAACCGACATCATTGAATGCTAAATACGGTGGTATACATTATACTGTTGTTGTTTTTTACTATGGGCATTATTGTGGATATCTCCAATGTAAATATGTAATTGTAGATGTTTTGACTAACTGGTTGAGACCAAGCTTTGACATCACCAATGCCATTACTACGGCTGCAAAAATGGACTAAAGTTTGGGTTTGAATATCTTTAGATGACATCAAGCCAAATATAGATGATCGTAAATGCCATACATAGAAAAAATGATATACCATTTTGGCAGCTTTTCCAGAATAGCCTATTGTTAATTGTCTTTTACTTCATAGAATAACTATACGTATAAAGTACACTGCGTACCCATATCAACATTATTATCTACCACATTTATCAGAGCGATAGCTCCCTTTTGGATATTATAAGGTTAAGGTTACCTCTCTGACTATACATAAAGAAAATATAACAGATTAAACGGAAGTGCCTTCGGCTAAGAAAGATAATTTTGGCAACTTACGGACAAGCTTTGAAAACTAGTCAATGCATAATTCAGTGGCAGGTCCTGGGGGCGGGAGTGTGTAGTCTCTTCAAATATGATTTGCCTCTGACCAGGCATGCATTAGATCTAAGGCACCATTCAGAAACTATAGAATAGGGGCGGACGGATTTGAGGTGGGGGGGGGGGGGCATCAATCTTTTTTTCGCACACCAGTAGGTGAAGATGTGTGTGTGTGTGTGTTTGTGTGTGTGGGGGGGGGGCATTGTCTCTGTCTTATTTTATGAAAGAAATTGTGCAATTGTGCACCTAACCTGTTTCTCATTGAACTTGTTGATGGTTGTACTTGTTTTACCAGACATCATGACATTAGAGTGGGTATCTAATTTGACTGGGTGGCGTCACTCACTTTAACAAGGTTACAGCAAAGTCACCATTTTCCCCATATAGATTAATCTCATAACTCTCCATCTCATAAACTCTGGATCATTCAATAGGCAATTTCTGCATAGTTTTTTAAATTGAGATGTGTACGTGTGGTGTGCAAAGTGGGGGTTGGGGTTGAGGGTGGGGGTGGGAGAGTGTTGACAGCATTTGGCATAGCTGAATATTTTGTTGCGTTGACTCTTTTTCTGGTAAATCATTGATCTGTCATAGTGATCGATCTTATAATCTATTTAAGGAATTTGGATAAGCACATCAGATTACTGTTTCTTGCTTGCAGGTGGTAGCCGCTATAAGGATGCACATGCGAAAAGCAGCAGCCAAACTGGACTCAGAAGAAACCTCAGACTCCGATTCAGACTCTGATTCTGATTAAATTTGGGGCATTATTATAATTATTGCTACCTATAGCGATTACAATTTATGACCTAGGGCGTTTCTAGAAACTATTAATGAGTCATATTATGGGAGAGTGAGGTGTGGTTTGAAAAGTAATATACGTCAACGCAATTTATGTATATGATTACACCATAATCGTCAGTCATTGCAAATGCTGTAGTTCGTAACAGGGCCGAATTTTGAGCAAATATAATGCTTATAGTAGGTGACAAAAGGATGCATGGACTCAATGGAGTTTTACTGATTTGCACGAATAGTGCACTAAAGTGAAAAATTGTCACAAATGAAAGACACGTCATGTGCTTTGACACAGTGGAAATAGGTGATCATAGGAGGTGATGGAGGCCAAGATTGATATGGTCTTATGTAGACACTATTGAGACTTTTTCATAATAAAATTACTGGGATTGAAATGTAAAGTGTAATTATAATTGACACATACGGATACAAGTAGACTGATCTCTGTTATTGTTTTGAAGTTATCAACTAGGGTATCTGGTGTGATTATGATTAGAAATTATCAAGCATGTGGTTTTGATGGCAAGGTTTTTGACATGAAGTCAGTTATCAGAAATCACATTTTGTGATGCTGTACTTTGGTTGTAAATAGTATTATATCTGTTCCTCTTGATTATTTATATTGTACGTAAACGTTGTATATTATACTTTATAAAAAGTGTGAAGCTTTGCTATACAAGATTGCAATGTATGTATAATGAACTATTTGAAAGTATAAATTATTAAGTGTTTTTTTTTCAAAATCAGTCACATGATGGTTGCTGATTTTGTTAAGTATTGAACAGTTAACATAATGACATTTCATGTATATAATGTATAGCTGTACGAAAATTAATTGGGGGAAAATGTTGAAATTGAAACACTGCATGCTGTTAAAACAATTAGTGCATGTATATGTGTATGACATACGGTCATAACGAATTATCATGGAGGAATAGCTAAAATATTTTCAATCATATGAGAGTATCAAAAAGTCATTAAGTTATGAATAAATAGTAATCATAATTAATGTTCATGTATTGATTTGTTGCTATTGCATATCTATGCTTAACATCTAATGTTTTTGTATTTTTTGTGGTTGATTGATTGGACAGATTTTATATGACCTTAAGTACATTATCGATATCCAGGCATGATTATCATAAAATTGATCCATGTTATAGTCTTTTGAGAAAAATGACAGCTGAACATTTAATTTAGATGAATTCATGTCATTATGGAAAATATGGTCTTGTTTTATATATTCTAGTATTATGAAAACTTAATGGTCCGTATTTTTACGGACTTTGCAAATGTAACTTGCAATGTTTGTAGAGGTTTTAGCCTGCCAATAATCGGTGTAAGTTATATGTATATGTTTTGTTGTTGTTTTGTTATATTAAACTAAATAGTAATTTATGCATTTGATAATGGATTTAAAGTCAAATATAGCTTACATGTACGGACATTGAAATATAAAACAACTCCATCAAATTATGTTTTAATTTACACAGTCTGTGGAAGTTAAGTATCATAAAAAATCAACACAAATATTTACAAACAAAATGGCTTCGAGTATTTGCAAGTTTTTTTTTTAGTCTTGTGTCTATCGTTAGGTGCTGGTATCCAAGTGCCCCTGATTCTGAAATAAAATATACATACGTTTTATATAGTATGATACAAAACAAAGCAGAAAATAACAATAAACACGAGTGCACAATCATGCAAAACAAAATGAAAAAGACAATACCATTGACAAAAGTAATATTGTCCATCATGTGTGCTATTTTAATTAAGCAAAGTGTCATAAACAAGCATGTTTATGGGCACGTCAAATTGAAAACTGAAATTGAAGTCTAAAATATAGGGTCATAGTATATAATATCGAATATCGAAAGGAGCTCAAATCAATAAAGTGTTTGCAAATTGAGAGCATATAACTGAGATCATCAAGCATATGTTTTGCTACATGTACAATAATTGTTTCTGTTGAATCAGGGATTGTATTGGAGTGATACCAAGAAGCGACTATTACACATCGAATCTTTGAACAGAAACCATCATTAGAACTGTCCTGGCTGCATATAAAGATATTGAACGTGGAAAAATCCAACCAGCTCAACTAACTGTTCCTTTATTTTGATATCAATTTTCAAGATGGCTTCACGGGTCTCGCTGGCTACATGCATATACAAAGTATGGTATATGGTCTATATATAGACATGTGGTAAATAGGTATTATACCAGTCATTTATACGCAATAAATATTATATTTTGCCTATATTATTCGACATGTAGGCTTGGCTTATAAAGATATGCAAGGGTGTTGACTTCAAACCAAATTTGGAAAACGTGTTCTTGATCCTATAGAAATGTACATAAATAAATGGGAAAACGTCTGTTTCTTAAGGTTGTTAATGAATGATAACGTCAGCATTTATATTCTGAATAAATAACAGCCATTATGTGTTCATGACTGCGTTGGTATAATGGGTGTGAGATTCCAGGGTGTGAGCTAGACCAATAATATATTAATCTCTGTCCATTGTATTTCCACATACGAACTTTGCTGAGGTCAACTAACATGATTATGAACTGAGGGCGTAAGGTGACCTAATTATTTTCCCATCCAGGCACTAACTAACCTGTCAAAGTTGATAAGCCAATCTGGAATCACATGCCAAGCGGATTCATTGAAAATAAAGGCCCTATATACATGTAGTGTGCATATTGAAAGAAAGAATGACTAAAGGCAGAAAGAAAGAACATAGATAGACTAGTACACGTATACATGCAACTTGGTATATGCGGCTATTTCAATATTAAACACGGTCACCTGTCATAGAACGTGACATACATGTCATATTGGGCTGTAAAGAGTTCCCGCTAACCATGCCAAATACCAATATACTGACTATAGTAACTTAAACTGAAAGAAGAAAACAATATGTGGTATGTGTATATATATTTTCCCCAACTTCGTATACAATTTGTACACTAGTTGGTATAGAGTGAATTAAAGTCAACGTGGTCTACATGGCATGAATTTATTCGAGTTGATAATCAAGGTATTAACCTATAGTTTCTGTCCAGTGTGAGTGTTTGTGTGTGGGGAGGGGGGAGCTTCCATAGGTTGGATGGGCGGTGGCACCGTATTTCTAGGTACTGACTTCGTACCCCCTGTGGCACACACGTACAATTTTCGGTAACCCTCCCCTCCGAGGATAAATGTAGCAAGTTATCTAAGGGAAAGATCATAAATAACGATACCAGGGGGGGTCATCCATTTTTTGCGGCTCGAAGAAAAAGTTAACCGACCCCAAACCAACATTGTAAAAGGTTGAGTGACCCCCACCCCCCCCCCACCTGCTAAAGAAAAAGTCCTCTATATAGTCATTGCATTGCTAAAAGAAAATATTTGAAAAAATATACCGTAGCGTGATAAAAAAAAGTTCAGCGACGCCCCCAAAAGGAATCAGAAAATTTGGACGACCCCCCCCACACACACACCTTTTTGGACCCCCCGGGTATCATTATTTATGATCGTTCCCTCCTATAGTGGAAATAGTTCAATGACCGTAAGTAAACAGAAATGCTCGCACCGCTTTATTTAAGAAGATCAAATTCTGTTTACGTTGTGTTCAAACAAGTAATTACTTTAATTAACAAGCAATCTAACCAATTCTTCACTTTTTCATTACTATATTATTAATGTATTAATGTATTGATAACCACCTTACCAAATTGACATATTTTCTAACAAGCCTGACCTTCCTCTCTCGGTAAGTCATCAACAGTGCGCCCCAACTACTCACCCTAGAAATAAACTACACAGATGTATATCACAGAGAGGTCTCACTGTATTACCTGTTCCTATGGTGCTTATCTACTTCTGGTCTTTTCCGCCGTATGACTCCACCTTGGCAGCATTGCGGCACATGTCCATGTCAGTCCACATTGAGCAAGGCTGCTGAGATTCCCCAGAGGCTTCAGGGCCATCTGGCACAGGTCTTTCTGGCTCTTGCCTGAGCAACAAGGGATTTTGCAAGTTAGGTAAGTTAGTTCATCAAGAACATAACCAGCAATGTTGTTTAGCATGTACAAAGCTGCACAGAACTCATATGTAGTTGGAAAATGTGGGTGTGACTGGACCCCACCCCCGCCATAGATCAGTCACTGATGTTCAGATTTGGTTTAGCTTAGAGTCGATGGTTGTACAGAGACACTTATGCATCGTGTCAACAACCGTGATTTTCATACACATATTTTGTATTATTTTCTCATGGCCAGGTAAGTTCTGCTGTGGAAAACTACGGCTTAAAAAGTGTAACGGTGTATAACCATCAGCCTAAGAAGGAGGCAGTTATTTAAAGTCATTTTGACTGCTAAGAAGTCTTATAAATTATGCAGGACACGTATAAGAGATACTTGCTTTCATTGTCACTTGATGAAATATTAAACATTTATTATGTAACGGTCCAATGAAAAATAAAGAAAGTAACTAACTGGCAATTTTAAGCAGTCGGGCATTTTGCCCGATATAGTGACATATAAGACACACAGGCATACATTTTAAAAGTACAAGAAAAAGAACAAAACAAGTATTGAAATCCAGTCAGCACCACCATAAAGCCGGTCAGAACCGGCCCCAGTACCTAGCCTGCTCTTGGTATCCATCCAGCGGCCGCGGGGACACACCTTCCTCTTGGGTGTGCCGGCAGCGCACTCGATGTAGCCGCACCACGGGTTCCATGGGTCGTGGTACATACCGTCAGCCAGGTCACGGCAGTAGTCTGAAAAATATAGTGCTTAAAATGAAATGAAAACTATGCCAAAGCAAGGCAATACATAGAAATCACTTACAATGTATTAATACGATATGCGTCAATCCAATGACGATTTACACATGCATAGTAGACTTCAAAGACTATAACAATATACGAAATTCATTTGAAAGTGAATCTGTAATTGTATGCATTCATTTTTGGACGAAAGCATGTACTGGGGCCGTTGTGATAACAGGCCCGTCAGCTGCACCTAAAAAGCAGACTGTCTTTACGCTTACTGGTTGAACATTTGTTAGATTATTCATGTAAATGATTGTGTAAATGTGACTAGTTATAGCATACAAATGAAGACTAGTATTAATCTTTACTGATTCTTACTGATATCATTGCAACATACCAGAAACTTGCTAGAATACATTAATGAAGTAATTCAACAAAAGTCTTTGAAAATTAAACGACGCAACTCTGGTTATTATATATCATCTTATTTGAGAGGTGTTCTTGATAGAAGCTTTCACTATAATTATGTAGAAGAATTAATTCTGTAATGTTTAACTTGCAGTGTAGAAAAAACACACATCGGCGTAACTTTAGAATTTCTGTGGCTCTGGTCAGTCAGTGGTCATAATGTACTCACGCTGAATGCCGTTCTTGTCCGTCTCGGGGCACACCTCTATAGGGGCGGGTCGCGGCTGCGCGGCCGGGGCCTGGGGCCCCACCACGCTCCCGCCACGCTGCTCGACCAGGCCGGAGTTGGCCAGGTTTTGTAGCAGCGTGTTCAATACCTGCATAACAGTTTGCACAGGTCAGAAACATTTCCTATATCTTACAGAAAAATATATTATCTCTCTTTGATGTTTGCGTCTGTCATTGTTTTTAAATAAATATTTCACCCATACTTTTGAATCAGGCGTTCCCTTTTCCATCATGTTTGAATGGTGGCCATTGGAAACTCAGTACAAAGCTAGAGAGTAACGCTAGTACTTCAAATCGCACAATAGCTTTCGCCAGTCCTTTAAGTTGGTGTGTTAATAAGCTTTCATTAATTGCTAGTAACAACAGAAGATAAGGTCTTCAATCATATTGAAATCACTACTTCCATGTTGTATCTGAACATTTGTTCGGAACATTGGTGGTTACTGTAAATATGCCATAAATATGAGAACCGTATTAATTTCAAATTTTCATGTACATGTACATGTATTTAAAAGAAATGACAATGGACCAATGAAAATAAACAATAACAAGGTAAACTCTTGGTTAAAACAAGCAGTTTGGGCATACGTACGCTGGCTGGGAGCAGGGCGAGCACCTTGGGGTCCATGTTGAGGCCGGGGATCTGCGACAGCGATTCGATGGCCGCCGACACGGCCGCCGGGTCGTCCGCCATGCCGAACGCCGCGCCCGCAGCCGGCGCTGAAGGCGGGACAAGGGAACAGTTGTCAGGGCAGTCAACAGGGGTGGGCCATATGGGCAGTGACAGTTAGGACACACGTGCAATTTGCCTCCGTGAACCCACAACCACACGCCTGCTTCTAACGTCCCGGGCGCTTTGTTTTGTTTATTTGTATGAGTATACTCATCGTTGGTCATGGGAAATCTCATTTTTCACTGCACATATACATGTATTCAGCGTTACAATATGTGCTGGGTATATGATATATGACGATGGAGTGTACTTGATTGATTGATATTTACATTCAGTACATTCCACGTATTTGAGGTGGTACAGTGGTTATTTGTTTGTACCCAACTAATTATTCAAAACAGTCGTTAGCATGACGTGTGCTATTAGTTAACACTAATCATCTGCCTTTATTTCATGGCTTGGCGTAGGCCTACTCGCGCATAAGTCCCAAAACAAAAGTCAATTTTATTTGAAAACGTGTGTATCTATTTTGAAAAAAGGCTTTATTACTCAACCACACATGTACCCCACACATGTACCGGAACCATTGTTACTGCGATACGATTGATTTAACTGCCAAATGAATACACATACATGTATGTTGCCCAATTAATAGTAAATGATACTTTTAAATATACTATCAAAATTTTTATTATAAATAACTTGCCCCTTTTGAACTCAATTTACTTATCCTAGTGTAAAGTGGTGTTTGTATTTCACTTACCCACTTAAACACATAAACTATCATTGACTGCCCTTGCCATTACATTTATACCAGTATGCTTACGAGTGATCAACCTACCGTCAGGGTTTTGTGGCATACCCCATACTGTCGCGAAACACAAAAACGCAGCTAATCCACATTGTACCACCTTCATGTTTTGCTTTGTTTTCCTCCAAATTTATGTTTCCTCTTTAACTGAGAAAATCAAGCAATGGCCAAACACAAAAATCCAGGCCACTCCTTAACGAAAAATTCAAATCCACATAAAAAAATTCTCACTGAGACAGTGGCCAGCAATTCAAATACAATGTGATAATGTTGGCAAAGTACAGTTAAATCACACTCTTGCCCGAGGCTGGATGCCTAGCTGGCACTGCTACGTCAACGGGACCATTTAAAACCTTTAATTAGTAGCTACATTGTACTGGTGAAATCATTTACTGTAATTTTGATCAAAAGATAATTATGTTTCAGTATTTTACGAGAGTTTTCGTAGAATTTCAATATATGTATAGAGAATGGATTCTTGACTGTGCTGATATTCTCTATAATAGGTTGCGTTCATCCCTTGAAGACAAGATACAAAGAAAAACTTGAAGTGAAAGCTAAACAACTATCTTATATATGCAATGAGCAGTACCGAGGGACTGCTCTGATATTAATATCTACTTGTACTTTTTCTCTATTTATCTCGCATTGTCGTATGATTAAAAATCTGACAAACAATTTTACAAACCAGTTTACAAAATAAAAGAATTAAATTAAAAAAAAACATACATCATATTAGTACACGTATAGCACATTTTGTCATCATATATATTTAGAAATTCATAAGAAACACCCTTGTATGCACATACCTTGTTTAAAATCTCCTCTGTTGCCAGCTTCGGTAGATCCGGGTACATCATTTTCTTCCTTGACTTCTTCCTCTTTTTGCTCCATCACTTCTGGTTCTTGATCCTCCTCCTTCTCATTTGGTGTCTGATACTCCTCTCCGTACTTCATATAATCATAATACGTTTCTTCTTCTGCCTCATCACTCCTTAGAAGCAGATTTACTGTTGGTTTGTCTGTCACTGCTTTTCCTCTCCCACCACGAATACCCCTTGAAACTTGCCCCTCTACCAAACCCACCATCAGCACCATCAGAAACCATAACGTACCCCTTAGACGGTACATCTTAAATGTAATGTTGGCAAGAAATCGCAAGAAAACAAACTCTTAAGAACAATTCATCATTACGTAAGCTTACGTGCAATAGCGAGCTTACACTGTGTTAGCACAAGATAATAGTGGGTGATATTCCCATAAGTTGAGCTTCATTTTGACTTCATAATAGCAGGATTAGCTGTAACAGCATGTAATCAGTGGCTGCAGGCACTATTTTGATGTTTCACTGCCCCGCCTTCGGCTATATGCGATTTGATTTTAATTGTTGATGTGGCCAGGGTATTTTGTGTCATGGTTTAAAAGTATCTTTATCTTTGCCATTTAATATATAAAACAGTAGTGTCTTTTCCACATGAATTTAATCGCTAACATATTTAGTCCGTTGATGTTTTAAATAAATATATTAATAAAAAAAAATGTACATTACATAAGCTACAGCATAATGTTGTAGGCTTACACTATATAAAGATATGGTCACAAAATGTAAAGATTCATAAAATATTTCGATAAATTGTTGAATTTTACACTAATGGGTCAGTGTTGGTGTTTACATGGCTTACAATATATATACAATACTTCAATATATACAACTTCTAAGTTTTTTCACCAATATAGTTCACTCACACTTTCCTTTCATCTGGGGTAACGTGTTTTTAATTTCAAGAGACAACATTCCCCACATCGTCCAAGATACAATTTACAACTTTGTAGGGCTCATATAAAAACCACATACTAATTGCTCTAACGTTAATGTGCAAATTGCGTACACATTTCGGTGGGTGTTTTTTCATCAATAATGTAGTACAATCATGTAGTTTGAAATCTATGCAAAAATCGCAATACAAAAAAAAATACTAAAGATGGAAACACACGTTACATAACACAATTATTTCAATTGCGTAGAAGTTCCAGGAATTAAGTAAAATCTACATGCATACATACAGTACGTCAATGCATACACATAGTTGATAAGAATAAATTTAGTGGTTCATTGATATACACAATCTAATTATGACTTAATAGCTAAGAATGTGAACCACTATCCATTTGAATTTTCAGTCTTTTACTTGGTAGACGTATAAGAAGAACGCCATTTTACTGAGTGAATGACCCCAAGCAAATAACAATGACCATACTTGAACATGGTCAATTCTCTCTCACAAATATCAACGTTCATTAGGACGAAATCGCACAAAACATGCACAAAATGTTAGTGATAAAAAATGGCGGATGTCGAAAGGTCGTCTGCGCTGTTGACGTCACATTGCGCACGCCACCTGCCGCCGTAATCCGTTAACAAATCGCTAATCACAGGTGATGGTCGATACAGAGGAACCCGCAGAGAATGAGGTAGTTGACACTACCCTGTGTGTAGAAGGGGAAAAGGAAGGTTACTTATACTGCTGTATACACGGTGGTATAACGTGCATAATTCAAAGTGTACTGTGGGAACATTACTGAGGGTTTGACGTTGGGGCGGTGAGATGAAAAATGAGTGCGGTATGAATCGATTAACTGACTAACTGTAAATTGAGTGACCCAAACATCAGAAAATAGAAAATGAGTGACCCTGCTATAAAAGAACATTTACGGTGTGAAAAAAATAGAGCTGCGAATGAGAAAAATATGTGAGTGACATTCTTCATTTTCACTGAGCAACGCCCCCATTGCAATAATTGCAACTTAATTATGGCCATATCAAATACATTTGAACATGAATACATCGTCGTAGTAAAGCAACGCATAATTAGTTGCAATATATGTATACTAGATCATTAATTATTTCCTTCCATTCAAGATGTCAACACCCATTTCCTCCACGTCGTCTTAAGTCCTCATTGACATGACCTTCATCCTATAGGTATCAGTGATAGGCATCACCATATAAACGTGGAGCAAACTGTCACTTAAAAATCCAAACTACAGGTTGTACTGTAGTTTATTGCCCCATCTTATGTGCATATAACGTAACATAACACCAAAACAAGCCATCTGCCACATTGACCACAACAAGCAAGAAGAGATTCATCTTGATGATGCCTCGCCTGTCATCATCGTGTGTACCTGCGGTGGGCTGGTTTGCTGCACCCTTCTGGTGTCTATTTCTATATAACTTACTCTGATATTAACCATAATAGGCACGGAGTTACGACACTAACCTGCCTAATTGAAAAACATGAACACAGTTTTTGGATCGTTTGTTGGTAAGTCTTTTTTGAATATATGTAAACTATTCAGCTTGTAATAATCCATTTGACATCTGCATATTATTGTGTTTACTCAACTATATACATGCGAGATGATTATGGAATTTCTCAAAACTAAAACTAACGTCTTAACAGTCAGGAGCTATTAAGCGCCATGCCATTGTGTGTGTCTGATGAAATAGACCACTACAGCTATGTACGCGTTATAAAACTATCGGGAGCTGGCAATTTTATGCAGTCTCAATAAAGTATACCATCGTGCAGTTTTACTGTTTCTTTGAACAGTAGTGGTAAACCCTACTTACTGGTGCACTTCCAGGCGTCTGCACACTGTGCTTGTGGATCTGCGATGCGGCCGTCTTGTCACAGCCACCGTACGACGACTACCCTCCCCGAGCACGCGGGGTCGAGGAGAAGCACTACGTGGGGTCTGCTGCCGCCGCCGACCCGCGTCCTCGTCCGTATAGCGTGCTGCCTCCGCCAGTTCCCGCGGCGTATCAGCCCACACATCGGGGGCTACCAGCGTCGCATGGACAGGTACGGCTACATTATACGTGTGTGTGTGTGGGGGGGGTTCTAACCCACAGCTCTATAATACGCACCGGGGGTCCAATTGAGGACAACACAAATCTACTGGCGAAAGAATGGTGGTGGGCAGGGTGCGGTATGATAGTGTTATTTGCAGCTTGAAGTTCTTCTCCATTACAATTGACGTGGTAATTCCTATACTGCGGTAATGTTCATAGTTTTCATGTATGCATACTTTAATATGTTTACGATATTTATACAAGCCTCAGGTTCGAATTTTATTATTTCTTAACCCCCACTACTAGATCGGGGTGCTCGATATATGAACTCTTTATTTTTGTCTATGATATATATGTAAGTTGGTGCTAATACAGACTGGGTTATGGTAATTTGATACTAGGTAATTAAACACAAATACATCTACAGCCTCTTGCTACATTCATTTCCTGCATGCTTGCCACGTCCAGCTCGTGGGTTGCGTCCGTGACTATTTTTCGGGCATCTATCTATCAAATGTTTTATTTTCTATTGAAGGTACACACAGCTGATCTGACAAGTAACTATATACCAAACTATGGTTCCAATTATCCTAGAGAAGACCCGTATGCAAGTTATCCCCCAAATAGAAGCTACAAACCACCCAAAGAAACACAAGAATCGACATCTTATACCGAAAACGACCAGTTGAAAGAACAGAAGCCAATGCAGATTAGAAATTCATATGAAAGTGACAAAACTTCATATTTCCCTCGTGAATACTCTCCATTCAATTACCCACCATTTAAATATCCAGAGGATCCATACTCTAAAGTGACATACTCAAAAGACTTACATCGTGAACAAGAGTATGTACCAGATAGCTACCACGCATCAGTGTATCCACAGCCATACGAACCAGAAAAGGAAGCAGAGTACGAGGAAAAGGCATCATACTTACCAAAACAGCAAACTTATAGACCTGAACAGCAATCTTATGGACACAGACAGCAATCATATGAACCAAAACACCAATCATATGAACCAAGAAAGCAATCGTATGAACAAAAACACCAATCATACGAACCAAGACAGCAATCATATGAGCCAAGACAGCGATCACATGAATCAAAATCCCCATCATATGAGCTACAACATATATCATATGGACCTAAGTCCGAAAAGTACCCGCCAACTGAATCCAAACAACCATCGTATGGGCCGCAAGAGCACACATACAAACCAAACTTTCCCTCTTATAACACAAACGAACCAGCGTACGAATCAAAACGCCCGTCATACGAATCAAAACGCCCGTCATACGAGTCAAAACGAACACCATACGATTCTGACTTACCATCTTTTGTGTCAAGACTACCCTCATACGAACTACAGCAACCTGCATATGAGCAAAAGCAGCCACGCTACGAAGAAGAAAGACCATCGTATGGGCATAAAACACCACCATACGAACAGACCGTGTATCTGCCCCCAGTTAGGCGGCCGGGATTTACCAAGATCGATGTGCCACCTCCTTTTGTGGAAGAGACATATCACCCAACTGACGAGTTCGAGAATACAGGAGGTAGGTTTACAAATGGCACAACCTTAATTAAATTATAAAATCGTGAGTTGGCAACAGAGACACACATGATAGCTTATTATAAATGTTCGTAGGGTTATCATTGACATATACGATAATTCATTTATAACATTGAAATTTCCAGATAAACCCAACGAGAATACTGCAGAGTATGCTGAAAGAAATCAGCAAACGCCAGTACACGAAACTGAGGACTCACAAATGAAATACCAAGAGGATGATGAGGGCCGAAGAACGAATGAGTATCCACCTTATAACCCAGGCAAGAAGTCATTTACATGTACAGGCATTTAAACTGCCCCTTACTTTCAATATTCAATATACATGCAAGCTTTATCCGAGTAGGAGTTTACTTTGCACAACCTTTTGGGACATTGACTACCGGTATAATAAACAGTTCTACTTCAATATTTTAAAATCAAATCCAAACACAAGCAGTGGCCTTTTAACACAGATAATTGTAAGTAAGGAATCAGATTCAATTACGACTAGACTTTATTGCCTCACGAGCCACAGCTACAACATGTACACGTGTGAAAATATGCCCCAATGAGACTTGTCATAAAGTACTATACCCGTGCCACAGCTAAAGAATACACGCGTACAAAATTACATGTAGTTTCCTGCAATGCTTTGCCGACAAACTGTGTCAGGTTTGTTATGTCCATACCCATTACATACATAATGTGTTGAGTCTCTGCTCCGTATTCAATAATAAACTAGATCAAACGTGCTCAGAGAGCACAGCGTCGCTAGACCAATGTTGACTCATGGGCAATAAAGATGTTTACCTTGCAATCAAAGCATTAAATCAGAAAAAGTCTTATTTGATGTGTGATTCATCCTACATGTATGCTCTCAGCATCGGATTGCAGGTATTTTCTAAATATAGCTATAGTGAATATTTCTTGCCCATGAGTCAAGATTAATATCTATAGTGACCGGTCGGTCGGTCGGTCGGTCACAAAAAATAACAGTCATTCTTTCTTCATTCATGTTCCGGAGATTAAAAAATCGCAAACATGTGAAATACTTTACAACCATTTACTAACACTAGTAAGTTGCATTTTCAGAAAATCTTTATGGCCGGAACCGAGGTTATCAGGCACCCATTTATGGGGGGTATCCGTATCCCTACTATGGTCATCCTTATTCCTACCCTCGTGGATATCCACACGTTCCTTTCCCTGGTAAGTACATGTATATGTATTTATTATATATAAACTATACATAACAATGGGTGTACATGTACGTTTAGCATGTGTGTACTGACTATGCACACATCAGAATAGTATCAACCACTATTAGTAAGAAGAGACACATTGTTTATATCCGTGCATCAAATGAGTATGACATAATGTTATTTTTTTCCTCCCTAAGTACCACTGGCGCTGCCCTCTCCAGCCTACGTGTGCAAGACGAACGGCTACTTTTATCGGGACTCCAGCAGCTTCTACCAATGCCAGGACAATGAGTACACTGTCCAACTCTGTGCCCCTGGTACGTAAATACAGCTGACGCTTCTAATAATTCATCTATTATAAGGGGCTTTTTGCTCCTTTATAAGGATGCCGGTGTTTGGTAGCAAGTGATCCTTCTATACGATTTAATAAATCGCATTTGTTTCAGAGAATACAAATAACTCATATTGCCCTTTCATTTTCTTCGAAATCGCTGAGATAGCTGTCACACAAAAATATCTGTTACGGTGCTTAAACATCATGGCCGAAACATCTAAATGTGAACGTACTGGTCTTCTCGGGGCGTGATGCTTCTTCTGACATTATTTATGACAGAGTAGATTACACCTGTTTAAAGATGACATTGCTCAACAGTCACCACCAATAACACCGACATGCGAACCATGGCTTTCTGGTCACAAATTCAGCTCCCTATCCACATGAGTTCCAAAGAACAACACTACCATAAGATAAAATTGATACTTATTATGTACAGGGAGTAAGAACCACAACGCGTCATACTATGAAGAGCCATCAGAAGAGGGCAATTACAAAAGGCAGGATTTCTGCGCGGTTAACATGGCAACCGTTGATTACCCACCGCCACCTCAGCCTTTGCCGACACATGCAGACCCCGGCCCGGAGTCAGGTGCAATGACCACTGGTCAAGATATGCCAGATGAGGTCGGGGATGACGTGAATGATGAGTCCATGATAAAGATGGAGTGAGGTGGGATGAAGTTTTAGGTAAAAAGTGTTTTAGTTTCATTTACTTGCTTCTTTAACAGAGAGTACAGATTTTTGCTATTGTTTCTACTTTTTATCACTTTGAAATTTTAAAACATCACAAAGACAATAGTGAATCAAAATTCTTAATACCATTAGGAATTTGGATTCATTATTGTCTTTAATGATTATTGTTTCATATTAAATTTCTTACTTTCAGGTGTAGTACATGACTTCCATATGGTAAACGCGGTATTCTATAAAACTGTATTACGTGTGCGTGTCTGCAGATTACATGTTTGCCTATAACTTAAACAAAATAAAATGGTTGAATACCTTGTAACAGTCGTATACTTAAAACTAACGTACGATTTACTATCGTTTGGAATTGTTGATGTTGCATCAATTCAAATTTATGTATGTGTTAGTTTAACAAATTTTATATATGTCCTTGTGCATTTTTGTATTATAAATCCAACTTTTTTATTTGACTGCACGATTGCGAATAAAAATGTATTATTTGTATACTAAAATAGTCTTATCATTATTCATGTTTAATCTGATTACGCACCGTTACATCAACTGCGTGTACACAGTACAGGCACACGCACGCACGCACGCTCACTCACATACTATAAACATACTCATTGGAGTAACTTCAAAATTTCTTTAGTACTTGGATGATTAACCAATACATGAGTAACATTTACATATGTAGATATTCGTTAGTTTCTATGACGTGTGCAAAGCCGTAAATCTTAGAATATTGAATGTTGGTCTGATCGAGCATACACTTCAATTCATGCAATTGTCGATGATGATGTTACAAAATTCATATGTAAAATTCATATGATACACGAGATTCACATCTAGTTTTGTTGTGCGATATGAACGAGCATATCACTTAGCCGGGTTTGACGAGGGGGGGTAAGGAAAAGGGGGGGCGCACTTTTTGTTCCATGAAAGCTAGTCCATCACATCTTTTAGTGGCGCATATACATTCCATCCATAGGCAGAACGTCATGCGGTCTTTTTTTCATTTTTAGCTGCGACTTCCGGAACATGTTAAAATCCCATTTGAAAAAATATTTCATGCCAGATCATGGATATAAGGTATTGGGGAAAATTGGTGGCTTCACATTGATAAACTTTGGAAATGTATGAAAAAATGTCTATTTGAGGCGTGAATTCATCAGAAATTGTGTTTTCCAAGTTTCTCTGCTGAACCGGGTCGTCTGTCATATTTGTTTACGATCAGTATTTCCCCCAGTCAATTTTCATAGTAATGTAAATCTGATTACAGATTCGTCCTTCCTCCCGTCTAGCTTACTTTTCTTTATACAATACGACAGAAACCAAAATAACCTTTTAATATTCAATGTCGTGTTGACCAAAAAATCGTAGCTTTTGGGACGGCAAATACCACTGCGCACGACGTTCTGCGCAACTGGAAAATGAAGAATTGACCAGGCAGAGGGGGTCGGTGCATTTGGTAGGGGGACAGGTACCTTTTTTTAAGGAGGAAAGTAGGGGGACCTGATGATTTTTCATTCTCATTGGGCATGGGACGTGTATTTTTTTTCACCTGCTGAAATCCCACTTTGACATTAGTGAATCGGTACAAATTATTCACGCGAATGGGATAATGTTGCTCACTTGGTCATAATTAAAGCCTCGTCTCACTGGTTCCGGCGCACTGGGAACTTACGCCCAGCTAATAAAAATCACTCTGAGGATCAAAGGTTCAGAATGTTCAGAATGTGTTCATTCTGAACATTCTGAACCTCTGATCCTCAGAGTGATAAAAATGGGTCCGTTATCTAGATTTTTCATCTACACTAAGCATCTGCTGGCTACGCCGACCCTACGCCAACCCAGCGTTCCTTCGCCGCTTTACGTACGTGTGACGTGCGTGTGACGCTTGGTGCCAGTACCCCACCAAAATATTTCTAGGAAGGTTATCGATCGGCCCGCTTTTTTACACTCCCGAGGTTTTGGGCTGCTTTTTTTACGCGAGGCGTACATCCTACATACACGGAACATACGCTACACATGAGCTTAAATATCCGCAGAAGCGTATTCATGATTGGGAGCAGATGCTTGGCAGATGAAAACGTTGGCATAAGCTTGGCGCACCTTGAGCATACGATCGCCTACATTCAGCTTGTGTTCAACATATTGTAGATGTATGTTAAGCGGGTAGCAGACAGTGACCACAAGGTCAGCGTAACCCCGACGCACAACCGACGCACACAAAAAAGTCTGGCTGAGACTTTTTTTGTGCGTTGGTTTACACCAGCCTTTGAGTTACTATATGCGCTGGGGGAAAATAATAATTTAATGCCAAAAGGGGTTACCTATCAGCAGATGCTTGACGTATAAAAACTTTTGCCTGGAAATCCGTGTCGGCCATACACAGAAACGGCTTAGATCTCTATAGGTGACAATAAACGAAGAAAAAAATCAGTGTTGCGACAATGTGCAAAGCTAAACCAACTATAATGTGAATATGCGATTTCTTATTCGCGCCACAACTATTTTTATCTAAGTAGAATATATTGAACCCAACATAACTATCTTAGCACAATTTTACAAGAGAATGTTCACTACCAGAATGGAACGAACAACAAACACATGATAACCAATGTGAATTTTAATTAACAAAATAGAAGAAAATAATTTTGAGATGTAATAAGAAACATATCCATATACACATCAATGCCTTAAAAAACACCTTTCAAATCCCTTCTTATACTACTTGTATAGAAAAAACATGGTAGCATAAAATGTGTAAAACAAAACAGAAATTATAAAATATAACATGCAACGATCTTTTGATAAAAAATGATAATGCTGATAAATACTTGAACAAGTTATCAATTGGCAAAAATGCGTATTTTTAACCTTGAAAATAATATGTCAGTCAACAAACAGAAAATGGCAATAAAGATAAAAAATCACAAAAATATGTATGGCAAAACATGTTAAAACATGAATCTAGGGTCAGTATTACTGTAAAACTTGATTTGTTTGCGCACACAAAACTTAAATAGTCAGCAAACATTAATAGCCATGATAAGTACATGTAGGTTCAGGATTGACCAAACCCGCAAATTAAAGTCAAAATTGTATATAGGCTAAAACAGCAAAAGTCAATAGCCAGTATATGTACATTTTGTATTTCATTTATGAAGACAATTAACATGGTTAAACTACTGAACAGAAATCCGTAAATAGATCCCACGTGTAAATGAAAATATGTTGTAATGGCCTATATTGTCTACCACCTCTAGATTACTAATGCTTTTATACCGCCTCAATTTAAATTAATTTTGCGGATTCTCATCGTTAATTCAATTTTATCTCCCGGGTCAAAATCATGGGAGGGGACACAGCCTTTTTTTATGAATGGAGGTCATGAGACATCAGTTTTTTTTCATCACATCAGCATGGGACATGACCTTTTTTCAGACAAGGTTTTCGATATGCACTGATCCCCACTGACTGGTAAATATCGCACCGTCTAATAAAGGGTTTCAATTTTGATTTATCAGTGAAACATGATAATTATTCACTCGGAGCCTATTTCACAGCGAGCCAAACCTTACATGTTCACATACGTATATTATAATTGCGTCGCTTCAGTAGCTGAAGCGAAAGCCTTGTGATCACTTTGTTTCTATGTATCTATATATCTATGTATCTATGTATGTCTCCGGACAAGCTAGAGCTTTTACCGTTCCACAGATTTGTTCAAACTTTACACAACTATGAGGTATGAGGCGACACCAAAGTGATTCGATTTTGGGCGCTCTGCCAATTAAATTGTGTATTTTAGAAGGCCATTTATGACATTTTACTTATATTCAATGCACTTAGCCAACGTCATGGTACGTCGAGCGTCAGAGAGTAAACCTACAGAATGACGTAAAACGTGTCAAACGTTAACCCATTTGATAGTAATTACGCCAGACGTCACGTCTTACGAACGCCATCAAAACAAATAAACAATCCATGCCATCAATGTTTATTATTTTAATAATGCCCCTAAGTAAAGAAACAATTATCAAACGGCGACGGCAACAGAGTAGAGAATGTTGCTATAATAAAGCATTTAAACTTCATTTGTGTTTATATCATACGCTTCCCTATGTAGTGTTCCTGTCCATCGTGCTTATAACGTAATACAATAAAAACGTAAATTATCAAATGCTCAAAGGTGCTGGGACTAATTTTGTACTCCAATGAGTACGTTTCTGAAGCTGAAGCAAAAGCCTTGTGATCACTTTGTTTCTATGTATCTATGTATGTATGTATGTATGTCTCCGGACAAGCTAGAGCTTTTACCGTTCCACAGATTTCGTTCAAACTTTACACAACTATGAGGTATGAGGCGACACCGAAGTGATTCGATTTTGGGCGCTCTGCCAATTAAATTGTGTATTTTAGAAGGCCATTTATGACATTTTACTTATATTCAATGCACTTAGCCAACAAGAGAAAAATCAATACTCAGCCTAGCAGCAATGTCTATAGCCAACATGATAAAATCAATACCTGCTGCAAATTAATAAAATCAATTCAGCATTTGTGGTTGATTACAGTATTGTGTACTTTTAATCAAGATTTCCATAACATTTTACTCAACTTTTAACAGTTGAACTTGATTAACAGTAAAGTATGCATCGTTTCATTATAGACTCTATATCTTAATTGCCCATATAAATCAACGTTGTTCTAGCGACGCCGTGTTCTTTCTAGTTTGAGATTTGAGTACGTTAGGGACGATCAACCAGTTCATTTCTGACATTATGTTTTGAGGAGTTCATTATGTCATAATATGTCATAATATATGTTACTGTTTTTATTTTTTCCCTTTTTTTAAAAAAAAATCAGCATGCATTAACGTGGTCCTGGACAGTAAAGGGGTGCATTATGTTTACACTCACTATACTAGTAATCAGCTGTGATCAGCTGTGATCAGCGGTTGTGAACAGTGTTTGTTACCTATTTTAGTAGATGATATTTACTTCCTGTTTTGTTTTGTGAAAACATGTATTATACTTAAAATCATGTTTCGTATTTTACCCTGCTTTGATTGATTTTTAGGACCTAAAATATTCAATATCCTTTTAAATGGAAGGTAACCTACATCAAATTTATACTATTTTAAAAGCTTTTGATAATATCTTCCCATATGATACAAAAATATTACTCTAAAAATATTTTGGAGCAGAATTTTTTAAGGTAATATTAGAATCTTGAATATAACTCTATGTAAATGGTCTGTTCACACATGCCACACATGCCTCGCGTTTTGACTTATAAATCTCAAACGAGCGAGGCGACATGAGTAAAACCTTTTAGTTTGACATCTACACATTTTAAACTTTACAATGTTAATCATTAAATATTAAAAGAAAAACTGTCCAGTCCCACCTTAAGTTTTTTTTTTAGTTAGAAATAATATTTATATGCAGACACACAGAAAGTACTGGTATGTCATCTCCGTATTTCATTGTCATAATTATGTTTTATCTACTGTTTCCTTTTGAATACGTAGGTCAAAACTGTTCAACAATAATTATTTCTCATTCACAGCTGTCGATGATTAAAGATGAGTTGTCAAAATAGGTCCGTGTTTTCATGGAATCGTAATGTATTTTCGGGCACCATAATTCGTTTTCGAAACTGGTAACTTAAAATGTATTATATGCCTCATACTATATATTTTGTAAACAAAGAAATAAATGAAGAATTATTTTCAGATAAGATTTATTTTGATGTGACAATGAAAAAACAACGAATATTTTCTATGAGAAATGTATTTTTTTATTTATTAACATTGATAAAATACAATGATATTACAACAAATTTTATTAAAATCTTTAATTCAATCGAAATGTTCAGAAATGTTTCCATTAACTTCGAAACGAGGAACAACTTAATTTTGAATATTTTTCCAAACTAACTAGCTGTTTTTAAGAAATATGTGTTTACTAGTAATAATCACGTTGCTCACGTTCCACGATGCGCTCGTAGGGGCGAGTGTACAAGCGCATTGTGTAGAGGAAATATTCATACAAGTGCATGTCGGGACCGGCCTGTCGGACGATTCGCCTGCTGTTCCACATGGCGGCGATCAGCACAATCTGCATACATGGCACAAGCACACAGAACACAAACATGGCCATGGTGGAGAAAAACAGTGCTGGTGCCATCGTTGGTGACACCATCAGCTGTTCCGTGTCCCAGAAACGCAGACGTCTGCTCATGAGTGCAATACTGGTTGTAGCCGCCTTAGCCCAGCTGGAGTATTGTTCACAGATGTCGCCGAGGCTATGTATCCCAATGTAGATGATGCCAAAGAAAGCTACTACAAAAAAGATTATGGCAACAACAACGAGCCTGTTGAAGATGAGGGATACAGTCTGGACGGTGACCAATAGGTGGCGGCTCAGCCCCAGCACCTTGATGAAGTTGAAAATACACAGTGTGAGCGTGATGGACCCGATGTAGAAATAGGCTTGATAGAGCTTGGCTATATCGTACCAGTTCATGAAGCCTTCCCATTTGTTGGCATATTGACGAGCCATGGCCTTCTCCATAGCCACTATCTTGGCCACATACAAGCAAATGTTCACCATTGTGAGAGTGACGATGGTGAGCTCGGGCCAGGAGCTTTGCAGCTTGGCTGCATAGGTAAGTGTCTCGTCCCATAAGATGTGCACGAGTCGCCATGCAAACACAAATACAAACACCCAGAACAGCAGCTGGATCACTAGCAGATAGACCTCGCCGGTGTCCCTGATGGGGTTGTAGAGCCGGGCAGTGATGATGTTGCTGACGTCTGGTTCCACTTGCCCCACTGCGGTCACCTCCAACAACAGTGGAATGATCTGGAAGAGCTTCACGGCTGGGTTGTACAGTGAGAACTCCACAAAAAGCGCTGCCGTATGTTCGTCCAGCCAGTTGTGCTCATTGAGATGCTTCACAATCTGCAGTGACTCGGTGTAATTGGTGGTAAGTTCGGCCACATAACCACCTCCAGAGTAGTAATGGTGCCTTCCATACATGCTCGGTGTGCTCAGGTTAGATGCTGTTTCATAGCGCCATGCATTTGCCATCATTTTTGAAATGGGGTCAATGTAGAAGATGACTTCAGACTGCCAGCCGCGGTAGTAGTTCATCTGGTCCTCGTCCTGAGAGCTGTAGGGCGCTTGCTGACAGGGCAGTGTGGGCCAGTAGCCATCATCGCCGCAGCCAGGTTGTGGCTGCTGCCTGCTGCGTCGGAGCTGGCGGAGTCTGATCACACCCACCATGACATTGGACAGGTCCAAGGTGTATGACCACAGATGCCCTGTTAAATAACTGGGATACAGCATCGTCTCGAGCAGTGTGGTGTTCAGGTATTGCCATATGTCATCGTATGTTCGCACCTGCATGAAAGGGATGGTATTAAGTAGTGTGCCCTCCAGTTGGTGGTTCACTAATGACCGGTACATACCATGACAATGCCCTTGATGGTGGCCATGTATAACAACAAAGAGAAGAATGACAAAAAGCAGGATAGAAGAAGGTATCTTTGAACACAGTGTCCATGTATTTTTCTTTCATCATGCGCTCACCAACCGCATTAACAAGTCTGACATCAGGTAGCTTTCTTGCTGTCACCACAATTTTTTCCTCGTGTTTGTTCAAATCCTCCATATGAAGCTCTTTATCAACTTCAACATGATGCTTGAAGTTTTTATGTCGTTCCATAGGTTTTACTCTCTGCATGCGACCAAAGTAAAGATATAAGCCGATAAGTACGGCTTTCACAGGTTGCAAGACAACAAAGTTGAAGAGCAGAGCTATGATGGCGGTAACGAGAAGCTGGCCAACATGGGCTTGCCCATAGTTGTAGGAGCGCGTCACCACGATGATGGTTGACGCCACTGACAACCAAATTACCAGATGCCACGTCAGCTCTCGTGTGATGTATGGCAATCGGTATTGTTTGTTTGATTCGTCTGCTGCATCTGCTGCCCATTCTTCTAATCTACTCTCCACACAATGCTTGGCATACGCAGCTCGTTTATCTTGCTGTCTTTTTGTCAATCTTAGTTCCTTAGCCTTCATTTGTGCTCGTTTAGCACGAATCATCTGTTCTGCTGTCTTGTGGCTGCTCATTGCTTCCTCCATCTTATGAAGCAGCTCATCCTTCTGCTGGTGCTGTTCAATTACCGTTCTCTTGGGGGCAGTCGAGCCCACCATCTTCAGCTTGTCGGTGATCTGCTGCTTGTAACCCATGAGCCGCTCCAGCAGGCCAGTGCCACCAGCCTGCAGTTCATCGGTTTCCTCCTTTGTGCTACGGCTGTGGCGAAGACGGAGGGTGCTGCTCCGGTCTTTCATCTTTTCTCTGCTGGAAGCTGTCACCTGATCTGTGGCTTCCCAAACTTCGGACCTACGCTCAGGTCCTCTTGGTAGACGTTTGATCAGAAATGAGGAAGAAGAGGAAGGAATATCTGTAGACGTCTTCGAAGTACTGCTAGGCATGACCATGTCTAATGGAGTAGCTCTAGATGGGTGCATTCTCACCAAGTCTTCCATGGTCACTTGAGGAGTGGGCATGAAGCCCACTGATCCCACTGTTTCAACTTTTGGAGCTTGCCTTGCAGATTGTGTCACAGTTGGTACGTTTCTCCTGCTATCTATGATTTCCCTTCTCCTCTTAATTTCTGATTCACTTGACCATGATTGATATGGCGATATTCCTGAGCTACTATAGTCCCAATCCCTAGACCATGTTTCCAGAACAGCATCTTGGTCAGAAGGTATATAGTTAGCAACTTTTACCGGTTTTGGCACAACAAATTCCATCTCTTGAGGCTTTGCTGCACCTTCCTCTTTTTGGGGAGGCTTTTCCATCATCCCAGTGCCGCGGTCCACGTCCATACTCATAGACCATGTTTTGAGAACAGTATCTTGGTCAGAAGGTATATAGTTAGCAACTTTTACCGGTTTTGGCACAACAAATTCCATCTCTTGAGGCTTTGCTGCACCTTCCTCTTTTTGGGGAGGCTTTTCCATCATCCCAGTGCCGCGGTCCACGTCCATACTCATAGACCATGTTTTGAGAACAGTATCTTGGTCAGAAGGTATATAGTTAGCAACTTTTACCGGTTTCGGAACAACAAATTCCATCTCTTGAGGCTTTGCTGCACCTTCCTCTTTTTTCAGAGGCTTTTTCATCATCCCAGTGCCGCGGTCGAGTTCATCATCATCATCCATGTCTGAATCAAAGTACTGGAAAACATTGTTTTCATCATCTTTTACGCGCAATTCGTCATCTAATACTTGAAAGAGCTGCTGTCCTACCAGCCTTTGTGCATAAGCACGCTGGTCGTCCGGCAGTGGTTGACTGGGCCCTGGCTGAGTTTTCCTTGGCTGAGACATTCTAGCGCTAGGTCTAGGAGCTCTTGGTGTGGTGCCCTGTTGATACAGCTCTTGACTTCTCTTGAGAGAGACACTTCTTGGCGCATATGATGATGACTATCAGTGTTCCGTTAATGGGGTAGCTGCTGCTACTCTTGCTGATGTTGCTGCTGTTTCTGCCTCACATTGACGAACAAATTGCCTAGTGTTTGTAATATATCAAAACAATAATTATATTGCGTTCATAGAGCTACAAGATAGTTAAAACTCACTTGATATTTCTATTGCGAAACAACCACCTGACACGTGGCATGCCGCGTGCTAGACTTTTATAAGTATTTGCACACGAGAAACGTAAAACGTGACGTTTGTACTTTGTAGACTAGATACTGCAGTGCATAAATTTGAGTATCTAAACTCTACGCCCGAAATCGGAGAATTTCTACAAAGATTTAGACAGCTGTTAGAGTGGTAATTAAAGTGATACAACGGGATTTAAACGCAGTATAAACAAAGCAAAGTTGTTGAAAGTGATAAGTGCTATATATAGATCTATGAGCATGCATAATTTTCATGCATGCATATTTTTAATTTATTGGACTTGGGTACTGCAGACAGGTTTTGTTTTTAGCTTTACCCAACAGTTTCTAGTACCTCAACGACGACGGGTTGGGCGCGAGTTAAGCTGTGCTGATGGCTTCTATGGAAGAAATTGTGATATGTCTTGCCAAGGATGTGTGAAGCAGCGCTGTGAGAGAGAGACAGGTCGCTGTCTTGAATGTGCACTTAATCACTATGGGCACAACTGCGAAATGAAATGTGGCGAATGCCTCCATCCTCCTTGTGAATCTGATGGCACCTGTGATGGAGGATGTAAACATGGTTATTATGGAAAATTGTGTCAAGATAAGTGTGGGAAGTGTTTTGCGGGACACTCATGTCATCCTGAAACGGGGAAATGTAATCTTGGCTGTGATAGCGACTCGTATGGTGATAAGTGTACACCTTGTCCAAAAAATTGTCATAGTGGTTGTAATAAAGAGACAGGTCATTGCTTACATAAATGTAAAAATACTGAATACTATGGGGCTTTTTGCACCGAGTCATGTCCAGAGAACTGCAAAAACAGAATTTGTGCTAGGGAAACTGGCAAATGTCTTGCTGGCTGTCAAGGCAGTTTCTTTGGAGATCATTGTAATAAACACTGTCCCGAAAATTGTCTCCATGAAACATGCATGCAAAATGAGGGGGAGTGCAAAAGTGGCTGCAAAGAAGGGTGGCATGGAACTCGATGTGAAAAACCCTGTGGTACCTACTACTTTGGGAGAAACTGTAATTCAGTTTGTCACTGCAAGGATGAGACTGGCTGTGATCCTGTTGATGGATATTGTATTAAAGGCTGTGCAAAAGGTTACATTGGCTCTGGTTGTTCTCATTTGGAGGTTGAATATTTGCCAAGACCAATGAGTCAAAAAGAAAGCAATGATACCAAGAAAGAGGATGAAGATGATGGAAAAGTTTTTAGCCTTGCTACTGGAGTTGCATTTGGTGTTGGAATTTTGGCATGTGGACTTGTTGCAGCAATATTTATTGGTGTATACTTCTGTAAACCTAGAAATACGGAAGAAAATACTGAGCTTGAAGATTTGAGCGAGCCAGGTCCTTGAAGTGATGGTCATTTTTATACAATCAAATACAAAACATTAATTTACTATTGTCAAATGCAAATCTGGATATTTTTAATAATGCGATTCAAATGTTTATTTACTATTACACTGTTCCTGTCTATTTGCTGTCACTAAAAATACTGGAATATCTCTGGCCTTTGAAGTTTAGAATTGATCATAAAAGTTACCGTAGTTTCTTGAATAGCTGCTCCGGCGCTTATTAATTTAAAACATGCCATGCACCTGGTGCTTATTGAAGAGAGGTGGTAGTTCAAGGCCGCGCTTATCAAAGAGAATGACATCGGCACCAGAGTTGAATATGTTTGTTACCTACGATGTGGTATTTTGCTTGTAACCGATTTTGACTGTAAACATATTTTAAAGGGAAGAATATTGTGTATATCACTATCTACCTTATAATATGAATATACATAAATATGTACATACTATGAAATAAGCATGTTAGCATTAGAGAATCTATAGTTTAATAATTCTCTGTAACATTACATGATGGATAAAATTGTAAATATTGTATGGACAACAAATATAAACATAATGTACATACTACATGATTATTAGATATTGAATTATTCAAATATAAAATTGTGTTATTGTTTTAATCTGTTGGCATTGTATGATTGATATAATTACAGTTAAATAAAAAAGACAAATGAAAAATGAATATTGCATTTCATGTTTTGAAAAATAAAATTTACAAATGAACATTGAAATGTATTAGATCTTAGATTTCATGTGACACTAGAATTCAAAACTTTAACAGCCGGTAAATAAATTGCTTATCTTTAACAGCAAAGTACTTACTGTATATAACATATATACAGTAAACATAGAATGTTAATATTTCAATTTTGAGTTGAAGAGTCAAATGTTTTAAAATACGAATTACGCAATGTATGTATAATAAAACAATGTTGAGTGCTATATATAAAAAAAGAATGAAATTGGATATTGCAACAAATTTAACGTGTTGTAATTAAATTATTATTTTGCTTCCCCTATCTACTTTAGGCCTACTATACATGTAATTTACTTACAACTGTCAGCACATGGTAATGCCCATGATTTTTACCCATTTATTGAAACAAATATGTAGAAAAGACAAATTTAACTGCCACCATATAGGCCTACAGTAAGATCACTACATCTGAACAACATTATTAATTAATTCCCAGATAATACATACAACAAGATCAATGTAATACTAAGGACAAAGACAATCCTAAACAAATTCATTTCTGACCAATATGAAGGCCTACATGACTCAATCCCAAGAATTTAAATGAGTGTCTTTTTAATTATATCGTATTTACACCAATGTATTCTTAAATGCAATGTCTAACTTTCCACAAAAATGGAAATTCTATTGACATTATCTAGACCAAATCATCTCACACAGATACATTGTATTATGATCTACTAAACTCACACAAGGTAACATTAGTAACCTTTAAAGGTCAAACATATATTAGGACATAGAATAGGTTAACACAAATAATAAACCAGTAAATACATGATAGAAATTATATGAATGTTTCACCATTATAACACGTGTATTTTAATGTGGGTGTGTAGTTAGAATAATTACGTGGTTGAACTCCTTTTCTTGAACATCGATTTTTTTCAAACATTCTCATCCGCTTCTTCAGTGCAAGGCGAGATATTTTGTTCATCATTACCTTAGCATTGAAAAAAAATACAAAAGCAAAATTACTTTATATTTAACTTAGGAACAATTAGGATAATTTTGTTATAACTTCTAGAAAACAAATGCATATGTTATTTGGTAGAATTTGTTGTCTATGATTAAGTTCATTTGAAAAAAAAAAGTTAATTGAACATTGCAGTGAAACAAAAACTCAAATTCACTATCTTTATAGTGCTAATATATAATAGTAAAAAAAAAAACACTTTCACCCCCTTACCTTATGGTCCTTATCAGAACATTTCGAAGCTCCACATCCTGGGCACATATTGGCCAAAACTGAGCTCATGTCACTATCTTTATCTCTAAAAATAGTGTGAATGTCACTTACATGACTGTATAAATACACTGCTAAAAGAGGGGCAGGTCGTAACTTTACTACCTGTCCTCAACAAGGAAGGTGGAAGCCTCGCTAAAAATAGTCGTTGGAATTGTATTAAAGGTAGATTTCTATTGAATTTTTGCAGGAACCTAAAGATACAGGGTCTATTTATTTTCAAATTGCATACGGCATAACCTCAAATTGATGCCAACCCAACAAAGTGAGTCAGTGATAAGCACATCTGCGCTATGGTAGCGATATGCTGTATGCTCCCCAGGAAGTTGAGAAAAATAGTGTGACAAGGATGCCAATGACCTTGGTGTAAAATTGCTAGAGCATGAAAAACTGAATTGCGACCGTAAATAAACATCTTTACATTTACATAGATCTCATAAGAAGACTATCTCTCAACTGAGCCCCTTTTGGGCCATATTCCAAGCGGTCATATTATTTAGTCTATACTGTTAATTTTCTATATTCCTCTGCTTTACGATAATGAAATATACAATATAATAGAAATGAATGTAAAGTCAGATCTAAAAAATAAATCAAAAATGGTGTGCATCTACGAACTATCAGGATAAACACATCACATAGCATTTGACAATATCCACAATGCAATCTCCTGCATTACCTACCTTGTAATCGGTGGCAAGTAGGTTGTGTGGCAAGATTTAGAGTCTGCATTGATTATCATTTCTTTGCATGAATTTAAGTCAGCATTGTTTTTAGCTTCTTTGCAGACAGCTGCTGAACTACTGTTGGTGCTGTCTGCACATCGTGGGGTATTATGAATAGACCTGACTATCTTGTCCCTTGTCTTCAGCCTGATGTCATCAAATGAAGAAGTGTAGTGACCAGCATCACCCCCCGTTGTTTTAAAACTGCTGTATGATTTGGTATACCTTTTCTGCCTATTAGGGAATAACTTCTATATGGTAATAAGGGTGATGGTTACACTGTTGAGACATATGAGACTTTTAGTATGTTTGAATAAACTCATTTTGTGTTGAATTGACCTTAACTTTTAAACTTTGTGTAAGAACCTTACACACAAAATCAGTATTACGAAACAAGAATGTAATCATGGGTTATTGACGCATTGGAGAAGCAGGTCACATGCATAAACATGTACCTACATTCTCTTGATGTACAATTATATTTTAAAAAGCAAACAAAATGAAATATAATTTGGTGTTGTCTAGTGACATAAAATAGTAATAGCTCTGATGCCAATATGCAATGCTATGAAAGAAAGGGGAAGAGATGTTGATTATAAACACTATAACTAAATAACTGTTTTAGGCAATAGCATTTAGCTAAAATAGTAATGGCAAACCCATTGCTTTTACATGTAAAAGCACGCTGTGTGTTAATATTCAATGCCTGTGTAATTAAGCACTGGATAAGAAAAGTAAATCTGAAGACAAAATGTCATAATCAATGGATAAAAATGTAAATGTCAAATTAAGGACATCATGCCATTTCAAGAGTTTGAGTTTCAATTTTAGCATAATCTTGTAAACTATATTAAAAATATGTGGTACACATACGGTCGCAATTTCTCAACGCTTAGCCTTGGTGTTGATAATTCACTGCAGCGGTCTGGCAGGCGCAGCTTAAATTCACTGAATGACGGCTTCTTAAAGTTGGACTTGATTGTATTTTTTCTAGTAATTGGAGCTTTCTTGAAATAGTAATAAGAGAAATATACTATATTTTATTACAAAAATTAAATCTGCAGTGTCATTTAATTTATTTAGTGCTTTACAGAATAATATTTTTGATGCTAGAATTTACACAAATTTAGCACAAGGTCACTCATCTTTTGTGAGTTTTCATTCCCAATGATCATCATTTAATCACTTTTCAATCACAATCACATGCACCAATATTTCCACTATAAATTACTATTCAACAACAAAATTGACTGACTCTGAGAGGGAAGCTGTTGATTAGACTGTTTTTAGGGAAGATCCCACAGTCGTGGCGTGGTGTACCTAGTGGGCGAACATCACTATCTTCTCGTTCCTCTGTACACATCTGCTTTGCAAGAACCGGCAAGTGTGTGATCTCTAGATGCCAAGGAAACAAAAGAAAAACTAGATCAAAAGTGTTCAAAGAACACTGCGTCACTAGAACGACGTTGACTTATGGGCAATTAAGATATGTACTGAAATAATGTATACTTTACAATCAAGAAATTTGTGAATTTGAGGAGAAAACATGAATCAGAATCAATATATCTAGCAAAAAGATATTTGTGTTGCCATACAATAGTACTGAATAACAAGATAATAATCAATATCAGTTTCAAATCCAATAATCAATTTTGCTTAGTTGGAATATTGATTTTTTTCTTGCTGGCTAAGTGCATTGAATATCATTTAAAATGTCATAAAAGCGCTTCTAGAAAGCAAAATTTAATTGGCAGAGCACCCAAAATCGAATCACTTTGGTGTCGCCTCATACCTCATAGTCGTGTAAAGTTTGAACAAAATCGGTGCAACGGTTAAAGCTCTAACTTGTCCGGAGACATACATACATACATAGTTACATAGTTACATAGTTAGTTAGTTAGTTAGTTGCGTCGCTTCAGCTCAGCTGCTGAAGCAAGCATTGTGTTTCGTTCGTTTGTAACTAACTAACTAACTAACTAACTAACTAGCTAACTATGTTTGTATGTATGTTTGTATGTATGTATGTCTCCGGAAAAGCTAGAGCTTTAAAAAAAATTTGTTCGGCTTTACAAGCTTGAGGTAAATAAAATGGACTGCCTTTTCAGCAAAATTCTATTATTGATTTTCAAACTGATAGCCAGCAAGAAAAAAATCAATATTCTTGTTATTCAGTTCTATTGTATGGCAAGTTCAATTATCTTTTGCTTGATATATTGGATTCTGATTCTGATTCATTCTGATGTTTTCTCCTCAAATTCATAAATTTCTTGATTGTAAAGTATACATTATTTCAGTATATATCTTAATTGCCTATAATGGATGGTAGTTTCTAGCAAAAATACTGATTAATATCAGGAGATTGCTTCTACATTTGTTTGTTCCTAGTTAAATTGATACAGTTTTTTCTTCTTCATTGTTTTCTTTTTAAAATATAAGAAATTTTAACTAACATATATATATATATATATATTGTACAATAGCTTTGTTTCTAAAAACAATTAATAGAAAATGTACATGCTAAACTGCCTGATATCATTATTATTAAAATTTGGAATGTAAATTGTATGTAGTGTCTTTTCCCATACCTGGTGCATATTTTTCCAGACGACATTGTCCTTTCGGTACATAGTTTGGTTCATTTAAGTTAAAATCATGAAGAATCTCTTTCACAGAGCGGCCTATTAAATTCATTCCTTGATTCTTTTCATGTCTTGACTTAATTAGCTAAAGTATATAAAATAAATCTGAGAGGATAATCACCAACATATTGAAGGATTAATAACCTGTCCAATCGTCACTTACAAACAATTGAAAATTTCAATAAAATTTAATCGAAAATATATACATTGAAGCTTGGAAAATGTGTTCATTTTCTTCAATAAAGCAGTACTCTTGATGGAATACTCCCAGGAAATGTTGCTTATACAGTTCACATACCTCTGTTAACTGCATATTAAAAAATGGATCTGCTTCCAGTTCTACTGGTAAATGCCTTGCAATATCTTGATGACGACTACATGTATGGCGAGAATTCTACAATTATTGAAAATCATTCAAGGTAAAACAATATAATGACATTTCCAATAAAATCATATATTGTAATCATACATGGTAACAACAAATATGATAAAAACACAACATCTATGCCCTTGAGGCTCAGTCATATTGCTAAAGTTGATGTGCAGACAGTATATTTTTTTTTAGCATATACTGGCATAAGTATCTTTTATGGTCTATGAAAACACAGTTAGTATTTTGATTCTCTACATAGTATGTTTTAAATTAATTTCAATGTCTATAGTCACTCACATGGCTACATTCACCAAGTGCATATTAAAGCTTTTTTGCAGCAGCTGAAGCAAAAGCCTTGTGTTTCGTTCATTTGTAACTATGTATGTATGTATGTATCTGTTTATATATTTGGCTCCGGACAAGCTAGAGCTTTTACGCTTTGCCCTAGCGATACCGAAGTGATTTGATTTTTGGCACGTTGTCAATTAAAGTGTGCTTTCCATGATGCCATTTTGAGTCCATTTTCAACATTTTCTGCAATAGTTTTCTTGGTGCTTGTGAGAAAGCATTCGAACTTTGTACAATGCTTACATGCCTACTGAACATTAACTGTATTCCATTTTGGCACTTTGTCAATTAGAGTTTACCTTTCAGAGGGCCATTCTAATTATTTTTCTTTCTATTTTTCCACTATAGTTTCAATACTGTTTGAAACATGACCATCGATTTGGCATAGGGAATATA
This sequence comes from Streblospio benedicti, assembly GCA_019095985.1. Taxonomy (NCBI): domain Eukaryota; kingdom Metazoa; phylum Annelida; class Polychaeta; order Spionida; family Spionidae; genus Streblospio; species Streblospio benedicti. Next base: position 21,223,974 of record CM032659.1, read on the forward strand.
TTGGAATAAAAGTGCTCAGAGAGCACAGCGTTACCATATTAATGTCGACTCATGGGCAATAGATATTTACTTTAGCATGTTTAGAAAGTGCCTGCAATCCAATGCCAATAACATAGATGTAGGATGAGTCACACATAAAGTAAGACTTTTTTCTGCTTTGATTGCAAAGCAAACATCTGTATTGCCTATGGGTCAATGTTGCTCTAGCGACGCTGAGCACTTTCGATCTAGTTACCTCCGACATCTGATTGGTTGTGCATGTGATAGTGGGAGAGGGAGGTGGTGCCACGGAGCAGTCCTCCCCCACTGTGAGGTCATCTAAGCTTGTGGTGCTGGGACTCCTTAAATCATCATTGCATGCACAGTGACACCCGGGCGTGAATGCCTGAGGGAGAAAGGACATTAACTTTAATTTACGGTTATATTGATTCATTATTACATTTTTTTGTTATTTGTAGGAAGTAAGTGCTTCTAAGTGTAATAAGCTATTCCAATTATTCTGGTTTGTATATACAGCATGGCGGTGATACTTTTCTATTTCTGCTGTGGTTTGCTATATTTGAGGCTAACCCCAGGTGTGGGGTGAGACGTAGATTATTTTGGCCTACATTTGATATGCAGGTTGATATATACATATATACTAGTAGTGAAGACAAATGCCATGGTTTTGAAGTCAATATGCGTGAATCAATGTCCGAATTTGGTGAATATTGCCCTCGCAAGCTTGGGCATTGATGCATGATTATTGGCCGAAGAATCATGACAAATATTCATTATACCACACATAGGCAGATCCAGGTTTTTTTTGAAAAGGGGCGCACTTAAGGAAAAGGGGGGGGGGTATACTTAAGGATTTCATCAAAACCCTACAAAAATGAAGTATATTGGTGGGAAAAAGCCCCTCCCCTGGATCTGCCTATGCCAAAATAAACCTTCATAAACTGGTTTTATTTGATGAAAAATACACATTGACTACACCTAGTAACACGTACAAAGCCATCTATCTTGGAAGTCTGATCACACATTATCCGAGATTCTACCACTGTTTAAGCTATTACCATCACTGAAACTAATATCAGACACTAGGTTTATCAGATTTTGAAGATATTGACCCCTGTAGTATCAAGTGTGCCAACACATTATTGCTGAATACTGCAAAAATTCGTGCAGCAGTAATTAATTTCAGTAGAGCGATAACAGTTCACGGCTGGTTGCACACAACGGTTTAAAGAATTATAATCCCCCGTATACTCTAATGCTGTAAGAGTATGAGACGAGATTTAACAAAAATTTAATGCAAACTTCGTTATGCAGTGACAAAAACAGTATCCGCTTATTTAACAAATATTTCTTTCTGCCAGAAAGACTTAAAGTAGAAAAGGATGCGCCGAGAGCGCAAAATTCACCCATGGTTCATGCAGTAATTATGCTCGGCTGATTTTGGATATATATTAGCCAATCAGAGAACAGTATTCAAGGATGTGTCCTTGGTAGAGTTGTATAGTGGTTGATATTTTCCCTGCACGACAAAGGGCGCCAAGCATTAAGTCAGATAATGCATTCGGTTTATGTGGATATTAAAATCTAAGAACCTGCGACACCGTCTGACCCAGATGTCCCTAACCTCCGCTGCGCCTATGTTCGAGACAACTGCGTCAGACGGTGTCGCAGGTTCTTAGATTTTAATATCCACATAAACCGAATGTATTATCCAGTACATCGCTATAACATGGAAGTTTAAGCCAATAATTAGTCTGTAATATTGTGTTCCATTTTCTTATCAGCATTATCATTTCAACTGTTTGTTTGTTTTTTGTATAACATACGTTTCTAAACAATGAAGTGATGATTTTTTGTTATTATTGTTGTATAAATTATTTAATTTAAATCATTTAATTTAATTTAGTGTCAAGTTGGTGCAAAGAACTATTTATATTTATGAGCAAAACCATCACTCATTAATTAGACAGTGCATATTAGCCATTTGGCTTAAAGCCTTTCTACAATCCATGCACTCAACAGGCTTGCATCCATTATGTGTGTTCTTTTGAAATGTTTGGTTGTATCTTGTTTAGGTGACATTGAAATACAAAATTTCACTTTTTATGGAGTAAAAAGTAACTTTAATAAGCATCAATTGGTGGTATCAATAAAAGATGCATTTAGTAGATAGATTGCAGAAAGCCATAATAAACATAATGGGAGGTGGGTATATAAAATCAAATCAGACTATTTTACACAATAAAGGAAATCAGCAACAGAGTGCTTACGCTTCTGTTGCTGCAGCAAGCAGTTATTGATCCGTTATTGATCCGTTGTTCAGCCAGCATGAATTGCTGTGTTTTACTGTTTTGGGGTGATAATACACTGTCAAAATGCATATTAATTTTGTTAAACAGTAATAAATGCCTGAAGTTATGCAGACTTGTTATTTCAATTGGTTTAATTTGCTATGTGCCCATAACTAATACTTATAAAGGAAATTTTCTTAAATTTCGCCATATTGGCGGCCATTTTGAAAAAAAATATCATGGGCGAGGTCATTTTTTTCGTTAATTTTCATGGCCATATGATATTCTTTATATGCAACAAAAATGAAAAAAATTCATCTGCTGAAAAAAAAGTAACAGCCATTTTGTTTCAATTTCCTTCCACGTTTTGGACTGGGGGCACAGCAAAGTATTGATTTTATGCAATGAAAAATAAAAAATTGCTGTCAAATGTATATTAATTTTGTAAAACAGTGATAAGAGACTAAAGTTAAGCAGATTTTTTCTTTCAATTGGTTCAATATGCTATGTGCCCACAACTAAAACTTAGAAAGAGAATTTTCTTAAATTTCGCCATATTGGCGGCCATTTTGAAAAAAAATATCATGGGCGAGGTCATTTTTTTCATTAATTTTCATGGTCATATGATATTCTTCTTATGCACCAAAAATGAAAAAAAATTTATCTACTGGAAAAAACGTTATGATAATCAAGGAATTAAGCGTTCTCAACCTTTTATGTTTGTCACATATACATAAACATCATCGTTTTGAAGCTGTAAAGTGCTTTAGTAGAGCCATTTGAAGCCTTTACAACCAAGTATTATTTATGAAATAAAAATGGTGGAAGCAACAATACACAAGCAAATTAATTAACATTTAGTTTTTTTCAATATTACTATTTAACCAAGGGTATTTGAGTAAAACTAATGATGGATTATAGTTTTAAAAATTCTACTTTACATAATTCTAATGCCAAACCAAATAATAATAGATTGTCATAAAACGGCAAGTATTAAATATAAATAGTTTCAATAAACAAAGGTCACCCCCTGACGTTTAGATACATTTGTGTTACATTAGTATTAGCCGTTGTGACGAGCCTCAAGTTATGTGTGATGTCCATCATCATTTTAAGTGCATTGCACTGTACCAAACAATGACATTGATGTAGAATCTTTGACTGTAATGCATGATCCATGGTTTAAAGCATCTTCGTCAATGCGGGGTACTGGTCATCAGAGAATTACGAATGATATGTGCTAGCTTGCTGTGGCAAGATGTATGTTGCCATGTTTAGCAGACGTACATGTACATGTACGTTCTGGCATTAAGTTGAGATTCAGCGGCTAGTCCTCAAAATATTACCGCCTGTTATTTGTTAGGTTTTTTTTTTTTTTTTTTATAACTTTAGAACTGATAATAAATTCGCAATACATCAATACATGATGATGCTTTACTCCTGACTAGTCATTTTACAAGTCAATAAAAACATGCACACCTGACAAATGAGAAGACAGCTGGTCTCCACAGCAGCACTGAGTGCCAAGGTGCCGCTGACGCCAACATTGTTCTGAAACTTTGACCAGGAAGAGTAGTGCGATTCCAGGTCTTGCCCTGAACCACTGCCATTGACCTTGAAGCTTGAACTTAATGATGGCTGAAAACAAAGACATCAGTGAAACATTTATGCACTTTTATAAGATACATAGCTAAGACTAGATACTATAGGCTAAAGACTTCACAGATATATACACTGCATTCTGTGCTGTATTAGAAATATGCACGCTACGCACTTAGATGATATTGACAGTGGCCAAATATTTTATATAATTTAGACAAAATAATGTGTATATACCATGAAATAATCATTGTTTTCATCTAATACGTATGCACCAACATGCGATGCTTTGCTGCATGCTTTGTGTGGATTTGGAGGCCTCTAAAATTGATTGCAAATACGTGTAAGTAAAATATAATAACATAAATATAATTTTTATATATTATAACAATTTGACAATATCTTTTGATGGAAATTCATTTATCCTGGATATGAAATATACAAGTTCAACAATAGTTTCTAAACAAGGACAATAATCAGTTCATACACTGAGCTTTCGACAGCATCCGTCAGATATCAGGAAACTCAAGCCCTCACTAAATAGAGATGGGGCCAGGTACCAGATTCCTTCCATCTGGAACAATGTCCTCGCCCTAGAGGGGGAGGGGGGCGCGCAACCCGGGGATTTCCCGAGGTCCCAGTGTCGACGAATGATGTCAACCACTGTGATCAAGATGGCGGATGCTGTCAAAAGCTCAGTGTATGAACTGATTATTATCCTTGTTTATAAACTATTGTTGAACTTGTATAAATTTGACAATAAGTTTTAAGAAATGTAAATGTTTTTTTCAAGATTGGTTTATTTCATTATATTTAACCCCCACCCCACCCCACCAACACAACACAACACACACACACACACACACACACACACACACACACACACACACACACACACTCCACTGCTAAAGAGTAATTATGTAATCAAAGTGCTCCAAATATATAGCTTTTCTTATGTACATGTAGCTGCAAAAATGAAATTCATACATAATTAAATGGGAAAAAGCAGTACATTGTGAGGAGGATATTTCCATTATTCCAATACATATACTCAAAAATGGACAGTTGTTTCTCAGACATACGTGGGTTACCTTGTAAGGCCTGTACACGTCATCATTAATGGATGAGACGCTCTTCACACTAGCAGACCTTTGTGATGAGTTGCTCTTCAACTGATATTATAAATAGCATATATCAAATTAGGATCAATTAAGCTAGATAAGTATTATACCCACTTCATATTGATTATGAAACTATCATCGTGTGTTTAAAAAAATCATACTAATTTTTGAAAACTACTTCCATATCCAAAGAAATAATTAAAACAATTTTACAGAAAACGCTCACATATTTTGACTCAGTCTAATGAACAACTGAATTGATAACATTGAGCCTTTTTGGTCCTGCATTCTATACCATACAAAAATCCCACATACATAGTGTTCAGCCTTGCAACCAACCCCCTTCCCCGTAAAAACAAACATAGTTTGACTTACTGTCTTGGCTTTCCACTTCCACAAGTTTCGAGGAGGTGCCGCCTCACTAAGCCGCTGGAGCCCAGGCCGCACCTCGTGTGTGAATGACTGGGCGCCCGTGGACTCACTGCCGCCAGTCTGGGGGTTTACATGTAATTGTAGGATTAGCGTTTTAAAAGGACAACGGCTGAGGCTGACTGAATGTTGTGGTTGTGATTTTATTAGAGGGTTTGGGGTGTGCAGGGGTGTGCACACGGGGGGGGGGAGTGCATGGTGGGGTGGTTTGAAAACCTGCTGTCATTCGCGCTTGCTACATGGCATTGTTATATTTGCTAAACACTCACGCCATGTTTCTCTGTTATCATTGTAGATGGTATTGAATTCATAATGACTGTTGATTGTTATGTGATGTTGATTGTTTAACCCTGAAAATTATCTGCACGTGCAGTAACTCCCTTCACATATATATCTCTTCACATTCATTCTCATAGTTATGACTGAAAAACTCTAGATCTACAATATTTTCAGTCTTTTAATTCCTCGTCTATGATATAAACATGGTGGAAACGATCCAGTGTTAATTACAGACTGTTTCTCTTTTTTTAATGGAGCGTAAATGCAATCTTGGAACACTCTAAAAATGATGTCAACAGATTGATACTCAGGCTATGAGAATGTCTTGGAATGATGTGGAAATGTAATAAGCTATGATCATGTTTCGGCATATAGAATCATGAGGAAAAGACTGAATTTAATGGTTGTCTTTTTCAAATCAAGTGTGTGCATTTGTATACAACAAATCTCCTAAATATTAAGCAAACGGCTACCATTCTCGAAATGCATTTCCTGTGGCTGCGGTGAGGCCACAGCTGACAGTACCACAACAATCAGTGCATTCAAACGTTTGGCGTAAAGTTATCACGTTAAACGTAATTTCGGCGGTGTAAATTACGACCACCGTTTGAGCATAAATCTGCTAGACTTAATCAATTCATTATTTTCATCTGTTCATGATTTCATTTTCCTATTTCCTATTCCTATACATACCATAATCTGTTGTTCCACATGGGATGAGTTTATATGACTGTAACACCAACTTTTGTTTGATCGAACGGAAGTTTGTACGTTTACTATCGGTGACGTCATCTTCATTGTGCAAAGAAGTGTGGACATTTTGGCAGTACGTTTTCTTCAGACCTGGCGTTGGCTGTAGAAAAACTTTGCCATGTCAAGCGTTTCCGCTTTTTCCTCTAAAAACATATATAATACTATAACAACACGTTTGCAGCACTAGACACCCACTGATACCCATGGTCTCCATGAGATTTTGGCAGTAGAGAAGCAGGACTGCCGGTTGTGCCCGAGGCTTTATACCGACATTTTCTCACACGCACACTTGCGGTGGTGGCTCACGTGACATGAACTTATTACGTCACAAGCTGCCGCCTCAACATTGCTGTGCACGTTTTATGTGTTATTATGCCACTAATTATCTCTAAGTGGCCACAACGGTGGTCACTTGGGTCTCGGACGTGGTCAGTCGCGGTATCATGAAGACCGCATTGTTGCATGCTCTTGTCTAAAATATCTGAATATCAATAAGTATTTATCTCTCTATAGCTCTCTACTCTCATGACGGGCCCAAACTTTCAAAACACAGCATTACTGAGTAGTATCAGAATCAAAGTATTCCAGTCAAAGGAACTACATTTTTGCTCGTAAGAATTACCATGTAGCATGCAGCATATTTGATGAAGAGACGTAGCCACATTTTTTATTAAGGCACTGTCCTAAATTTACCCTTTGGTTCCATACCGATTCCATTGAAGGCTGGAACCATTATATGTCAATTTTCTGGTGGAATTTGTTCATCGTCAGTACTTGAAAAAAAATAGTCTGGGGTATTGAGTTTTAGCGCCCATTAAGGCACTGTCAAAAATAACCCATTTGGACAGGCAAAACCCCATCAATGATTCCATTGAATTCCCCTCAAAAGTTATCAACCATTATACCGGTATGTCAATTTTCAAGGAACGGAATTGACCATCATCGTCGGTCTTTGGGAATATCTATATATACTGTTCATATATTCAGTGTTACATTACAAAAAAAATGAGTCTTGGTATGAGTTTGTCTCCCAATAACTTGTGATTTGAAAAAATAAGCTGGACATAAATTACGATGATTGATCCCCTCACATCTAACACGAAAGGGACGATACCTACATGCATATATTTTAGAATGTAAACAGTTTTAATAAGTCATGATATATTGAAAATTAACTGACTAGCTGGGTGTCAGTATTTACATTGGAGGATTCGTTCTCGCAGGACCACTACCACGGGTGAATAGGTAACAGAGTGTTAGGGGCCCAGGGTTCTAGTTTAAAGACTCGGGGAAGGAATCCCCCAATCTAAAAGGCATGATAAATAAACTTGTAAGTATGGCAATTAACTACAATCTATGCATTGAATGTTGTGCACAGGTTATTGTCTGAATGTATATGTCCTGACAATTAATGCTATTTGTATGATAACAGAATAAAAACGGAAGAATAAATTTAGTCCAAGTTAATTTTCATTACAACAAATTCGTCCCCACCCCGCTCCCATTATTCTATTAACACAGAGTGCTAAAAACAATTATTTCAGTTATTGTCAAACCTATATATAGCCAAGTCCCACTTGTAGAGTCAATTTTCAAGAACAATGTATAGAGGATTTTATATCCCCGTTCCATGATGCGTTCTGATGCTACGATTTTAAAAATGAAGCAGGGGAAAAAAATGTACACATATATGCGAATTGTCGCATGAGTAGGGCCGGCAATCTATTATTAGTAAGACCTACGGGGACACAAATGGAAGACGAGTATCGATATTTTGATTATGTAAATTACTTCATGAACAAGTTATGTCATATTAATGAACATAAATGACAAGCAGGTACATAACCATACAAATGGAAAACCACGGGAGTAGATCTAGCCGCAAAAACGTCAACAATAAAGAATTCGGAGAAGCAGTGGGGATCCTAGCCAAAGACCACACTAAGAAGAGTCTCAAAGTATCGTCACTTTGCGGACAATTTCCTTTTAACAGCGAGACTGCCAAAAGGTGTGTTTTCTCATGACAGCCCCTGCACAGTATTCACCGCAATAACAATTTCATAAACCACCATTAAGTGCCAACGACGCAACTACATACATGTACACACATAAGCAATAATTTGTGCAGAATTGATTTCATCAATAACGTCATCTTGGCACACACCCAAGCCAAACCCCTGAAAAAATCTATTCAAAACACAAACGGCAATTTGTGTTCAAACGCCAAAAAAACACTGGTGATGTGATGAACATCCATATCAGACAAAAGTGGCCATGGCACGGACACGGCTGCGTCACACGCGTGCCTCGTTATCGGAGCTATATAAGCAGGCAGTGGCACTTGCAGACATCAGTTAAGAAATTAGTGTACGCTGTAACTATTACCACATACAGCCATGAAGGTCCTGGTCCTGTTCGCCTGTCTCGTAGCGGTCACGTGTGGCGCGGCGGTGGGAAGGTTTTACTTTTATGGAAAATACGGAGGTAAGATTTTTAAAGTATGTTCTCTTCGATTTTTTTTTTTTTTTTTTTCTTTGAAAAATTTTTTTTTTCAAACAAACTCAATTTTGGCTGAATATTGTGTCATCATATTTATATACACTACGCTTAAGATTTACATGTATGCTTTGGTTGGGCTCTTATTACTCACAGTCCATGATTCTGTAGTCTCTATACAGCTATGTATGTGAGAGAGATAGTAAAAGTACGCTTAACCGGTTTAATGTCATATCAAAAGGTGGTTGCTAAAGATGGGGCACCTTGAACATCTTATCGGTTTTTTATGATTAGCTGCTTGATGTATGGAGTGTATAGCATTCAGTCAATTGAACGTATCACATGCATCACCATTCAGTGCGGTCAGTTGGTCTGTGCCGGTACCGCATCATTCCGATAGGATCGTGTCCGCTCTGCGACCACAGAAACCAGTATGCATACGTCAGAAAACATACAATTGTCGTGTTTATAGGCCGGGCGAAAAGGTTTATTACTCTCCATTTGTCTTATGACAAGGAGAGTGTGAAATTTGAAATGAGGTTTGAGCTAAAAACAATCATCCTCTTCCACAAAGCTAATAATGATGGTCTATAACCATTACACAACCATTTTACACAGATGTAGAGCATATTCGAATGGCTGAGCTTTAGATATTTGTAACAGTGACAATCTCACATTAACACTCGACAATCTGCTTGTGTGAAGAAACAGTAATAGAATTACGCTAATTGGTTATTACCTGCTATATCCTAAACGCACGTGTTATAATTAAGACCAATTAGTTCAGTAACATCACGAATTAGGCCTACATGTATAATGCAAGTAAAGTGTACACTCTATTTCTTGGACTTATGAGATAAAGCTAGGTCAAATGTGTTCATTGAACATGCCTTGTCAGCGTTAGAACTATAAACATGTACTGACCTTACCATCGATATGGTTAATAACATATTTATAAACATGCTAATGTCTTATATTATTTACATCATAATATTGTAGTAATTTCGCTTACTGTCTAACCTATATAGGGGTATCGGAATCCTGAAGGATAGATATCATAAATTTCAAATATTTTAATGCTTAGATATGGTGTGCTCTTATCCCCATTATTTCTTATCTATTTAACTATTTGAATTTTACATGATTCATTTATTTTGGAGAGAGTCATGCAGGGTGTGTGTGTTTAGAGGGGAAGTGTTGGGGCGGGAGGTCATTTCAGACGTTATTGTCTTATTATTGTTATTACACAATAGGACTACTATATTATTAATGTCGATAAGTAAAATCAATGGGTTTCTTATGAGCAAAAAAAGGTTGACGCTCCTACATCGTCATATCTCGCAGTTATATAGACAGTATATAGCCGTGATTCAACGCCCCTAATATTCATGGAAGTGTATCACTAAATCTAACCAATAACAAGCACTACTACCAAAATGTTCAGTGACGCCTAAATTGCGATCATTTTACATTGTCAATTATCTACATGTATATATAAACAAACGAGAATTGCTTTTGCTTTCTCCTCTTTAAACGCCCCTGTTTATATTGTCGCACTGAATATACGTCCCTTATAAAAGAGATTCCCGTAGACCGACGATGACGTTCCTAAATAATATTGTTAAATTTGCGCTCACGTGTTCTCATTTCGACACATTCTGCTGTATGCCAGCCACCGTGGCAATAACCTAATGTGATAAATATGCTATGTCGGTGAACACAGCAAAAGTTTTTGGCGTCTTGTAATAACACCAACAGGTTACAATGGTAACATGAAAGTCATCTAGTATACATTGGGCAGCACACCACACAACAGCTTGCAAACGTCCATAATCTAATAGAATATATTACATTTATAACATAATCCATAAACTATACGACTTTTATGACATATTGTCTGGCAGGTAGCCATTAAAGATTGAAACATATAGCTCCAGATTGGTTATGTAATGAGTGATTTATGATTCACCCCTACACAAGGTCAGGCGCTAATTATGCTTTTCAGTCATATTTTTTTTTTTTTTTTTTCATCTAAACTATGTTGCACATAGTCGTCTGCCCAGGTTTGGATGTCAACCAAATGACCATATTGTTGGACCAGTCTGCTACCACTTGGTGGGTTGGTCCCTATTTTTATTTGCTAACTAGGCAATGAGCTCTTTGAAGTGACACTGGGTTGCCATTTATAACATAAAGCAGTTTACTAAATATCTATATACTGAATTATCCATATGGGACTTTCAGCTTAACAGTTTGCATAGGTATTTAGATATTTCCTGTCTGCCATATTAAATACTTCGAATAGATTAGATATAAATGAGCTAAATAGGCACATAATTATTTCATTCAAGAGCCATATTCTGAATGAAATGATGATCCAGAATAATACATGCACTCTATTTACAAAACAGTCACACATCAATCATTTCTCGGCAGTAATTCTCACAAAAGTATGATCTAGGTGCGCGTTCAGCTGTTCACCTTTTAGCGCCTAGTTTATGGGACAGTCGTCAGGTGGCAGCTTGCTCGCGTGCGGCACACGCACCTGTTAGTCACGTGATGTAATCCGGCAGACGACTGATGATTACGCAAACACAGCACGCACTGAAATACATTGTTTTATTCTATTACACCAATGCAAACCAAACATTTTTTTTTTTTAAAACGAAGCGTCTTCGCATGTCATTTCTCAAGCAGTCTTTATAATTTATGTTTGGGTTTGGTAAGATACGTTATGATGTTCTCACCCTCGTGTTACAGGTGACTGCGCCGCAGACGGTCTCTACTACAACGACGTCTACAGCTTTGTGACGTGCTCCAACGGCAATGCGTACGTCCAGCCGTGTGCACCGGGCACGCGCAACAAGTTCCTCAACGAGTATGTGCACGGAGGCTACTATGGCACCCAGGTGAGTTGTTTTTTTGTGTGTGTGTGTTTTTTTGTGTGTTTTTGTTTTTGTATTTTGTTTTTTAATATCGCTAGGTAAGACCAGGTATTTTATTGCCTTATGTGATCAGAAGTTGCTGTGAGGTGGTGTGATGGTACAAAAGTAGCATACGTCATTGTATGAGGGTTTATATTTCTTTAAGTGGTTAAAGTGTCAGACTTAGGACAAAGCTTGCTCACGTTATGATGGTGTATTTTGTGTTATAGTATGATATATACATGTACCAAGTTCTTTCCAGTGTGTACTTAGTAAGTAGGACTATATATTTGTGTTTCGAAATTGCGCAGCTATAGCGTCCTTATAACAAGTCCTTTTGCTTAAAGTAGGCTCTAATTGTGTCGGTGTGAAGCTGTGTAGAATGGAGTCTGCATGTCGCAGGGGAAAATTGAAATTAAATTAATAGTGGTTTGTGTAAGTAGATGTCATTCCCATATACCTTGGTATCTCTTAAACTTACAGGACTTCTGCTCAGTGAACCTGAACGACCTAGGTTACGGGGCTCATGCACCAGTGGCGCCGGTCCATCGGCCGTACTACTACGGCTACCGTGCTTACGGATACCCACACCCATTCTACTTCCCCTGGTAGAATTGTTCGAGTAAGTAAAGCTGTCTGGTTAAAGTATTATATAAAAGGCAAACATAATAATAATTAGAGACAATTGGTCTGGGTAAAATAATGGTTTTACATTATGCATAATTTCAGTGATATTTTATATCAAGGAGTAATTTTGAGGTCTCCTTTCTACACGGGTGACCTAATTTGCACCCGGATTTTTTCTCTCCAAACTCAAACGGTAGTCTGATTATGGCATTTATATCATGAGTAAAGGCATGCAAATGAACACTGATCCTTGCACCACCGCCAGTGATTAATCTAGACGTAGCGTCTGGACTCACTATTTTCAATATGACGCAAAGAATTAAAAACTGTGCCTTCTACGGGATCCATAAAATATTTATTGCTTTTCATGGTTATGTATAGACTCATTGTGTATTGGCCCTCGGACCCATTATTCCAAAATATGCTAGGCCTTAGGTACTCATTGTAGGCGATTTCTAGATTAAGCACCGGTTACACGTATAGTAGGCCTACCATTAATTGCAAATATTTTGTGTCTTTGGTTGTTGATTTTCTTTATCTTCCTTTTCAGCTGTGATGACGATTATCGGCTCTTGGATTCTGTTTCATACATTCTGTATATATTTCCATTAAAACTTTTGCTATTAAAATAACATGTTGTGTTTTACTTGTACGTATCCGATTATTAAATAGCAATTAATAAGATATACCTCACGAGTACAGTATTATTATCAAAACTATTGAAACATAAAATATAACGTAAAAACATATAAAGTAATAATATAAACCATGCTTTTTATTGTTTCAACTTTGAAAATACAATGAACAGTACTTTTCCAAAACTAGATTTATACAGGTTCTCTCAAAAATGTACATAAATAAATCATACAAGGTCATTCGAAAGATTTTTTAAAGTTTCTGGATTAAACATATTAAGACACTAACATCTAGTTCCACCCTAATATATACAAGTTAATGTTTAAATATATCAATCCTAAAATTTGTTTTGTTTATACTCGAACCGGAAGACAGTTTTCCCGTACTTAGTTGTAGGGGAAATGGTTTTGTTATTTTAAATCATTTCCCACTGATTTAAAAATAATTATCATATTTGAACAGGATAGACCATTGGCCCCAGCACCATGGGAGGGGTGTGTGGTATGTATACTACAATGATTTACAAACACTATACCATACACATTACTACTACATTTTGTATATAGAAGTGCCCACTCAATCCATTCCATTGACGCGTCTTGCCTGAAGTGTGCATTCTATAAATCTTCCAATTACTCTAACCAGCAGATGTCACACTTGAGTCGATCAATTGCGTTTCAGTTCGTATTTGTGATAACTGAACCTCCAATATGTACATGCAGATATCATGGATATACTTGAGAGCTTCTTGTAATGGAGAGAAAACATTCTAGAACTTGCTTGAATAAATCGAATGAACTATGCAGTGTATTCAGATACATGGCACCGACACTTTGGAAATCATACATGTAAATCACACACATATAGGATTCAAACTAGATAAAATGTCAATATTGCAGTCTGGTCTGCTGATACCATTAGTTATCATGGTTTCTTCCCAGCAAGAAATATGTTGTCATGGAGCCTTTGCCCTAAAAACATGATTTTATTATTACCATCATCAAGGCTTTACCATTTACCCAAAATGCATGTTTAATAGAATAATAACATGATAGTCGCACCTTAACATCTACTTCACCCCTGAGCTCGGTGGCAAAATCACCTGTTTTTCCCAATAGGCTTTCTGTGGCACTCGAGAGCTGAAATTAGAATATTATTTTCAGTTTACATTAAATAAGTTTGTTTATATACATAATTACAGTGTAAATAAAAGGAAGAGTAATATCAGAGATCAAACAAATAAAATCCATCCATAGTAAGGGTTCCTGGTTCTCAAGACTCATCAGACCGGGCGTGCGTGTTGTATTTGCGGTTAATAAGCTCGTATATGACGGACTTCCGCTGACCTAATAAGCCTTTTTAATTGATTAGATAGACTAGCTGTATGAGTCTGTTTACAGGGATTGAAAAAGTACACTTACAAGTGTCATGTTCTACTTACCAAGTTTACCGGAGATCACATACAACTTACAAATTGGTGGGGATTTTGTGTGTTCAAAACTTCAAGAGAAAACCTACTACTCGAAATACAAATCTCAGCTATTCCAAGCATTGTATACATCTTGCAACATTTTTAGTCTCATATACACTTTACACCTCCCCTCGGCCCCGTGTACCTGCACGGTGCCGGGCGCGGCGGTGCTCTCCATACGTGATGCCGTGTTCACCGTGTCCCCGAACAGGCAGTAGCGCGGCATCTTCACTCCGACCACGCCCGCCACCACCGGCCCCGAATGGATGCCTGGGACACAACGGGATGGGTAAATAAGCTGCGATACTGTGCGTCGTGACTGCTGATGGAACTACGTGTAGTAGGCCTACTTTGTGTTTTACTAGATGTAATGATGTAATATAACTGTGTATGTCATGAATTACTTTTATGAAGCAGCAACACATACACACCTACAATTGTTAACTATTATTATTATGGTGCGAGAAGATTCCCTTCACGCTAGACGACCAGTTAGCCCCACCTGACAGCTCGTACTGTAGTGGGCTCTTCACAGACGGCTCCTATAGTATTTACATAGGACTTGCATTGTGCATAGTCCTTAGGTTTGTAAGAACGAGAATCAACACCATCTCACAGGTCAAGCACATTTCAAACACACAATAAACAGAATGCAAACGTTGAACAAGGGCACTTTAAAGAATCAATCAGGATGAATGTGAGGAAAAATCCAATGGACACTGAACATTCTATTGTAAAGAGCACAAGAGTTGCACAAAGAAAAAAAACACACATTTAAAATTGCCTCAATACACGTAGACCACATTTACAGATTTCTCATACTCCTGTTCTAGTATAGTAGATAATGGATATTCTGTATTGACAATGAATATAGTATAGTAGATGTAGAGTGAAATAACTCTACACGACATAAATGTGACTCAATGTCCTTTCAACCTTTGAAAATGACTCGATAAAATCATTAGCCTATTTGAGAAGATACACCAAGTCCATATGTCGCTGATATTGAACATTATACACACTGATAACTTTATAGTTATTCAATTTCAAACTAGACACATCAATGGTCACTTTTTTCGGACTCCATTTGCGGTCGCGTTTGGTCAAGGTTTGTGCAAGCCCCATGTGGCACGGTCCCACGACTGTGTGTATTCGCCTGGCAGTCGACATTTTTGTTACTCTCACATCACGGCGTAACTAGTACAAGTGGTCCTCTTTGATACTCCTCGAGAAAGAATTTTTATCCCAGCAACGATATATGGATGTGCATGCACTTGTACTTAGGATTACAGCTTTGTGATGAATGACCATAAATATGTTGATGTGGAATTATATGAATATAATGTGTTCGCCTAACGATAACACGAGGAACATCACTGGCAGATCAAGCTTTTCAGACGAGTGGAATTTCATGGGTTTTGTATCCACAAAGGCTCATCGCGGACACACACACGCGTGCTCAAACATTAGAAAATGAATTTTGTGTGTGCGTATTAAAAGGGGCTGGGGGCGCTTCCCCTGAGTCACGTGGATCTGCATTTGTGCACATGCCAGCCCTATGTGTGGCAGCATGATCAGCCCCCTGCGACGCACTCACCGGCCCTGAGCTGTAGCCGCATGCCGGGCGGCCGGCCCCTGATGACGACACTGCCCGCGGCCGCCCGCAGCTGCAGCGCCATGTCGGCCACGTGCGCCGCGTGACGCTCGCCGTTCCTGAGCGGCAGCCCCGAGATCACCATGTACGCGTCCCCGATCGTCTCCACCTGCAACAGGGAGAGGGCGTGCCTTGGTATTCGATGTGTTAGGACGTAAATAATTATCAACGTGAATTGTGACATGTTACAATTTACGCCATCCAAAAATGGTCTAGTCCGTATACTGACTTGTGCTCACTAGCCACTCATAGCAAAGTACACGAGGAGCTCACCTTGTAGACATCGAGGTTGTCGATGATGGCATCGAACGTGGTGTAGAGGTCGTTGAGGAAGCTGACCACCTCCATGGGCGTCATGGCGGCGCACATGGACGTGAAGCCCACCACGTCCGAGAAGTACACGCTCACCGAGGAGAACTCCTCCGGCGCCACCTGCTCCCTGCAGCCAGGTCAGCGGGGAATACAATGTGTAATGGTTTTCACACGTAAACCAACCTTAACGGTCCCGCCCGACGTACCATTAAGTACATATTAAAGTGATGTTGGAAGCATAAAAGAAGGCAGTGTGCCGGTGCATCTAAAGATCCCATTTGAACGTTATTTGTGCTACGTCATCCGTCCGGCATCCGTCATGTGATTCACATCATACGACTTTCTGACACATACTCTCAAATGCAAGAATGAGAATGTGTCCCTAATTAAAAGGTGATGTTTCCCTGGCGATGGTTTCTTCTGTAGCAATCTAAATATTTAAGAGAGTGTACTGAACCCACCCGGAGGCCAGCTTGTCCGCCACCGTGGGCGGCAGTATCTGGTGCAGCAGGTCCTGCAGGTTCTGGTTGACAGACGCCAGCTCGGCCGTGCGCTCTTCCACCTTGTCCTCGAGATGTAACACATAGCCCTCGAGGGTGTCCATCATGGACTCTATTACACTATAACAGAGACAGATTCTATCAGGCATTATTTGCATATCTATTGAGTATAGCAGATATTTCAGACCAGAGGAAACATTGATTTCCGTTATTAATTCTATCGCACTGATGTAAGGATTGATGCACTAGGGATATGGCGTGCCTCCATTATAGGATATCTAGCACGCAGGTAGAAAGTTTCCATCCTAGTCTTTATTGCATTCAGCATACAACTACACATAGATAATGAATATAAGTAGCCCCGAGGACTTTCCTTCTCATGTCAGTGGCAATCTAGGTGTGTGTGAAGCTCTGCCGCATACCTCTTTTTGCTGGGCTTGGTGTGCTCCAGCATGCGGGCCATCTTGGCCATGTCGGGCCGGTCGCTCGGCAGCTCGGCCCACGCCGCCGTCATCGCGGGTCGCACGGCCGCCGGCGTCACGTGATCCACGCGGGGACGCGCGCCCGCGCCTGGAAGCAGACAAGGTACCTAGTCTGTAGTCTAATCGTGAGAGCACCTTCCATCAGCATGATGTTACATTATTAGTACGTCACTTACCCACAATGGTCTGTAGCACATTAGCTGGTTCCATGGTGTCTGTGAGGTCTGAGAACGGGTCCTCCCTCGTGAACACTTCCACCAACAGAATGCCAAAACTGTACACGTCGGACTTCTTCGTGGGCTCTGGGATGTGGGATCGCAGCAGTTCTGGGGCAGTCCAGAAGCTTCTCCTAGCCACGGTATTTGGGTCTTCTGGCTGTGTCTCATGTGGATGCACCTTTTGCGACTATAAAGGCAATGTTCCTTCTAATTGCACGAAATATGAAAATACTAAATAGAAAGACATGCGAGTGTGAGATAAACAAAATCATTTCACTATTAATATGGCAAATGGTGTATAGACATTACCACGACACGTATGGCTGTCAGTGCTAGAACCAATCAACACATCGCAAATAATGTGTTACCACAAATAATATGATACATGTATAGAAGTTTGGTATAGAGGAAGGGTTGATTTTTTAATCAAAATTGCCGTACATTATAAATAGTCTGAATAGGAAAAGGCGTGATGTTTTACTATTTGTGACGCCTTGCGCCCCGCTTCTGCTGCATACAGTCTGCGGAACTCCCAGTCGGTGATCTTCACGCTCCAGCGGCTATCAATCATGCAGCACTCGGACGTCAGCGAACCGTGAATGACTAGCTGAAAATGTGATTAAACACACATTTAATCAAGCAAAACATACCTATTTTATACATAAAGCTGTGAAAAATATTACCATATCAGCAATACCACTTCGTTTGAAAGTGTCTAATACAATTGAGTGTGTAATACACTGCGGTGCATAGGCGTCCTTGGCAGCTCTGCTCCCAAATAAGATTATGGAACTCTTTAGGCAGAGCCACAACAATATTTCATTCCCATTGGACGTTTTGCAAATCATGACCCCATATCATCGATTGCCCATACAAAACCCATGAGAGATACTGTGCCCCCACCCCCATCTCCTGCATCTGTCACATTATTACCTGGCCGTGCAGGAAGTTGAGTCCGCTGGCCACATCAATGGCCATTGCATACTTGAAGTTGTCGTCGAGGGTGTACTTGGCGTTCTGCAGTACGTCGCGCAGGCTGCCCTTAGATGTGTGCTCACTGACCAGGTACATGGAACCCGCGCTTGCAGACTCCGTCACTCCATAGAAACGCAGCACGTTCGTGTGCACTACCTAAATGTCCGTGATGAAAACAATGTATATTGATGCTCTCCTTGTCTCCTAGGTTTGAAGATTGTAACGAACGCAAATGTAGGTTCTAAAATGATTGTCAAAGTATGAACTGGGGATATTATTTGGAATCCCTTGTCGTGTATGGAAGTATGGTGGTAGCTGGTTCCCTAAAACAACGATTAAATTACACACTTTATTGAATATTCGCCTGAGTGAAGGGCTCGGTGGTAAGCAGCTTCCTCATCTCAAGCCCGTGACTTCAATTTTATGCTCACTTAAATGTGTTGGAACCAAACCAATATTGCTGACCATTAACGGTACACAACCATCGCACATCGTAGCAATTGCCCCCTGTACTTGTAGGCTACTATCAGGTATGTTTGTTAAGCTAACCTCCACTATGACGCCATCGATATCATTGACATCAGCGTCCCAATTATCATTGTTAAAAGACGCAGCCTGACCCTTTACAAGCACGCTATGACCAGGAGCTAATTCGTCCACTACGCCATCGTACACGTGTGCAACCATCAAAGTTTGTGGGATTGTGACCTTCCTGTTACCAAAATCCATTAATACTTTATATTTGTGTAGGAAAGGACAGCCCAATATGATTTTACTAACATTTTGTACCTCATAAAAATCTATATTGCAAACATGCTCTCCCACTTGGAAGGTGATATTGTAAATTGCTGTGACGCTTTGCCTCGCGCCACAGGCAGTGGTAACCTCTATAGTATTACGAAATGGCACATTTATCATAGAATCACTCCCCAATCTCTGTACTATTGATGAGGGGATAACACAGATGTCGCTGCCACTATCGACCAAACTCATATACTGCTCATCATTTATTGTCACCTTGACCATGCTGTTCCCTACAATGTTAATTGGATAAACCAACTCATCGTTATTCACACTAATAAAGTTACATTCAAAGGTCTGTGGCGGTGTGTGTAGCCTGGTCTTGCTCTCACCTTCATGCTGAGCTGCAGGACAGTCAGCTTTGCCGACCTTCGCGTGATGGCAAACGTATCCACAGAAAAAGTTCCTAGGCAGACCTGCACATTACTATTTCATTTGAATAGGTTGTACTATTTATAAATCATTTCATTTTATATTTTGCTGATTACCAATACACAGAATCTAGAATCTCATCGACCGTATCATATACAGGCCTATTTGACCGCGGTCGAAGTAGATTTGAGGTCTAATCCACCTGTTTCCATCTCGAGTACATGGCAAACGGCGACAACGTTGTATATGTTTTTGGCAAATATAAGGACGTAATGACAACTTCCCTCTTTAGCATATTTCAAATTCTAATAACAGCACTAAAACCACCACTTGGTTTTTAAACAGCAAAAGGTCTCGCTTTAAACAGAAAATGCATTAAAATCTAATATTTAATAGGGTCGCACAAGTGTTCGCATAAAATGGTTCGCTGATGGTAGCATTGTCGAGAGGTTCAAGCTGGTCTATTGACGAAGTTGTGGGACTTTATTGGCCGTACCTTTTTCTGCTTCCACACGCCCAGCATGGCCGTGCTGGCGGCCCAGGCGTACGTGACGTCAGACACGGTGGACGGGACCGTCGACAGCACGCCGCCGCTCGCCCCCAGCTCCAGGCAGCTCGAGCCCGTGACCTGGATCGTGTGGTATACAGACTGATATAGTTTTCACTAGACTGCCATCCTTTTTTTTTATTTCATTTGGTAGTCATAATGATGGATAATTTCGTTTATTGTTGCAATGCTTTTGGACTGGTATCGATTAGTTGGATTCTTATGTTGAAGTGTACACACGTTCGATGTTTAAAAAAGTATGAACTGAATATTGTTATTGGCAATTTTATATACTTCCTTGAACATTGTCAAAAACATGTACATTGTACAAGACCAACTTCAAGATAGTAGATGTTGGGGTAAACCCTATCGGTTGCAAGCGGATTTTAGGGCTCATTTTCAAAAGCGCGCGTATTTTGAATAGTAGCGGCGATCTCGTTTTTGCCCGTGGGCCAAACATTAAGCAAACATTGTCCTAATTAAAACCTGTACTCCATGGCTGGTACAACTGGTCAGATAGTCATTGCACTGACCTTGCCTCGCTGCCGGTCCCACGTGATGAGGATATCGTCTGGCGGGATGCGCCACTCGTCAGACAGCAGCGCGCGCCGCAGACGCACCTGCTGCGTCACCATGACAACCACAATGGCTGCCAGGGCCACCCCCGCCACGGGCGCCGCTATTACGCAAGTGGTGGATGAAATGTATAGGCTACGTAAGTAGGGTGCACGTACTGCGTGCGTGCAAACTACCCACCTCATTAGCTCCGATGGAGAATTATATAATTGGATTGGGAGGGATGCAGAATAAACCCCCGAGCCTACATACATGTCTTTGCTATTAACTTCAATTAAATCACCGGTGTCACCATAGGGAATGTAGTGTTATATCAGATGTTTTTCACTTTACGTACATGGTTCCAGTTTTATAATAGGTGGCTATATTTAAGTAACAAACAATGTACACGAGTACCTACTACAGTAGACTTACTGTCACAAAAGCTGTATGTAACACTTGTATGAACAGTGATGTGTACCTATGAAGACAGGTATCCGCCAGTACTGCGCCTGCCTCCGCTCGCTGGCCTTCTGGTCGGCAACGAGCCCCGCCACAAGCTCGGCCTCCCCCGCGGCGCCACACGTCATGTCCACCAGCACCACGTCCATGATGTGATCAGCCAGACCAAGCGGGATCTGCACCATACCTGCAGCAGCAGAAGGATTGGCGGCAGTATCAGCAACAGTAGCACGAGTATCAGCAGCAGCAGCAGCAGCAGCAGCAGCAGCAGCAGCAGCAGCAGCAACAGAAGAGGTGGAGGCAGCAACAGCAACAACAACAGTAGTGGTGTTGGCAGGAGCAGCAGTAGATGTAAAAGCAGCATGAGAAGTAGTGGCAGTCGCAGCAGTCGTGGCAGCAGTAGAAGCAGAAGCAGCAGTGACATAAGAAATGACAACATTAGTCATTACAGGCAGAAAAGTGATAGTGGCAGTGGTTAAAATCATAACTGAATTATTTTCATTAAGCGATAGTTAGTAGAATATTCCTTCTACAACAAGTTTATGACCCCATTAACCCCCCTATTTTATTACTGAACATCCAGGCAGAATATCAAAAAATCCCTCGAAAAATGGCAAAGTCCGAATCCGTGGACCATTACGGGCGGCGATTTTCAGGCTCCTCACATTGAAACGGGGATCCAACATTCACTTCTCCTGAGAAGTTTTTTTTTGTTTGTTTTTTTTTTTTTTTTTATTTTTTATTTTTTTGTATTCCGTCTGGAAGTCAAAATATCGATCGTGTTAATCCCCTCCGGATGAGGCTGCGGGCTGGCATAAATGCTCCGTTTTGGCTCAGTTTGGCTCTGTTTCAGCTCAGTCCCACAGTAGAAACCTCCGGATTGATTTCCGGATCATACCCGCGTGTCCAGCATTTTTTGCTCTACAGCCGGCGTACTTTCGCTCCGGATAGGCTTTGGCAGTAGTGATTGAAAGTCCAATTTGTGCTGGTTTTCTTAAATTACCGTCTTTCGACACTACGGTCGGACTGTTAGACTACGGTGTACAGCCGGACTTGCTCCGGATTAATTTTATAATGATTTTCAATGAGGTACAATCTGGCCGGCGTGGTTTTTACGCCGTACGGAGTGATGAGGACGGCGTCGCTATGATCGGTGCCGGCCTGAGAGTATTCAATCCGTTTGGCGTTGATCCGTCAGAAATGTCTCTGTAGCTTCACGGATGTTCGGGACGGCAGTTTGTGCACGCCTCCTGGAGCTCCCTTGCTCCACGACGGGGATAGATGAGGATCCACGATATCTTTATGGTTTTAAGCTGTATATATACCCACTGACTATAGGCTTGACAGAAATGGTTGTGTTTAGAAAGTGAGTATCATCATGTGCACTTATGTGACACCATATTCAACAAATTCAAAACTCACCCCGTGTCATGGTGCTGACAATCCGTCCTCAGCACAGACCGGCCGGCGCCTCAACTCTCCGTCATTTAGACTCCTGGCTGCATGTTAATTTGCCTATCTCGCACATTCCGCCCGGACGGTTTTAATTACGGCATCGTAAAAACCGGAGCATTTTCGCTCCGCTTCGTGGAAATGTTTACACTG
This sequence comes from Streblospio benedicti, assembly GCA_019095985.1. NCBI lineage: Eukaryota > Metazoa > Annelida > Polychaeta > Spionida > Spionidae > Streblospio > Streblospio benedicti. Next base: position 21,247,083 of record CM032659.1, read on the forward strand.
AACAAAGATTATCAAATTCCGGCTCCATAGCAAGATGGAATGAGCATATTCCGGGGAGGGAATGGGTGGATCAGCCCGGAAGCTTCCCAATTACGGACAAAATAAAATGGGGGGGGGGTAAGAGTTTATGATTATCTAATCATTTGAGGGTATCTGAGCTAAATTTTGTAACAGTGTTATGTTGATTCCAAGTTGTTTCAACTTACCCAATTCTTCACAAACTTCCCGAGCAAAGTCTTCATACAAAGACCACTCTATGAACCTGGAAAAGCGTACTTCATTCGTGAAACTTATAATGTTAATCATGGGGGCTACATTGAGTGGTTATTCAATAGAAAATGTAACTTATGTCGAATACACTCCCCCGTACAATGGTGTACAGCTGTAGATTATGGGGGCAATGGATGTGTCAGGGTGCGAATACATGTGGGATATTGCGAAAAAGGCCACAATTTTAGTGACGTGGGAACCGTTGATGGGCGCATTGACTGTTACAAAATGTTACATCTGCAGTAGTATTCTTCACATTTTTAGGCACATTAAGAAAGAGTTATCAAATCGGATGAGAAAAATAGGCCCTTAATTCTAGATTCAAGCGTAAAATGTGTAAAAAAACATTGATGTGAATCATGACGCTATCTACGTTTTTACCAACTCCCTCTTTTTGGCCACAATCTTCAAGCTGCCAGTGAACAAAAACAAAAGTTAACACATTTTGTAACATGAAAGTGCATAGCGGCAAGAAGCCATTTGGTAACATCTCTACACATTTGAGTTGACTGGGGGGAAAATAACCTATAGAGCTCAATGGCCCGTCGGCAGTCCGTCATATTCGTTCTGCGCACGATGTAGTAGCTGAAGCCGAGCACGGGCCAGGCGCCGGGGTGCGCGGCGTCCACGAGAGAACCCGTCACGCCGGGGTCTAGGTCGTCCTGCACGGCTGAGATCACCTGTTTCACAAGGTATATTGGGGGAATTTAGGGGTCAGGTTTTCAGGAAGGACAGGGGTAAAACCTCTGTGTATATAGACACCTGTGTGTATGTCATTCTTGGTGATGGCATATATGATAAGGCATATATAAAACAATTTAGTTACTAATATATTGTAATTACAGCAGGATTTGGAATTCATGTCATTGTTATGCGTTTACTGTTTGATACCACACTAGAGAAATGGAAGGAGCACCCACCCACAATTAAACCCCTGAATGTACAAAGTCATCCAATATAGACAACCTGTCCTTACCTCGAGCGTGGCGGTGATGTTAACGTCGACCACGTGGCCGGCTCGGTTCACCATGAGCGCGTACGGCCACTCGTGAGACTTGGCCTCGGCAATGGACATGTAGCCTGACACACCCGGAAGCGGCAGCGGCAGCAGCAGCACAATATACGGAGTCGAAATGCATGTGTACATTATAAATGTAATCATCACATCGCACCATGGAACTAGACATTTCATTCAGACTTTAATACAACCACAACCAACCTGGGGTATATGCTGCACGTCTCCAGGACAAGATGTATTTTGTATTATAAAAATGCATGCTACTGTTAAATCATTATTGTTGTTGATTTAATGGGTTGGATTACAGTTGACAATGCGCTACCTATGGCGTATCTGTAGGAGAACACGATGCCCGCCATGCCGCGGTTGGTGCGCCCGTAGTACTGCACCACCGACCCGTTCCAGCGCACCGGCTCCTCCGTGTCCGCATCCAGGCCTGGGGCGTGGGAACAAATCAGTGAGAGCGTCTTTTGATGATTGCACATTACAGTCATAATTAGGTTTCGCAGGGATTTGGGTGTCACTTTGAAAAAAAATCAAATGTAATTTGAAAAAGTTTGTTTTCTTTCCAAATGCGTATATGAACGGTAAAAGTATCATTTCTGCAATTAATGACATATATATGTATATAACGCCAAGATAATAATCTGACTGTAATTATATGTATATGATAATATATATATTTGATAGATGCAATACACACTTTAATACGGGTAATAAGACATAGAAACATTAAATTAAAAGAGTATAAAGTCTCTTTTTCCAAGCTAAGGATATAAAATTAATAAAGGCACTGTTAAAAATGTTATCATGTTCCCCCAGAAGCAAATGCATAAAATTCTTGGGGGAGTTAATAATTTCCCCAAACATAGCATCATTCGTATTGTTAACCGTGAATTCTCTTTCTGTATTAAATAAAGGGCAGTGTAATGTAAAATGTTTTGGATTCTCGTAAAGTCCACACAGGTGACACAAGCCTGATCCTCTGTGTTGTCGGGCCATATCTTCGCCAGGGCCTAGTATACCTGTACGCAGCTTAAACTTTAGTTGGACGGAGGAGAAGCTGGCTTTGGTCAGAAGATATAGAAAAGTATAAACATATTCATTATAATTTACGAGTCATACTTGAATATGATCGTCTGGGAGATGTTTGGAGTGGTATATCGTTTTAACAACTACAACATTGGTATTTGTATGAGCGGCCTCGCACTTGTAACTATATAGTTAAATGCCGGGCTGTGAATATGTACGTTAAATATCGCTATAGAAAAAAAAATGTTGGAAGCACACATTTGCCTCCACTATGGAAATCGCAGCTTTACAACGCTACCTTCGCTGAAGGTCCCATACGTGCGGTTCCAGCCGGCGGCATCGAAGGCGCTGAGAGCCGCCGTGAAGATCTCCGTGGTGCCCGAGACGTCCGCGCGCGCCACCACGCGGATCGCGGCCGGCGGCAGGACCACGGCTGCCGCGGGAAATATCTATATGTTGTCATTACTCAAGGACGGGGTTATTACTCTTTACAATCTTGAATGACACTTTTTTTATCATTTGCTAAACAACGTCCAAAATGCCTTTACAGTCATAATCATTGATACTTATTTGATGAATTATTCAACCCAGAGAGAACAGGGCTCGGTATAAAAGTGGTTGAAAACGTGATAATAATTCAAATTGCCCTGGGTGTTCCACAGACATTTATTGATTACTTATCTGAGTGAATGGGTAATACACAAGTGTTACTGACCTGGGTTGAGCTGAGCCAGCATGGGGTCATCCCAGCGCGTCACCGACCCGTTGTAGATGGCGACCACGGCGTGGCGGGACAGGACGAGGCGGGCGGCCAGCCCCGGCAGGTGGTACGCTAGCACCACCGCGCTGAAGTGGGACACGCCAGTAGAACGAGTGGAGATCGCAACAGGGGTGTGTGTGTGGGGGGGTCGGGTCAGAAATGCCCGAAATGTTATGACGTCATTTGTGAACGATCCCTAATCTTTGAAAAATTAATCATCAATCATATAGAAATATTCTATTTCGGCACATTAAATTTCATTCTCTTAACATTTGCATTACATTTTAAGCGTTTTTTTTTATTCTGCATCATATTCACTTGATCATTGATCTTTGATCTTTATCAGTAGGCCTATAGTTTTCACATTCACAGGTCCAAAGAACAACAAAAACTTCTACCTGACAAGAAATGAGCTGCACTACATTCATGTCTTGTTCAAAAGAATTGTATTGACCTTCACCAGTCTTGCGTTACACTAACCCACCGCCTTCCCCTCCACTCATACCTTACCGACGACACCCAGGTCTGCATTCGACATCTTACAACTAACCGTTGTACTGGACTAGACTATCTCTACGCTGATTGACTGTAATTATCTTGAAGGAATCCTACCATTCCGCATGGGTATTATAAATGAGACCTTCCTATGTTTTGATGCAATTTGATTCAAGAATATATAGTGCGTGATATTTTAAACTCAGTTATAGAAGCAATTCTGCTTTTACGTAACGCTCACCTATATGCACGTACTTCACATCAAGTTTGAATTTGGTATTCATCATTACTTGTTGTTACTACTGTGATCCTTTTGAAGATTACACAAATTGCCTTCGTCAGTTTTTAGTTTTATAATTACATAGGTATGATGTTACTTCTATATTTTTTCATAATAGATCTACATTTTAAAAGCTCACTTGTATCATATCATTTGTGGATATATGCTTGTAACAAAACCCGATGAAACCGACGATGGGAATGCGGCAGTATCTTTTATTTTTTAACAAAAATAACTATCACCCATTTTCACTAGATATACCGCTATATTATCCTTTTGATAAATCTCATGTTTTTTACCGATTTTGAAGCGCAATATATATCATTATGTATACGTGGAATGTATATGTGTGTATATTATGTGCCCAGTATTCACAAGTAATTCTATAGATGACCTGGTTGTACTACTTTGTTTTCACACCAAGTCTGGTTTTCGCATTCCCCGCGTACACTTTGTCATTTGATACCCTTGACGTGGATACGGCGGTATGCGGCCGTGCAGTGGCCCGTGTCCACCATAACGAGCGGCAGGGTCAACGTAGATAGATCAGTGTCCAGAGCTGATCTATATCTTAGTACCGTTTTTGAGGCTAGGTGGCTACATACCTGTTAGTCTCGATCCACTGGCCAGACCCTGTGATGGCGTAACATTAGGGTGTGATCAGAGTCTATAAAAAATATAATGTTTGCCTAAAATATCTACAATCCATTATAAAGACAAATGGTTTTGTTTTGTTTGTCTAAGAATACCCACAATCCACATATTGCGACTTGGTGCGTGTGCGTCACTCACCCGGCCGTGGCCGGCACGGACACGAGGTCGGCGTGCCGGGCGCGCTCCGCCGCCGTCAGCACAGCGTCGGACGCGGCGTAGTCGTGTGTGTCTCCGCGCGGGTCAGCGAACACGGCGGCCGCGCCCGCCGCGCTGCCCGCCTCCACGAACACATTGTCAATCTGCACGAACTCCTCGCGGTCAAACTGAAACGTAAACAGGCTCCAGGCCATATCGTGATGTTGCAGCAAGGCATTATAAGTTGATTCTACCGTGCACGAATCTGCAGTTTAAGCATGCACGGTGCCCATTCGAATATTGGATGTGAAAAGATTGCAACCCAGTGTGTGTCATTTATCAATGCCATAGTCAAAACCTGTGAAGTTTCTAGCTGGTGCCTGCAGCCAATCAAAGCAGCTAATTTGCATACGTATACCTCAAAATGCACTCATGCTGTCCATCCCTTTGAATATATGATAATTGGTGATTCCCTCAGACCAATAGCTGATTACGTTAAGGCTCCACAAAATTAATTTTAAAAAAATCCTGTCTTGTCTATTTTCCTACACATAG
>CM032659.1:21252381-21350148 GCA_019095985.1 Streblospio benedicti
CCCCTTTTTTCCAAAAATCTTAACTAAAGAATTTTTGATTATGGTCCTTCTTGATTTGCCCTTTTCACAAAAACTTTTACGTGAAAGATCAGGGAAGCCGTGGAAATCCGTGCACGGCTGAACTGAGACTACGACCTGCCCCCCCGCTTTCCTGCCACTGCTGTCATGTGACTGCCACAGCCATGGCGGTCACATGACCAACTAAGGACTGTCATTCGGCCTGAAGAAGCTCTTGTGACAAGAGCGAAAGTCTCGCCAAAATGTGAGTCCCAATGGTTTCTGTTGGTATCTCAAAATTCTAGTATATATCATGAATGAAGAAACCCAAGATGAGAGAAGTGTTCATTCTTTGATCACAGTGAGAAAGTTGTGCTGTGCAGGCGAAGATACGACTACACTGGCATTTCTCTGTACAAAACAAATCAAACTGCCATTTTATGAAAAATGTTCCTCGATTTGGCGGCCATTTTGGACGCCATCTTGAATTTTAATCATTCTGCCAGGTTGCTGCAAGTCATACCTCAATTTTCTGGAACCCCTAACTATGTTTCTTAATATCCCAGACCAAAATTACCACATCATGATTCATGAATATGAATAAATGAGATAGACACTAAACATATGTGCTTCGCGGCGGCCATTTTGGATTTTTCCTTATTTCTCGGATGTATTGAATCGTTCAAGTGGGCACCCCTTCTAATATTAAAAGTAACATCAAGACCTAAGTCTGTGCAAAATTTGGCACTTTTATCAGCCCAGTAACGGTAATGTTAAAATTTGACGCTAAGCCACCTCACTAATATTGCGACTTGGTGCGTGTGCGTCACTCACCCGGCCGTGGCCGGCACGGACACGAGGTCGGCGTGCCGGGCGCGCTCCGCCGCCGTCAGCACAGCGTCGGACGCGGCGTAGTCGTGTGTGTCTCCGCGCGGGTCAGCGAACACGGCGGCCGCGCCCGCCGCGCTGCCCGCCTCCACGAACACATTGTCAATCTGCACGAACTCCTCGCGGTCAAACTGAAACGTAAACAGGCTCCAGGCCATATCGTGATGTTGCAGCAAGGCATTATAAGTTGATTCTACCGTGCACGAATCTGCAGTTTAAGCATGCACGGTGCCCATTCGAATATTGGATGTGAAAAGATTGCAACCCAGTGTGTGTCATTTATCAATGCCATAGTCAAAACCTGTGAAGTTTCTAGCTGGTGCCTGCAGCCAATCAAAGCAGCTAATTTGCATACGTATACCTCAAAATGCACTCATGCTGTCCATCCCTTGAATATATGATAATTGGGGATTCCTCAGACCAATAGCTGATTACGTTAAGGCTCCACAAAATTAATTTTAAAAAAATCCTGTCTTGTCTATTTTCCTACACATAGGAGGGAGGTCAATTTTATTTTTTATTTTTTAGTTTGCTGATTTTTCCGTCCTTATATTAGGAAAAAATGAGGAGGGTTTCACCTTTTATTCTTTATTTTTCTTCCGCGCAAAATCTTTTATTTTTCAAGTTGAATATTGGGCCATGAATGAACTACATGTGTTACAATTGTATATGTGAACAATGTCTTTCTATGTTCAAAATCATAAAACATCACTTAAAGTTATAAAACAACTAGTATAATCAATGAAGTAGAATATGCAAACAAATGACAGACCTCTGACACGGGGCAATTTTGTTTGCAGCCGGGGGGGGGGGGTATTTTTTATCACTGGGGAGGCAATAAAAATGTTCAGGAGGTGGCACTATACACAGGCGGGAGGGGACGAGAAACATTTTATTATTTTTTATGGGGCCTAAGCATTGCATGCAGTTTTATATATAGGTTTAGTACAAAACAAACTGGTGTGCCGACTTCACCTTTGTTTGGGTGAGAGATGGCCATCTGGTAAGAATTTTGAATGAAACAGCTTATCTAAACTTTATCATGTTCTATCTTGTCAAAGTTACAGCGGGTTAACCAGGTTCTTAATCAGGTACTCTCAAATAAAAACCATGCCAAACGCTTAAAATTATAGTAGAATAAATGTTAACAACTCCGCCCAATATACGGGCTACACTAGCCTCATTGATTAAGACAGGGTTCATACTATATACACATAGATTTGTCAGCTATATATAGTACACATAACAAGGATCCACGGCATTTCAAGCACGCACATACATCTATCACCAACAATAGTTAAAGTTAAAGAATATCAACGGCTGTCCGTATACAACACACTTGTTGTTGTCGACTTCAATACCCACGTGGCTGAGAGCAGCTCACTGAGTTAGGCTGATACTCGAGGCTCGAGGCTGCATCGCCATCAGCGGTCGGGCTTGCCGAACGTTTATACAGATATGGCATATGCCACAATGCATACGATATCCATTATACTGTTACTATTCCCGACTATTGCAAAAATATACACATAGATTATGAGAATAATCTATTACTGAACTTATATTTCAGCAGCACGTAGGCCTATACGTAATATGTGTAGCGATGTATAATTTATGCAGTTAACTGTGAAAGAAATTACGCTTAGCTACATCGATTGATTTACACGTCTCACCCAAAGAGCCCACCATGTTAAGAGTCTAACGGTAAGGTGCCGTTTTGCTCTTACAGCTATGGCTTCAAGCCGATCGCCGCGCCATCAGAAAGGTCGGTATGCTCAAACTGACGTCGAATGTACGTTATGGAGGACGTTGTGAATATGTTTCTTATATTGTAAATTTAGACGTATTTCTAGTCGTTTATCCACAACTATGACACTAATATTATTTAACAATTATAAAAACTTATGTTTTATTCCTAAAACTAGGCACAATGCACATTATTATTCGTGTAATGATTATGCCAGTAACAATATAAGAACAGATTTATGTTTATTTATTTATACTTCAAACACCATATTCCATATGAAGTCACAATCCTCTTAGGGATTCCTCCGCCATCCTCTCCACTCGCCGCGTCACATTGAATCCCAGCCCGGCACGTCAAGCATAACTAAGACCAAGCCCCGCATACTGGATACAGCCTCGAATGTACTGGACACGCACCCAACGCTCCTCTCAGCTTAAGCCCTGACGCCGAATGCATCTTTAGGATAACACAGTCGAAGCAACGCAAGCGCGACTAATTAAGGGAGGCTCGTCACACAGTCCACAATTTGGGAGATGCTATAAGGGTAAGTTGGCTTTAAATCTACTAGCAGTGTTCACTAAACTTTAAGGGGGAAGCCCGGAACATTTTTTTACTTTTCTAATTTTTAGTTAATATAGATGATTTTCATAAGCATTGGTAAAATATGATTTAAGAATTTTTCTCATTTTTTTTTCAAAAGTGAAAAAAAAAATTTAAATGTTTTTGAAAGGCATTTTTTGTGAAATATAACGACCACATATTTAGGTACATATACTGAACCACTGATAGTGTGTCATTAGATAGAAACACATCTCTTGTACAGAGGAGATATTTCTTTAAATCGTTCCAGCCTTAGAATTTTGAAATATATCATTTTAATGCAAAAATAGTAATTTCAAATATGACTAGCTTTTATGACAGATATTACAAAATGGCCTTTCCCAGCTCATTAGTAGTTCATTATGTGTGTTAATATTCATGAAGGAGATTAGGACTACTTTTGGTAGGCTCCAGAAAAAAAATCAACATCATAGGCCATCATACTGATAAAAAATATAGCAAAATTATATACATCATGATAAGTTGATTCAAGGAATAAGCACATATCTTTAAATCTAGTGAAGTATTGTTGTGGAGATTCGCATGCTTTGATATGAAATTTAGTAGGGTTATAGTTGAGTTTTAACATGCATGGTACTTTTTAGTACATTCAGAACCAAGTAGACTTATACAGTCTTTGACTTGGCCTGGGTGGGGATCGAACCCCGCTTAGCGACTATCCAACAAAGCCAACGCTATACCAACTACACCATATCCACAAGGCTAAAAACCTTTGCTTCAATGACGTATTGATACCCACTACTAGCTCTGATGTCATGTCTTACGTCCAACGTATGTCCATGATGGTTAATATCTCCTTTATAGTACTGAGTAGATCTAGTGAAGTATTGTTGTGGAGATTCCCATGCTTTGATATGAAATTTAGTAGGGTTATAGTTGAGTTTTAACATGCATGGTACTTTTTAGTACATTCAGAACCAAGTAGACTTATACAGTCTTTGACTTGGCCTGGGTGGGGATCGAACCCCGGACCTCTGGGTCAACTGCGCCGCTTAGCGATCCCCATCCAGGCCAAGTCAAAGACTGTATAAGTCTACTTGGTTCTGAATGTACTAAAAGTACCATGCATGTTAAAAACTCAACTATAACCCTACTAAATTACATATCTTTAACTTTGTTTAGCATATAAAGAGCAATAAAAAAATTGGAGGATGATAATTATCAAACCCAACATACCAATATGTGTTGGTAGCCTCACATGAGACTTTATTAATGCCTCACTGGACTCTTGTTGTGGTTTTTCTGTATTGTTCAAGTGAAATAATCTGGGGGGATTATGAAAGCCATTAAGTAGTACAATGAAATACAGTAGAACCTATCCCATGTGGAGACCTTTGTAAAAAATGAAAATTGTCCATGTAAGGCAGATGTCCTGAACAGAGAGGTTTTTAATATGGCATTGCAGTAATTGAAGAAGAGAAATGTGTCCATACAAAACGGGTCTCCTAAATATAAAGGTGCCTACATAGACAGGTTTCACTGTACCTTGGACCTTATTTCAGCATTTCAGCAAGTACTACTACTGGTATTAATTTCATAATATGAGAAGATATAAGAAATTGCATAAATAGTTTTCTGTTGAATTAACATTTTATAAAGAGAGGTTGTAGATACAGTTATCATCCAATCAATGGAATAAACATCTTTGTTGTGTCAACACTTTAAAAATGGATTGACAACATTGGATTATGGCATAAACTTGGTAAAATCTTGTACCTATTGTAATATCGTTCATGACAGAAGAAAACACAATCTCAAATATGGATGTGAGAAAATTTTCATCTATTGCTTGAATACAAGGTCACAAAATGAAAAAAAAAGGCTGGGGTCGCTGATAAATAATCTAAGATAGAACCACAGAATTTTCAGAAGTGACATGTGGCTGACGGTTTCTATTTAATTACCTAAAGATATGCCTATATTTCTGAAAATTTTGTGTTTAAAAATATTTAAAACAATTTTTTTTTTGAAAATAAAATTGGCTATGTGGTGGGGCTATTTCTTGTAAATGAGTGATGTAAAAATCATGACTCTGAGAATTTTTTCCCTAATTGATGAAAATGTATTAGGCTCAGAGTAATATTGTAGGAATTGACTCCGAGATTGGAGTGTCAGTTGTAGGATTTGACAACGAGATTGGAGTGTCAATCTTGAAATTGAGCATGCTGACGACTGATTGACACGAACGCAGTGAGTGTCAATCAGACGCCAGCATGCTCAATATCAAGATTGACACGACAGTGGTCAAATACCATTCTATCATGACTAAAATCCACACTAAACGAGTGTATGATTCGTTTTTATTTTAAAATAAATCATATCATAACGTTCTCATTGCCATTTTGACCATACGACTCAGCGGCTGTTATTCAGTTAAAACCTTTGAATATTTAGCATAGTTTTGAAATTATCCACTATAAAAACATTGTGAATGATAAAAGACGAATATGCGATTGATTTGACACCAAGAAATAATAAATCCAGCAACTGTAAGTTTGTCAAATATTAGTTAGAAGTCGGAAGATGTGTCAAAATATTTACTGTGCTAATTTCCGCGCATGCGCATTACAGCCCTTAGCGGCGTGCATATCTTCCCTTAGCAACGTGCATATCGTATAATTGACACGCCTGCTCGACCAATCAGCGTGGGTTATTGGCGGGGATTTTTGTACGGAATGATAGAATAACTTATATTGAGGTACCAAATAATAGTATTGTCAGTCAGTAGACCTACAGAAAAACTGTCAAGTTCTAACCTGACAACAGACAAAAATACAGACGGACTGAATATTTCTTGAAGTTTGCTCATTAAACAATTATATTATAATCTCAAGTTGTAGATCTAGAATAAGTTAATGTCTTTATGCATGCAGCAATAAGACAGCTAGAGCACCACACCCATCCCGTATATTCGTAGGTCGAATGAACCAACAGCAGGGGATGGAAGTTCTTAGAGTGTTTGAGGTGTCAAAATGAAGCTATATAGTTACTTATATTTAAGTAAGATAAATACTACTTTTATGAGTTGTAAAAATTACATGATCTATGGTGCAGTTTGTTATGAATTAACGTATTCACACACAATCCGTAGGTGGCGATAATATGCGATTTGAACATGTTTATTTACGTTTATTCTTACTAGAAATTTTCTTTTTACACTTTAGCACCGGGAAAACTATCATGAGGTAGTAATATTATTTGGTACTTGTCAGGGTTGCCACAGGACTTGAAAAGTCAGGGAAATTAGTTTTTTCAAGGTCAGTGAATTGTCAGGGAAATTTGAAAAATGGTCAGTGAAGAATCTAATTTCAAAAAGTCAGGGAAAAGTCAGGGAAAAATGACATTTCAGAGGAAAAATCTATGGCCATGGCAGATTTCAAGCAGTATTTTGTTAGGACTCCATAATTACTAATTCAAATGGTTAATCATTCTCAATCACCTGAACAAAAAAATTCAGGAAGTTGTTACAGAGTCTTCTTGAGTGTAACATAAATGAGGCAGCAACTTGTGATATTGTATTGCAATAATATAAGAAATTCCTTACTGAAATACAGATAAGATCTTTCAGACAAGAATTATGATTATAACACATATGACCCTGACTAGCCTTTCTAAAGGCTATGATATTTATAATTTAGTTTAAATATTCATATTTAGTTTCCTTTATATTAAAACAGCCACACAGAACACAACTCTGTTCACATGCATGTGCATATCTTAGACTGACTCTAATAGACTGATGTTTAAATATCATCAAGAATACAATGTCGTTAAGCTGAGACATTTAGACTGCAGCTGTTTCTGAGTGCTATGATCACAGGTTTCAATAATCTTTTTAAATGGTATTCTTGGCCTTGACAAAGGCTAGACCCTGACAGCAGTGATGTTCTCTGATGGTCCAGGTGTGCAATCTTTTATAACTATATGCTATTTCTTGATTATTATGAAAAATTGTATTTCTCTGAAGAGGACACTCACGCATCCAAATGTTGGAACAATCTTTTAATAAATTGAATGAAATTATTCTTCAAAGTCTATTTTAATTTTTAAATTTCCAAATTAAGTCTCCAACACAGTTATACCCGGTAGGTCATAATAACCAACAATGAGACCATTTGTGATGTCTGAAATGAAACATTGAAAAAAGTCATTTAGCCAACAAAACATAGTCATATAGCATATATTTAATACAAGACCATTACTTACATGTATGGTCACCAAATAAATGATACATTTCTTTCAGTATAACTACAATGTATGATTTAGGTCTCAGTTCAAGGAGTGTTTGCAAGTTTTGTTAAGATCAAACTTAAAATCTATCCATTTTAAATTTCCAAATGAAGTCTCCAACCACAGAAAGAGACGTAATAACCAAAAATGAAGATATTAAAATGTAGAAGTTACTACATGCCCACGATTAGGAGAAAAATCATAGTTGTCCATAGCAAAATATACAAATCCTAATGAAGATTTACATGTCCAAATCAACAAACTTCATGTAAATTAAAAAAAACTGATGTCTGGGGTGACTGAGAATGTTTACCAGTCCTGGCAACACAGATACCAGTCTCGGACAATAGGATAGGTACTTACATGTATCTGTGGCCCCGTTCTAGTTTATAAGACACATTATGCAAACCATTTCAGGAGTTTAAAACACCTCTTTCTTAGTTTCAATATACTAATAAAACAATTAAAACAATAACAATTACAGCTAGGAGAACTTTTAAAACTTGATCAAAAAACATATCATATGAGTTTTTGAAAATATTTCATACATTAGCTTCCATGTATTACAGAATAAGATCTTCATTTTTGGTTAAATTTCTAAATATTCTTATTGTTTAACTGTTAGTGTTCTAAATGTTTATTACATTAAACCGTTGTATAAGGTCGCTTTATTTCCTTTAGTAAGTAGTATGAACACTGTGACGAGCAAGCATATGTACTTGTAATTCTTTTGAAGTTATAAATATTCTTATAGTTCTGTTAGTATGTAACTATCGAAGGCAATAAAATGAACTAAAGGACAACTGTAGGGGAAATGGAGACGTAAATTTAAGGTATTATGGTCAGTGAAAATTCAAAATAAGTCAGTGAAAAGTCAGGGAATTTTAGGTCATCCTTTTTGTGGCAACACTGCAAGTTGTTTGGATGCTATAGGTTTTTTTTAAAAAAAAGGGGCCCTGTGTGAAGTGCTCTAGCTAGTCTTCTTTAATAGTAAATGAAGATTTATCGGAAAAAATTAGCAAGACTTGAAGTTCAAAACTAATACCAGTTTGATTTTTATTAAACTTTCAAATTTTGAACTTGTGGGTAAGTGAAGATGGAAGATTTGAAAATCACATTATGACAGATGACGTTACTGATTAACATAAAATCATAAATTAAAGCGTGTGTGTGTGGGGGTTTGGGAAAAAAAACTGGGTGGGTCATACTTTTAAATTTGAATGTTGTGGGGTGGGGGTGGGGGTCAGAAGTTTGAAAAGTATATTGTGGGGGAGGGGGGGGGGGGTCAGAAGTTTGAAAATATATGTTGTGGGGGGTCAGAAGTTTGAATTGAAAAAAATTGGGAGAATCAAATGTTCTGATTTGTAGACTTTAGGGGTGAGGGATCGCGGTTGAAATATTTGAAACGGTTCTTAAGGCACCATCAAGTCTCCAGCACATTGGACATGGATGTCTATGGAAAACAATTGAAATAATTTCTAACAGAAAAAAACCTTCAAGTCTATTTTTCTAATTTTCCTGTAGTTGTGGAGCATATTCAGATTGCATATAAAAATATTCCATGTTCATGAATATTGAAAACACAGCTTTCTTTGGGAAATAATAAACCTTTCAGGCAGCAATCAGTTTACACCATTTTATTTGTGGAAGAAGATACCTCCTTGCCCCTCTATTTTAGCATATAGCATGAACAGATTCTCACCATATGCAAGGAAATCAATAACAATTTTCTGATCAATATCCTCAATAGATTTAGGCTTTATACAGCTTATGGTGACCAGCGAACACTTCCCACACATTTATATCACGGTATTCAATCAATCTCCAGTTTTTGTGAGTTATAAGCAGATTTTGTGAGGAAATCAAGAGTTTTTGTGAGGAAATTGTTTACTTTTGAAATCGGCGGATTGGATTTTACACTGTAAATGGGATAAAATCATTTCTGAGCACAATTTTTGCCGTCCATGCACTATAAGAATACTTCTGGCACATACTGATGCGATTTATTTCCACTCACATGGGTTGGTTTCTGCTGCTGAAGTCTGCAATAGTTGAAGACCCTCGTTCTACATGGCTGTCCACTATCCGAAAATGAGTGATATTTTGCCGTATATTGCTTTGTTAAGCCCTACGTTAGGTCAGGCATGTAGCTTATACTTGACTGAAAACTACCTTATGCATTGCAACTATATAGCATTACCTTCTATATTGTGTAAAGTCTCCAAATCTACAGAAATGTACAATCAACAGTTTTTGTGAGGTGTGGAAAATCATTTTGTAATTTGGGCCAGTTATGTGGTTTTAAAAAGCATGGGATTAGTGTAATCTGTTTTGTATCAAGTTTGAGATACATTCTCATTCATATTTTTCCTGAATTACGTCTTTACAGCCACTATATTCGTCGTTTTCTATCAGATGACCTCAATTTTGAAGGTGGGTGGTCATGTATTGCAGACTTAGCAGCAGAAACCAGCCCATGCGAGTTGAAATAAATCGCATCAGTATGTGCCAGAAGTATTCTTATAGTGCATGGACGGCAAAAATTATGCTCAGAAATGGTTTTTAGACCGTTTACAGTGGAAAATCCAAACCGCCGATTCCAAAAGTAAACATTTTCCTCACAAAATCTGCTTATAACTCACAAAAACTGGAGATTGATTGAACACTGTGTATATTATCATTAGCCTTTGCTCCCCTTTCAAAATCCTACATCTGACCCCAGAGCTACATGTACCAGGGCTCTTATAGTATTGCTTAAATAAACTCTTCCTTTAAAAATGTGGCACCCCCTCCATCACATTCCAACAAGTTGCTCCAACTGATCCCGCATCACACTTTCTATTTGCTTCATATACCACAGAGTTCCTATTTAAAATAGATTTTCTTGTATGCATTAAATCTGGATTTCCTCATATTGCTCCATTTTATTAAGTTGATATCATTATATAGTTTAGAGGACATAAATAAAAAGACATGGTTGGGAATGATATGTTGAGTGGTTGTGAGGTACATGTATCTAGTTTTGTTCTGTCACATATAAATGTATACAAGTTTGGGGGTCGGAAATTCATATTTCAGGCATTCTTTTAATCAGTAGGGGGGTCATATGTTTGATTTGCAAACTCGTGGGGGGGGGGATCAGAAGTTCATAACGCCGCCGTCTAAAAAACTTCTGACCGACCCCACCAAGCCTTAAATAATGACTCAGCCCTAAATCTTTATTTTAAATGATTTAGATTTATTGGACTAGGGAATAATCATTATACGTAATTAAGTCATTGGACAAATGACCCGATGTCAAGTTAGGATTTGTTAAGGTAATGAGTTGGGCGGCGACAGTTCTTCTGATGATTAATACTGTCTTCTTGTCACCGCTGGATGAATAATCGAAAGTTATAAAAAAAGTTGTAAAATTTACGTTTTCGGTGCTTAAGTGACCCTCCTCAGATATAATGACAAACTATATCATTATATCTGAGGAGGGTGCTTAAGCACCGAAAACGTTAAAAAAATCATTTTTAAAACTTTCGATTATTCATAGAACAGTGACCAGAAGATTGCACTATAAATCATGACAAGTTAGGATTATATCACGCTAGCTGGCCTGTGTCCTACGGAGACTTTTTTCTGTATGATGGAAATGAAAACGTTGAAAAAAATCTAGATTTGTCAGTCTCACTGAAAGAGGACATTATGATTCCTGCTTGGATGCTGCTGGAACGTCAAGCGTTTAGACCTTGACATTGTTGATGCGAATGCTATGCTTCAACACCCGTGTATAGCGACTGAAAAAATATTTATAATATTTTTGTGTTTATTTTTTCCATGGAAAGCCTATCATCATGGCTATAAAAATATTGTCAACCGGACCAGTGAAACAAATGTTTGGCGCCTAATACGTTTACAATACCCATGGTATTGTACCCGTAGATGATAATATATATAAGATATTCATGAAATACCTTGTAGAACAACTCATCCAGCACTTTGGGGTGAAGTTTTTATATCGTAAACCAATATTCCTATAACGATAATTTGATTACATATCATTTTATGGACACGGCGTAATATGCATGGGAAACACAATGCAATCGGCTAAAAGTGCGTCGGGAAAAAAGGAGAAAATGTACATGAATCAGAACATACAACTATAGCAAGCAAAAAATTGCTGAATCAGTTTTCTAGTTAATGTTAACCAAAGGAAGTGCACGAAGAACAGATAGACCTATAAAAGGTGATGTCCTATTCAATGCAAAGGTCAAAATATTAAAAACGCCCCAGGAAAGTTACTGTAAGGCGATTTCCAAAGATAAGAAAATAAAATAAAAACATGAGCCACGTCCCCTCTTGCGTAATTGTATATTAATTTTTTATAGATATCTCTCCCACTTCTGACAGTCATTATGGAGGAATAGGCTGTAGGATATTTTCTGATATCTATGAGGATTAATGGGCAACTATTTGCATACTTTTACTACAAGGGGACTACTTTTAGTATAAACTGTTTGATAAAGTTGTAAAGTTATTGTTTTGAAACACCAGATGGCACCACAGATACTAAAATTGTAGTGAAAAATTGTGACATCTGCACTTACAACATCAGTCCACTTTTCTACATAACCTTGAACTTGTTTTTGATTGTCTCATAAAACTCCACCAAGACTGCAATCAATAGTTTGGTTGATTTTGGTTAGCCTTTGTCGCCTGCACTTTGTTGGTACCTCAGTGCATGCAGCAACGTAGCACTCTAGTTGATAAAGGCTATAAAAGTGTACTTTGTACATCAGCTTACTTTTCAACATAACCCTATTAACCTTGACCTTTTTGGTCTAAAAATAGCAGCATAACCTAATTTTCCTAGTGACTTATCATGTAGACACATGCCACTGTTGGTCAAAAATACGTTTAAATCATGATGAATGTGATTAAACTTTAATGCAGTGATGTAAATAGGTCGGTGTCCTGCGTCCCTGACGCATTAAAAACTCTAAGGACGCATCATGATTTCACCACGGCGTCCCGTGGCCGCATGTCAATTGCAAATCATAAATCCATTAAACTAAGCTCATATTTTAACGTTTTCCCCATGAATCAGGCATTTTACCACCAGCATGGGCAGTGCTATATTGTAAATATTGTGAATATTAAGCGAGCCTCGTTTCGTGCATTCATTCCATTACCACTCAACTACGACGCCTCTGATTGGCTGCTGATATAAGCATAGGTAAAACACAGCGTGTTGAGCCATGTTATAAATAAATAAGAGCGCTATTCGTTACAACAGTGTGGTTTATTAGTATGGCAGCGCCCATGTAATGAAGATATTCATACATTATTTTTTATTTTTTCAAGTGTATTCCTCGCGCTTTGATGTAAAATTATTTCACAAATAGTTTCAATGCAGCCCCCCTTGAGAAATGAAAGTTGCGTCTAAGAGGATTATTTTGCGGGGATCGCGCACACCAGATTGAACTCTGCTCCTGGTGTTTGTGTTTAATGACAGTGTAGTAGTAGTTCATCAATATAGCACGATTGTATTTAAATAATATGATGTTCCTTAGAATGAAAATGTACAGGGTGTCGTGATGTCTCATTGTTCGTTTCCGTCTGTAAATATATGATACTGTGTTGCACTTGTGGAAATTGATTTTGTTGCCTGATCCACATCTAGTATGTGAATTGAGCTATGAACTATTTCTGAAATCCTGTGTTTGATTTAACATCACTATAGAATTAATTATAAAAATATCAATACAAATGAAATATCCAAATGATATAGACGTTTGTAAAATGAATATATTTGATAAGCTGTTATATCATTTGAGACTCATCAAAATTTTCCCAGTACCCATCTAAATTTAAGTTGCGAATCCCAGGGACTCACCCTATTAATTACCTATTTACATCGCTGTTTAACGTGGGTTGTTAAACCTGTCTTCAGCTGCACAACATGTACAGTACTGTCATCAGGGCGCATGATTCGTTGGAAGAAACTGTTAAAATATCGTGATTATGAGCGTTATAATTTTTTAGAAAATAAAAAAAAATACGGAATTTGATAGTCAAACTCAGAAGCCGGAATTTACTTTTTAAAACACCGAATAATTCCGGGAAAACGGAAGTGTTGGCAACTCTGACCTTTTGTACTTAATCGCTCATAAATATTCGGACTTGTTCAGGCATTCTCGTTTAATCCCGCCAGAACAGCGGCAATTGGTTAAAAAGTGTGGACGGCGTACAGACACCCAATGAAACGAAAATCTGTCAAAATGTCCAGGGTGGTCTTGAACTTTTGGAAATATTCTTTTTACTGTGGGAACCTCCGTCAAATGCATAATACAAGGGGAACAATCAGAATAAACGTAACTTCAGACAAGTTATAAAGAAAGCCGTAATTTGCGGAAGCTACAAAACCTTTTTTTGTTTGTAACAGTCTCAACAATGAGAAGAAATGGGGAAAAACCGTTAGGAATCTTAGCGTAATTTTTAAGATTTTTCTTCTGTATCCTTCTGACGATATCAGTACTGTATGTCTATTGTTGTTAGAAATATGCTTGTTAAAAGAGAGAGAGAGAGAGAAGTTTGAAAATTCTAAAATTTTACATTTCAACATACATGTAGTTTTGAACAATCAAGAAACAATGCATGAACCATTGTTCTGCGTGACCTAGAAAGTACAGATTTGGTGGGACGGACACAGAAAAATTATTTCTCTGAAAGAGCTGCTGCTGTTGGAACAGAATGAATTTTCTACCATTTTTGGTGGTGCTGTTTAAAGTTTACCGTATTCCCGCGCATAAAAGCCCATGGGCCTAACTTCGAAGATGGGCTTAATGTTCGAATATAAGCCCATGGGCCAATAAGTGAGAATAAAAATATTTTTCCCTGCCTAAAAATCGATGAAAATTGAGTTACGTGCACCCTGAACCCAGATGAGTGACCAAAGACACGTGAAAACAACGTAACACACCTAAAGAAATCCTGTGTTCGTATGCGTACACATACGGTCATGCCATGATCATGCTTTGGGCGATATTAGAAGCTCTGACACGTTTCACTATTTTCCATCAATGGTTCAGAATTAACATCGATATAAACCTTCGGCGGGAGCTTGAATCAATGTTTGAAGATATATATTTGTGTTAATCTGCATCTAGAATACACCCAAAGTGAGAATTAACAAATAATATATTTTTTCAAAACACTTTACCGGCATAGTTCTTGTTGCAAACAAAACGTGATTCTCTAGGAGCTTTCCACAACGCAACCTTGTTTAAGGCATTAGAAATCAATAGCGGACTTGGACTTAAAGTGTTAAATGCTTTTGGTATATCTCCAGTGCGTGAGTATGATTTAAAATGGCGAACTTCCGGAGTTCAAATATTTATTAAATTAGGTTTGTACGATGTTACCATGCTATGAAAATTCTTGTGACAATGACGAATATGAAGACAGCATTGCTAGAAAAGATATGAAACTAATAATTACCATTGATGATTAAAGGAAAACATCGTGCACGTTGTCAAAAGTCAGTACACTCATCATCGCCCGCGTAGATAGACTAGTACCGTACAGTAACACGTAAGAACCCATGGTTAAGAAACTTGGTGGCTCTATATAGTCAAATCCAATGTTTATTCATCGCCAAATAGGGGGTGGGCGTAGTATTCGAATATACGCCCCTGGGCTTGTAAGTGGGAACTTTTTTCATTTTTAAAAAGTCCAAAAAGTGCTGTTTTTCGGTTATAAGCCCATGGGCTTTTATGCGCGGGAATACGGTATATACTAAACTAGCATTAATTGGAACTTTGAAGCATTAAACCACAAAAAAGTTTGATTTCAGGTTGTTCATTAAACATAAGAGATGATATATATCTTATTGCGCATTTTGTAAGCCAATAAATTTCAAATGCTTATAAATATGCTAAGAAATCAAAGTTTTAGTGGCATAACATAAATTGGACATGTTGCAAACATCATGAATGTATATTTAAGCAAAATATAATCTAAATAAATATTCGTCATTTCCCTCATTTAATAGGGCTCAGGTCCTGCCTGATATTATGTTACTTGACCAGTAGGTGTGGTTCCGATTATTTACTGATTGCAGATATGGTGAAAAATATTAAGCATAGACTAAACTGGAGCCAAACCAGTTATTTTACTTAAAATTAGTTGAATATTTAATGTAAATGGTCAGTTGTTGGACAAGGATTTGAACAGCTGTGATTATATGAATGTACATCAGATTCATTTTAACAACTACAGTATTTAGAAGTAAATATTTACTTCCTTATTTTAGGCTGCCAAAGATGCCAATGACCTGGTTGTAAATGAATTGACTGAGCATTATTCCTAGATAGTAGACTATGAACTCCGACATTTACATCTCTTTATATGCTTTTGAAAAAGTTAAAATAATCCCTCTGTCAAATCCAAGGACTGTAAAATCATCAGTGGTTTTGTATATATAATTAATCTCCAATACATTTGGATACTATTGCTCTATCAAACAGTCAAAAGAACACTTTCCTTCACTGATTTAGGTCAGTGGCAGTCCCAAATATGCATATTACTGAATGTCTCTTACATTTTAATTTAGCTTTTAAGTTTACCTGATTGAATTAAGTTTATTTGTAAAGTTAAAGGTTTAAAATGATGAAATTTCTGTAAGTGTGTACACCTTTTTAAGCTACTAATAGGCTTGAAATATTTTGTGTAAGTTTAGCATTTCTAATAATTTTTAGAATAAGTGTCTCAGGGAAAACAATTTGCTATCGGCCAACAGGTGTTTGAATAGAATTGGTGTCAGCACAATAGTAAGAGTGATCATAATCAGTAATAATATAAATATGCAGTGCCTAACACCATCCACGGCAATCCTACTCACCCTGCCAAAAGTATCTGTCATGATATACATCTTGACTCAAATGCTATGTACTATGCACTTTTCTGTGTCTAACTTTTAGTTTGCATTGGCAATCTTTTTCCGTCTAAATAATGTACTGGTATTATGGAGACTATTGAACAGAATTGAATAAACTAAAAGAGAAGAATCAATACCATTTTACTTCTGTATTTTATGTAATAATAACAGTAATAATGTAAGGGCTCACAATAACCTTCAGGTCAACGCCTAAACCTACCTTCTATGTATCAAATTATAATCACTAAACATATATGTATTGAAAATAAATAAACATCTAAATCAAATACTATTTTATACCAGCCAAACATTCAATGCACTTTTAGATGTCCACATACATGGATGGTGCCTTTGTTGTGCACAGCTCTGTAACTACTGTATCCTCGTGCATAAAGGCACATGTGCCTATAACCGAAAAATCGCTATTTTGTGGGGTTTCCCTGGGATCATGTTTGATCTCTGATATAGGCCCATGAGCCTTAATATGATCATGGAGCGCACCCGACCTCCCACACAATACATATTATTTACCAAAAGTAACTTTCCT
Source organism: Streblospio benedicti (assembly GCA_019095985.1). Classification (NCBI taxonomy): domain Eukaryota; kingdom Metazoa; phylum Annelida; class Polychaeta; order Spionida; family Spionidae; genus Streblospio; species Streblospio benedicti. Next base: position 21,269,338 of record CM032659.1, read on the forward strand.
TGATGTATATGTCACAAGATACAGTATATCGACAAACACAACAAACTCGGATGGTACACATCGGCATTCATTATCGTTCAGCTATAAGCATTTTGACGAGTTTCTTTGTGTCAAACACTTTGTCATGGCATTTGTCACTTGTCGTTCTCAAATATTGGAGAATATAATTCAGTAGTAACATACTGCTAATAACCTATAACGATTGCTTGTCAGAAAATCAAAATAACCTACTTATTTTGAAGAAAAAATGCACTTGACTTCGCACATGCTCAGGAATTAAAATGTCCCGCGTAGTCTCGATGAACAAGATTCGTGCTGGCATGCACCCACCAAGTATATTAAGATTCTGGCTGAACGAGGCTATAATGTCTTGTGTCGTGAAACCGAAACCAAAATCGACTACTGTTCGCTCATCAAGCATCTTTCTCGGGCGATTTTCGATTTTAAAAAAATGTAAATTTGTCTTGAAACATGCTCTTAGTCTCTGTTATGGGCCTGTGGGCCTTAATACGAACACATGGTGCACTTCCAATGTTAGGCCTGTGCGCCTTGATGTGCTATTATACGGTACAGATATAAAAATCAATTTTGGTAGACAACAAAATTAGCAACTTAAACTACGGGCAAACATTTCCAGTTTTAGAGTAACAAACACTGCAATGCTGACACAGTCAGAAGGATACTGAAGAAAAATATTTAGAATTACGCTACGATTCCTTATGTTTTTCTCCTATTTCTTCTCATTGCTGAGACTGTTACAAACGGAAAAAGGTTCTGTTGCTTCCGCAAGTTAAGGCTTTCTTCACAACTCGCCTGAAGTTACGTTTATTCTGCTTCTTACCCTTGTATTACGCATTTTACAGAGGTTCAGGTAACAAAAAGAATATTTCTAAAAGTTCTTGAACATTGTACAGCGCCCGCACTTTTTAACCAATTGGCACTGTTACTGTGGCAGAAATAAACGAGAATGCCTGAAAAAATCTGAATATCTATTATTACAAAAGTACCAAAGATGGACGCCAATGTGCGAAAGTGTAAGAAATTATTCTTATTATTACGTTTTTTCTGTTTCTTTCAATAATCGTAAGTATCGTAGTTTGAGCACTTCCAAGAAACCCATGATGGCAGTAGCTTTGTTTCAAATTGTTACAAATTGTTACATTTTTTCTTTCGCCCATTTGTCTTATTTCGTCACGGTTCTGTATCCTTTTGCCGTAGTCAGTATTGTATGTTGAAAATCAAACAAATGGCATAAAACGGGAAAGCCTTATTTAGAATTTCTTACATTTTATATGTTTTGATTGCGGGGACAACGTATTTGTAATTCTGCTTAAGAAATTCACAGAAAAAATAAGCATTTAAAGTAACATTATTTTGTAATTTTTGAGATGTATTATGCTGTAAATTTCATGATTATTGAACTTTTGTCATTTTAAACTAAATCCGATATTGTTTTTTTCCAGATCACACCTACATTAGCCAAGAAACAAACAAGAGTGAGCCAAAATGGAAAGCTTAGAAAATCTTAGAAGACATATTGACAATAGACAATGGGAACAAGCTACTAAAATATTTAGTAGCTTATTACATGTAGAAATTGAGGAATTAGAGGTATTCCAAAATGAACTTTCTAGTGACCATGAAATTCTTCATACCGCAATAGAAAACGATGCTTCCAGTGAACTTATCACCAAGCTATTGTACCCAACAAATATCAATTTGCAGGGTAGGGATGGTAACAGTGCCCTCCATGTGTTAATAAAAAGAAAACAATGGGAGCTGGTACCAGTTTTCATTGCCAACGGAGCTGATCTAGATTTGTGTAATCATGAGGAATCCACTCCATTACATTTAGCTGCCCAAACTTGTAACACACCAGACATAATGGAGCAGTTGATTTCTTCCCGAAACATAAACATGCAGAATAGGAAACAGTGCGCAGCTCTTCAATTAGTATTGAAAAGAAAAGAGTGGGATCTAGTACCTATACTCTTACAAAATGGGGCTCATGTCGATTTGTCTGACAAAGAGGATAATACTCCTTTACATGACGCTGTTCGTGCTCCAGTATTAATCTTTAAGCAGCTCATTTCACCACAAAACATTAACATGCCAAATGAGGACGGTATGACACCTCTACGCATGGCAATAAAGTACAAAAAATGGAAAATTGTGACAGTCCTTATCGAAGGAGGGGCAGATATTAATCTGTATAATGAATTAAGAGAAACTCCATTATGTTTGGCTGTACGTTTTGATGCCCCATTAGACATCATTTCCAAGCTAATTGCACCACAAAACATCAACAATCAGGATCGAGATGGCCGAACTGCCCTGCATGTAGCAGTGAGAGAAAAACACTGGCATCATGTGGAACTTTTGATAAAAAATAATGCTGATCTCGATATATCTGATGACTTTTATTTATATCCCCCCTTAATCTGGGCTATAGTTGTTAATGCCCCAGCCAAAATCATTAAGAGACTGACAACTGTAAGGAACGTCCACCGACCAGATAGCGAAGGCTGTATGCCACTCCACGCCTTAGTGAGAGGGAAAAATTGGGCTCTTGTGCAATGGTTTATTCAACAACATAGAGCTGATATCAATTCGCGTGATTATTCAGGAAAAACACCATTGCATTGGGCTGTATCTAACAGTGTCCAGCCATTCATCCTATCTAGCTGGCTTCTTTGTCAACAGAACGTAAATGTCCAGGATAATAGGGGTCAAACAGCCCTCCATTTAGCTCTGATCGAAAAAGAGTGGAACCTTGTGCCAATCTTCATTCAGAATGGGGCTGATATCTGCCTTCGTGATATTAGAGGCTGCACACCATTACATTTTGGTGTATCTAGCAGTGCCCCTGTGAACATTATCACTCTACTTCTTTGTCCAGAGAACATTAACATCCAGGATAATAAAGGGTATAGTGCCCTCCACTTTGCAATGAGAGAAATCTGGAACCTTATACCTGTGTTGATTCAGAATGGTGCAGATATCAACCTGTGTGATTTTTCTGGTAAATCATCATTGCATTGGGCTATATTAAACGGTGCAGAGGCTGAGATCATTACTCAGCTTATTTGCCCAGAGAACATCAATATCCAGGATAAAAAGAAAGCTACAGCTCTTCATTTAGCATTGAAACAAAAAGAGTGGAATCTAGTTCCAATCTTGATTCAGAAAGGAGCTGATATCAACATGTGTGATTGTGACGGAAAAACCCCATTGCATTGGGCTGTATTTAACCGTGCAGAGAGGGACATTATCACACAGCTTATTTGTGCAGAAAACATAGATATCCAGGATAGTTTTGGTTCTACAGCCCTCCACTTGGTTCGGGGTATAATGTGGAAACTTGTGCCTGTCTTCATTCAGAATGGGGCTAATATTACCCTTTGCGATGATTTAGGGAGAACCCCATTACATTATGCCATAAAATGCTTTCAGACAGACATCAACCATCTTATTTGTCCACAGAACATTAATATCCAGACGAAACAGGGTTCTACAGCCCTACACTCAGCTGTGAAATGCAAAATATGGAATATTGTGCGTGTTCTAATTCAGAATGGTGCTGATATCAACATGTGTGATAATTCTGGCTGCACACCATTACTTATGGCTGTATCTAATAGTGCACCAGAAGTCATCATCACTGAGCTTCTTAGTTCGCAGAGCATTAACGTCCAGAATAAACAAGGTATTTCAACCCTGTATATGGGGGTGATGAATAAAATGTGGAATCTAGTTCCCCTTTTCATTGAGTATGGTGCTGATATTAACCTGTGTGATATCAGAAAGAATTCAACTTCCCTTATATGTGGTGTGGTTAATGGTGCCCCGAGAAACATCATCAAGCTTCTTATTTCTTCTGGAAATATCAATATGCAAGAGATACCACCTAAGAATCGCACAGCACTCCAAGCGGCAGTAGTACAAAGCAGATGGGAATTAGTGCCAGTTTTACTTCAGCATGGAGCTGATGTTAACCTAGTTGGTTTTAGTCGGAAAACCCCATTACACTTTGCTGTAGAGAAAGGTGCTCCCAAACTCATTGTACAACAGTTGGTGTCCCCAATGAACATTAACATGGAAACTCTCCATGGTCATACTGTTCTACATTTGGCAGTGATGACGGAAAACTGGGATCTCGTTCAACCGTTAATTCAATATGGAGCTGATCCATACAAGCCAGACCTACTATCAGAACCACCTCGACCGCATACTCTCCAAGCAATGGCCGCCTCAGCCATTAGGAGCTACATGACAAACAAATCAGATGAGGCATACGCGTCACTTGAACTACCTGAGGTTCTACTTTATGAACTAAAGTTTACAGTACAGGCTACCGAACTCATAGCTATAAAAAAATGAAACATTCTTGGATTGAGACATCTATTGTTGATATGGGAGATTTGTGTAAGGAGCAACAATGATTATGAATTCTGATGTGGTTCTTTTTCTACCTGGTAACATTCTTGTAAAAGATTCTATTAAATTTTGGACGACGTCTTGTGAGACTTTTGTGAGACAATAATTCTTTTTTGCATTACATGTATTATGGTTTTGAGCAGTAACTTACGATAACAAAAGAAGTGATCCGTTTATGATTGTGGCACATGTAGCATTCATTGATAATGTGGCAACTTAGCCTCAGTTAAAAGGTAATCAATCTGACAACTATGTACTATATTCTGATACATGTCCTTACCTAGTTAGATGTTATAATTCACAGTAAGAATCCATCAAGTGGGAAAAGGTGACAATCAACTGATGACAAAACGACTACTGTTAAACCACGTGTATACTGTTAGTTGTACTTCACTGCTGTGAAATTGTGTTTTTAAATCATCTATTTTTATGGCTGTTTTTATTAATTTTATTAATATATATAATATTTAAAGAATCTTACATTTACATGTAGAGATTATTTAGTTAGTTATTTTGTAAACAAGTTCAGTTATTTAGTTAGCTATTTTGTTAATAATCATTCAATTCATGCATTGCATTGTGCACAAATATCCCTAGTTATAGAATATTGAAACATTACAAGTCATCATATTTACCTCAATCATTATTCTAAAATGAGAGTTGTTTGAAGAAAATCTAAGTTAATTGATAAATCTAGAGAAATGATCTTGCTTGCAAGAATAGTGAGAGTAAAATTGATAAGATATTTAGGGACACTTTCTGATTATATAATTGTAATGTTAACAGGTTTTAGATTTAATTGAAATTGCTACTTAATTTAACCTTCTGTGCAAAATGTGCACTAATGTCAAGAATGAAGCATCTTCTTTTTACAATATGACTTCTAAAGAGTATGCATAATTTATTATATGTTTGTTCTTAAACTTTTTGTATAATCAATGTAAATATATTGATTGGTTCATTTTGTGTATACATGTATTTTATTTACTCACTAATATTTATTTATGACACAATTAAAAATGTGGAAAAAAAGTTGCGGGATATTTTCAATTTTATGTTTTCACCAACAAATATTTTTGTGTATGGTCATTCATGTAATGTTTAACATTGACAAGGAGAATTGTAGACCTTTAATTGTTTGAGATCCTAAAAAATTGGTAGTTTATGAATGCTGAATATGAAAATTATTTGTTGTTACTTATGAATGTTGTACAGGTCCATCTATAGCAGCATTTTATTTTTATGTAAATCGAAAATAACTAAAAAAAATTGGTAGTTTATGAATGCTGAATGTAAAAATTATTAGCTGTTACTTACAATGTATGAATGTTGTACAGGTGCATCTATAGCAGCATTTTATTTTTATGTAAATCGAAATAACTCAAACTTTATTTATGCATCTCATATTTAAGTTAAACGGTTCTAACCTTATTGCGTCGCTTCAGCAGCGAAGCGAAAGCCTTGCCCTTGTTATCACTTCATTTCTAACTATGTATGTATGTCTCCGGACAAGCTAGAGCTTTTATCCTTGAACATTTTTTGTTCAAACTTTACACAACTTTGAGGTTTGAGACGACACCAAAGTGATTCGATTTTAGGCACTTTGTAACTAAAGTGGACTTTCCAATTTATGAAAGATTTTCAAGCTGTTATGTTGCACATGTATTGCACTGTGTTAAGTAATATTGATTATTGGGCTTTGAAACTGTTATTGATTATCTGTTTTTAGTACTATTGCAACACACAGTGCAATATTTTTTGCATGATGATATTGATCACTGCTATAAATTCATTCAGAGGTTTTGTCTTCCAATTCATAAAGTTCTTAATTGTAATTGTACAGTATACATCGTTTCAGTACATATCTTAATTGCCCATAAGTCAACGTTGTTCTAACAACGTTGTGTTCTTTGAATACTTTGGGTAGTTGCTGGAGATGAAAATGCATTTGGGTGTCATGCATGGATATGTAGGTAAAAAATAAAGTAGATTACTATCCTTGGTCTCTTTATTATTTATTTCTTAAAATACGTAAATGTGGTGGTTTATACTTTATAGTCCTGATCCAAGTCTTGCTCTCACGACTTTACAATTTACAGCAAGTCATTGGCCCACTTAACTTAATTATTGATCATCAATTGATCATTTCTCATATGCTTGCATTGGCAGCACATTCAGCCCACAATACTAATCACTCACAATCACTCACTCACCCTTTCAACCCAATACCTGTACCTAATTAATGTGTAGGTGACACGAATAAGTGTGCAACTCCTTTAGGGATGAGTTTTCTCAACACCCACCACCAGACCTGGCCGCCAAATAAACAGCCTAAACAGTTTATGTGAAATTTGAACTGAGACACCATTGAATCAAGGTCCGTAAGTGACACGCTCTATACTGTATGCATGATGTAACAGTGTAACCTGTGCAATCTCCAAAAGATAGTGAGTAATTACACTAAATACTGTGATATTTCCCTAAAGAGGACACGGGCGTGTTGAAACGTTGGAAATAATATTGTTTTACAATAAATAAAAACTTTCAAATTACTCTAAATTATTCTCCATTTTTTGGATTCTAAAGTATTTGTAAAATAAGTCTCCAAAATGCTACAGAACAATACTAAACCAATTATCAAAATGAGACATCTGTAATGTCCAAAATAAAACAACCATACATTGCCTAGCCAAGAGCCTCCAGAAGCAGGTTATGACAATCAACTCGGCATCAGGATGAGGGTGCCAGCAGACTAGCTCTATAATATTGTTTTCAAGTCACGCAGAAATAAGCACTGAACAACTTAATGGGGTACCTGTGATTCTATTGGGGGTGGGTGGGGGGTCTGTATTGTAGCTAGTCAATTCAATAATAGATTTTGCAGGCTTTGTGATAGACGATTCACAACTCATACCTGCCATCCGTGTGGGACTAAGAGTTTTCTTTGTGGTTTATGTCTTTTCATACTAATGTGAGAATGTAGCTTGACTACTACAGTCCATATCATAGTATGCGTCAATTTTCATTTTTTTTTCAGAAGCGTCATTTATCATAATAGACATTCCCTTCTCTATCATAATATATGTGATTCATATAGTCATAACAAATATGAAACATCAAACCTCAAGAAAATGCAATTTCTTAGATGAATTAGAGTAAGCATGAACTTCTTTCACTGAGAAGTAAAAATAGAAATACTTTTAACGGCCATGTGGGACTAGTTTACCTCATTGAAAAATAATTACAATTACCAATGCGACTCGCCATGTTGGTTTTTTAGCCATCGCTCATGGCAGTAAAAAAGACATTTTTTTTCCACCCAGTTGAGCTGCATATAAGAATCTAAGAACCTGCGACATCATCTGACCCAGATGTATCAAACCGAGCCGCAGTCGGGGTAAGCACATCTGGGTCAGACGATGTCGCAGGTTCTTAGATTTTGATTAAACTATAGAAACTGAATGTATTATCTGACTTAATGATTGGCCTGCATGTCAACTTAAAACCCGCTTTACACTATAGCGAATTTCACCTACGTAGCTCTACGTGCAATGGCGAACAGGCAAATTCGTCAGGAAATTTCGAACATGTTCAAAATTCGTTGACGAATTTACTGGTTGGTTTAGGTTCGTTAAAAATAGTTATGCTGCGTCTAGGGATCGCAGAACATTCGCACATACAAGTAACACTTCGTTTGCCTCAGCAACTTGTCGTACCATGCATTTTTACTACGTTCATTGCCGCCACAATAGGCCCAAGTTGACGACGTGACATAATACGTAACGTTAGAGATGCGTTGCACGGGTTCGCCCATGATCGCTCTAGTGTAAGGCGGGTTTAATGATTAATTGGTAGGACGACTATAAACCACTACATTTACATTTATATATGCATCAAAGTACCAACCAATATATCAAAATATCAACCCGTATACTAAATGTAGGCCAAAATAATCTGCGTCTCAAGAAATTACCTGAAAGACGGGCATCCACGCTTCATACACCGGCGAAGGGAACGTAGCTCCTATCCCTGCCACACGCACCTCGGGCAATGCTGATGCCGACGTTAAGAGGGCTCGGGACCTAGCGCGTGTACCAGGAGACCTAGTCGTGGTGCGGCCGTGCAGGGCTTGTCTCTTTTCGTGCGCAGGGCGAGTTGTGGCGTGCATGGACACGTGGTTGCTGACGGCTTGACCAGGTGGTTGGTGAGATGAGGATTTGGTAAGGTAGATGATGGCGAAGATGTATATTGAGGATAAACGAAGGTTAGAGCGCATCGTGCGTGCTTTGTGGTTGCTTGGGATGTGCTGTGAGTGACGTTTATGTTTAGAAACCATGGATGTTTGAGTGTAGGCTTAATTGGCTTCCTCGACGTGTGTGTTGCTTTCTGTTGCTTTTTCTTTGCCTGGTTAGCTAGCTAGCTGTTCGTAAATGCTATCCCATTGAACTGGAAAACGATCTAGTAGTGTTCGAGGCATATCAGTTCCTAGGATGGGCAGCTTTGGTAAACTTTCATATGAATATACAGTAACTTATCTTTGGAATAATACTACAGTTGCAATGAAATACATTGGTGAACGTTCCAATTTCAAAAATTCAAATTAAAACAAAATGTTTTTTTTTAACAAATTGAAGGATATGGAAGAAACTGAATTAACTTATTATCAGATTTGTATTTATCTGTAATATGTTGTTATATTGTTTTAAATTATTCTCTTATTGTTTTTATGAGGCATGTGCCGGCAATACTTTATGAACTCCTTCATGTGTTATCCAAGGAACATCATGATGTGTGATTACATGTAACATTATAATACCTTATGTTTATATCTCGATTGTTCTTATTTTCATGAATAAATCTAATCTAATGATGTGCCGACCAGGTTTTAGATTTGACTATCTAACTTCGAAATAACCATGTCATAGCAAACTCCCAAAAGCTTCTTACTAATTCACTTCTTCCCCAAACGAATATCGCCCAATGATATATGGGATACCATTAACATAACACGTGTTCACTTAAATATATGTAGTTCTCAAACGGTATCCGTGTCGCTCTTCATATCAGGAGGCACATGTTGAACAAGTATGGGCAAATAAATATCCATATACGTGTAACAATAATACAAAACAGTGTTAATCTAAAAGATTTTGATTATTCCGAATAGGCCACCCAATCATACTAGTCTAATTATACAGAGCATCCATCAGCACGATCCTTAAAATACTGAAATGATCCTGGCCTACACGTAAGTGACATAACGCTTGTTAACGCTTCCACAGCTGCCCGGGCGATCATTTGATAAATCGCAAAGCATCCCGGTGCATTTAGTGCGCCATCTAGGAGAGTGTGCGTGTCAACACTGTAAGTGGCCAGCTTCATGTTTTCACAGCGCCAATGTCAGATCTGTCTTCATAGCTGCCATGTTCAGTGATAACCAGTCTACTCTGATAATGGGGACTCCTGATGTGTGGTTACAATGTTGGCAATTTGGAGATGGCACCTTAATGCAGTCGAATGGTCTCGCCATTTGAAGTGTCACTTGCATGTGCATGTAGGTAACTGGGTTGTCAAAAATGCATGGAAGAACATCCTATCGTCTTTTGAAACAATCGACTACGCTATGCCCTACCGTTTCTTACAAACGACAAGTGGTTTTATTCACTATGGACTGTTGAGCATACTAGTTTTATTTCATATATTAACCACCACAGCATGAAATCATGGATCAAACACAACACCCCATGATCGTGAATCGCAGCGCAATGACATGTAATGTATGTTTGACCTGCAAATTGTGTTTCGATATATCTCATTTGATTCTACTCTCTACTAGTTTCAATATCTCCGCTCCTACATGTGATTATCCTAGTGTTCATGTGCTGGCACTGGTCCCAGATCCATGGGAAAATACCTTATTACACATGGACCCTTTCTCATAAACACCCACTTCTCGCCGCCGTTTATGTTTGATGGATCATTTGGTAAACGGCGCCTACACGAGAATCTCTTCCACTATTCTATGCATGGATCGTTTCATGTACGCTTGCTGTCACAAAAATGTAAAAGAATCCTTTTATTATTGATATTATAAATAAAGTGTTAATGTAGAATATTGCTTCTTAGTTATTAGTACATGTCAAAATATAGCATGCCTGAATTAACACAATGCACTGGATGGATGGCAGTGGTTGTCATGAGATTCCAATATAATTGGTCGTATAGGGTGCGTTCAAACATGCATGATACAGGGTCTCGGAATAACAGGCAGTCCTGGAGCATGATATCGCAAGAAAAAACAGGTATATTCAATGACTTTTGAATTGAATAAAAGCCCGCATCCTTGGTTTCATGCTGTAACATTGACTACATCATTGTACAATACATCATCATGCAGTCACGTCTGATGTGCACGTCTTGATGTGCAACTGCCAATTAGGTTTAAGAGCCCACAATTATATATTTAATGGGTTTTGTGTCAAGAGCAGGCCCTCGAGCGCACCAGGTTTACAGCGTCACCCATAGGTGTCGCGGCAATGAGCGCCAATTTACGCTAACTTCCTTATCACTTAATTTGTACTGCTATCTCGTAAAACTGTATTTGATAGCAGCAGGAGACTAAAGCGAGATGCGCTATGGAGAAGAGGGATTTGTGTTGCTTCATGAGGGTTATCAATCACAATTGATATATTTAGAAGAAACGTTCGAGCCCATAGCTACGCTCATGCATTTAACAGGGTAATTGAGTGTTACACATTTACAGCACATGCACATTTATTTGCATGAACAAACGAGTAAAGTAAAATACTTTTTAGTTTGTTACTCAATTCCAGAATGCAGTTTTGGGGTTTTGTGTCAAGAGCAAGCCCTCGAGCGCACCAGGTTTACAGCGTCACCCATAGGTACATGACTACCACTATTTTACCTTCTCTTCTCTTCTCACGCTTCCATAAAATAAGCATTTAGGCAGATAGCAGGTTGCCAAACTTAAAACTTGAAATAATCTTTATGTAGACTGTTCTTAGTAGTAGGAATATCCTTAGGGTTTAGAAATTTAAGACAACTACTACTCACTTTACATGTAAGACTTGACGTTGCGGTCACCATCGAGGGACCTTCAACAGAAGTGACTCTTTCTGGATCTTCTTGATGACGTCACATTGGCGCTTGTCTGACAGAGGGAATTCCCATCAGGCAGTATATGGAAGAGGAGGGAAAGCGACAGTAGTGATTAACACGAAGGCCTAGCAAGAAAAACTTCATAAACTACTTGACGACAGAAACGTATATGAAGTGCTGAAAAAGGACCCAACCAGTAAGTACAAGAACAAACTCGTAAGTATACTACGTTCTTGGAACACTGCCAAGAAAATATCTTCTCAGTTGTACCGAAAGATCTACCCTACCGCAGAACAAATCCCTAATTTCTATGGCCTACCTAAAATACATACAAATGATACAATGTAAAAGAGACGCTCCACTAAGACATATAGTGTCGAGTATTGGCTCCATCTAGTAGCCAGTGGGCAAGTTCTTGTCATCTGTACCCAACCCTTTGAAAGGAAAAACAAACACGCTATCAAGAACAGCGAGGATTTTGTGAAAAATATAAAAGACCTAGAGATTTCCCCACCTAGAGTACTTGTATAGTATGGTGTTTCAGCAATTAATCACGAGGATCCCCATAGAGGAAGTGATTAGGGTCATCCACAAGAGACTATCTGAGGATGAGACTACCAGATAGGTGTGAACTAGACGTGGAACAAGTCATGACGATCCTAAGATTCTGCCTGGAAACCACATACTTCGTTTGCAATGGACAAGTACATGGAGCTCCCATGGGTTCGCCTGTATCACCAGTAGTAGCTGATCTGATGATGGAGGTGTTCGAAGAGAGAGCCTTACAGAACCCCCCAGTAGTGCCCTCCGTATGGTTCAGATACGGTGCTTCCCCGGAACAGAATAGAAGAGGTCACCAACTATACTACTTAAACTCCCAGAACCGAAGCATCCAATTCACCATAGAAGGAGAAGAGAACCGTAAGTTGGCGTGTTTGGACACATGCATAGTGAGACGAGAAGCTGGGTCTCCGAAAGTCACTGTGTACAGGAAACCAACACATACTGACCAGTATCTCAACTGGGAATCAAATCACCACCTAGAACATAAGTGCTCTATCGTGCGAACTCTATTGAGAAGAGCAGAGCAATTGGTGACAGATGAAGAAGACCGTAGAAAGGAGACCAGCCATGTGAAGAAGGTGCTTAGAATATATGGCTATAAGCCATGGGCTTTCAAGATCCCGCCAAGAAGACCAAGGAACCAACTGAACCGAGTGAAGGGGTGCCAGGACAGTGCAGGTGGGGTAGACCTGCACTATGCAATATTTGGAAGGGCTGGGTATAATTTGTAATTAAATTATTCCCCTGTAAATGTAATGTATATACAATGTCACTATAATAAATAAATCAGTCATTGAAAGTAGCAGCCTGGAGCAGCCTACTTCACTGACCGTACCCTGAAAAACCCTTGATAGCTAGATGAGGCTGTTCCGTTATAATGGAACAAGCACTCTACTAGACGATATCATATATTGGTAGCCTGGGATATTATAACCAGATACATGAGTCTAATCTATCAAACTGATGGAAATATCCATATACAAAGTCGTCTGCCAGCTGCTCTATTGTGTGAGTGCCTTTGAATATGTGCATACGTTATCAGAGAATGTTACACACAAGGACTTGACTAATCTGGTACAAAACCAATTGAATGAAATGTTAAATGCACATGTAGTATGACCATTGACTTTGACCACTGCCTCCAAATATTACACTTGTACTGCTGTGGTCGCTCGTATCAACATTGATCTTCAGACACGGCCATGTACATGTACATTGTAGGAATTGACCACGAGATTGAAGTGTCAATCGCAAAATTGAGCATGATCCATTTTCCCATTGACACGACAATCGAGTGGTCAATCACCATTCTATCATTACTAAAATCGACTTTATTTTAAAATAAATCATATTATAACATTCTCATTGCAAGTCAATTTGTGCGCTCCAGAGCGCGCGGAGACCACTACTACGGCACTAGTCTAAACGTTTGCTCTCCTCTACACGGGACACGCCTTGCGACGTCAGCGGCTGTATTGATAATGTGACGAGTTTAGACTAGTGCCGTAGTAGTGGTCTCCGCGCGCTCTGGAGCGTTCAGTCAATCGTATAATTGAGCACGCTGATTGACCAATGGGTTATTGGCGGTGATTTTTGCACGGGATGATAGAATGTACAATATTTAGTCTGAACATAAATCCGAATTCTTACGAGTGGAGGTGGATGTGATGGGTGTGGTGATTTTGATAATGCATGTTTTATATTTAAGCATAGTGTTGCACTAAACGCGCCCGCATTAGTTTAAAAAAACATATAGACGAAATATGATTGGTTTCACACACTATAGTATTACATTTTCTTTGAGTTCATAGTGAATACAAGAATAAAGAGCAACCATTATAAAATGGCAAGACAGTGTATTATACATTATCGACATTATTGTAGTAATTAACAAGTGAAATGAGACAAAAAGATGAACGGAAGGTGCTTTGTATGAATAGCTGTATCGTCAGGGGGCGGATATGCTTATCATTTCAAGAGTCCATTAGTGGATCAGTAAAATTTTATAGACGGTCTCAAAAACATTCTTGTTATCACCAAAAATATAAGAACACTCAGCCGAGATTGGGATTGCATTAAAACAGTGTATAATATATTTTTGATCCTCACTAATTATCAGATTGTTTAAATCCTTGTAGTGCTTTTGGTCATGTACTACGCATGATAATGCACAACGCATATTACGCCCTCGAGAGATTACGGCGCACTCAATACGCATCACTAGTACTATACGCATCACTTAAAACAATTATGAAACATGGAATTGTCATGCAATATTTGGATTCTTAGCTGCACATTAATAGGTATGATACGCTATCGGGGAGTATACATCTATTACTATTTATTATCTATTACTATTTATTAGCATTGGTATTATTTAATCCGTTTATATAATTACCTGTGCGTGTCTTTCCGCATTCACAAATTAACATACTTTGTTTGAGAAGTGTCTGTTTTGCTGATACCAACATCAAGAATTGACAAAGAAAAATGTTTTACAATGCGAAATAGTAATGTTTACAGTGCAAAATTTGTGTCTGATTTCCGCTTTATGGTACAGATAACAGATTAAACTCATCTTTCATTAGTCATACCTCTATCACGGCCCGGATATACAATCCATTTTGGGTTTACGAGAGTCCATCATGTCTACTTGGAATAGTCCGAGAAACAAAACTGTTCCTCTCATCGCCGGGATGCCGACTTTCAGCTTTTAATACAATCGCCACTTTGAGACAGTAACTGCATTGAAACGTGCAAACTACGTAAATGGATATATAATTGCGATTGAACGGCTTAAACTTCAACTGGTTCCTCTACTACGAGTCAACATGCGGAAGCTTCATAAATTTGTCTGCAGATACTGTCCGCAAACCTGGACTTCACGATTCGCACTTATTAGAAGCCATGTTACTCATAAACAGAAGAGGCAATTGGTTCAGGCGACATGGCATTCATGGCACATATTATTCAATTCATCGTAATTCAGAAGTATGTTACAAATCGACGTGGCATGGCAATACCTCCCCCTTAAAAATAAAATATGAAATAGATATTAACGGAAATAAAATAGATAAATAGATAAAATATAGAATAAATAGATAAACAGAATAAAATGAATAAATGAAATAAAATCTAAAAATTATCATGAATATAGATATGTATCAAGAAACAAAATGCATAACATAAATTCTATAACCTTTTAGTGAATAATTATGTCTAATTATTTTCAGTGACCGTGTGTGTGGCACACATACATGCTAAGACCTATAGGAATGTCACGCTTGATAGTAAGTATATTTACGCACTTCTAATACACAAATACAATCGATAGAAATCTCGGGAAACATCATCATTTTAATTGAATCACATATTTTCAAATTGATTGTTGAAATAGATTCAACCTTAGTGATATATTGTTTTTTTCAAAGTCTTATATCTTGAATATTGACCTTCACATCAGTGACTGCACCCATCTTTATTTCATGTATACCATTTTTTTAATTCTGGCCAAGATACTTCTTACACATACTTTAGGTGAGGGCGTGGGCGTAAGCGTAGATCTACTCTTGTTTATTTCAATAGCATTCAATGGGTTTTGCTTAGTAAAAGAACGAACGTTTTTATATCGTTTGCAATGTCATGCCTAAAACCCATCGCCCTGTCGCGCACCCCTCAATGTTCCAGCGTGCGACTCTGTACCATTGGAGCGTCGAGTTGACTGCTCGTGGGGAGGCGCGGGCCAGCAGACATGCCTAGACAAAGGCTGCTGCTTCGAGGCTGTGGAAAACGGACCGCACTGCTACTTTCCCGATACAGGTGAGATGAGGGTGTTGTGTTATGATTGACAGGCTCGTTATGTTATAGAAAGATTATTGCATTGTGTTTGTAGACTCTGCATGGTGTGGCAAAACATATCCCATCTGGTTTTTTGTCACATAGTCTGTGACTATATGTGGTATTATATTCTCTGCATATTGTGATTTTATATGCTTTCAAATCTCGAATTAACCATATCTAATGTGATTTAGTATAATCTAATGTCATCTAATCTCATGAAGTCTGATCTAACCCAATCGAATCAGACGTATGCAGCATCCAGCTCGGGTGGCGCGTGGCCTGTGGAGACCCTGGTCAGTCGCAGGCCCAGTGTGAGGCGAGCGGCTGCTGCTATGACAGCGTCGTGTCTGACGGCACTCCGCACTGCTACTATGGAAACGACGGTAAGGCCGATTCAAACTATGATAGTAACTACAAGTGGATTTGTATGCTTTCCTATATAGTTTTTATTTCAGCAATGTATCGTATTTTACAGCTTTTTTTCGAATTTATACAAAACCTTGACGAAGGAACACAAATACACTTTGCGTCTTATATTAGGCCGATCTAGGGGAATGGCTTCTAGAGCGGGTTTCATACTTGCCAACAATTTGAGAAGTCGGGTCTTTAGGTACGATGTATGAATTATGTGTAATGTATGTCCATGACAATACTTACTATTTGCAATGAGTGCTTCATTGATAAATGAAAAATGCAATTGCATGAAGTATTAGCCAAGTCATCGGACATATTCCAGAGAGAACCCCGTGATTTTTTAACCATGTCGCAACTCGGCTAGAGGAGCCGCCTATGGACATTGCATTAAATCCCCCAATTTTATCATAGCAATGTCCGTAACGCAACTATGTCTCCTGAAATGTATGGCGGAGGGGCTACATAACGATGGTTCAATACTAGTAAGTGAACCCCACGCCAATATGGACACTTTTCTTTGCACAAGTTGGTGTTCCTGATAGGGAGGAATTACATATAAATAATCTAATATGTGAATGATGTATTCGGATGATTTCAGTGGAGTGCACCCTTGCAATAGAAGACCGGCGTGACTGCGGCTGGTCTGGCATCAATAGAGACCAGTGTTTGGAACGAGGCTGCTGTCACCAGAACAAGGTTCCCACGGGAACGCCGCACTGCTTCTACAAGGCAGAGAGTGAGTCTCGTACAAAAGGAAAACATTCCGTATCGCATCTATTCAAACTATGATGATAACCAAAAGTGAATTTATATGATTTTCCTATAGTTTATATTTTAGCAATATTTTAGCTATTACAGCTTTTTTTCAAATGGATACAAAAATTTTGTTGAGGAAACACTAATACACTAATAGTACGGGCTGTTAGGGTCCAACATGTTCAGAATCGCTCACTTTTGTTCAAAAGCACCAAATTTTGAGCATTTGTCAATTTTATATGCTCTTTCATTTAAAAGCATGGCACACACCAGCTGACCATTATTTCAGCTGCCATCTTGAATTTCAAAATGGCCGCCTTAAGTATTATACATCTACATGTATAGTTGAATTTAATGTAAAAAAAAGTATTGTAGATAAAGTAAAAAATACTGCATCATTTTGTAGCTAATCGTCAGTGCTTCACGTGGAACACATAATTATGCTAATTGGTTTCACTATAATCAGTTGATAATAGAGGCTGGTCTTGGGTGAAGGCTTCTAGTATGGATTTCAGTAGTGCTTCTAGTAATACTGGTTGCAGATTTAATTGAATGTTAGTGTGCACCTTCTTTGCGTATATTTCTTTAGACTGGATCTGCCAGTTCTCTACGGAACTAAAAATTTATGTTTCAATTATGCCGCTGCTGATATCTTAGTTTGTTGCAATAAGTGTTAGTAGAATAAATTTTATTAATTTACTGCTAGTTAGAGGGATATCTATGTTAAATAGTACTGTAATGCACAGGAGAAATACCACACCCAGTATCACGGTGGTAGTACTGAACATTTACACTGTGCACAATATTTTTACCTTTTTTCTTTGGTTTGGTTAGATTATCAAAAACCTCTAATTGATCATTGTTAGTATACATTCATAATCATTCAGACACATGAGCTTAATACGAGATGGTCAGAGGAAATTTTTCAGAAGAACAGAGAGTAGACATGCTTTTGTCACTGACTATCCAGTCGATTTTTACACGTATATGTATTTAATGTAAAGGCACGGCTAGTCCACTGAACAATTAATTCAAAGTGTTGTTTCAAATCACAGCCATGTGCAGTGTACCCGGGGCTCCACGGAGCGATTGCGGTTTCCCCGGAATAACGAATGCGGAGTGCATCAGCCAGGGCTGCTGCTATGACGAGTCTGTACCCAACACACCACATTGCTACCACCAGACACACTGTAAGTTTTTCCCCTATTTCAAATTATGCTTCTATATTTTTGTAAAATCTAAACTTTGAAATTTTGTCACACGGATGTGTGCAAGATGTGACGTGACATCGTGTAACACTACCCCAATAAATTTGGTGCATCTCATTCTACATTTTGAGCTTTTTCTCAATAGAGCATCAAATTGCTGAAGCAATATTCATAAACTCATTATTTCATGATTTTATTTGTAAATCAAGACGCCATGGCTTCAAGGAGGATGTTTACAATTGTACGGCCATTAGTAGACAGCAGAAGTCACATGATCAGGTTGTTAGGAGTCATGATATATGCTTATTACAAGTCCACTGTATTTGTTTCAAAGTCAGTTCTGAAATAGGAGAACTACTGTAGCAGAAAAAATAATAGATTGCGGTGTTTTTTTTCGTTTTTTTTTTGTTAGATGGTAATAATAATACTTGAAAAGTGGCAACCATCATTAATTCATGATGCTTGTTCGTTGTATTTGGCAAAGTGTGATATTTGACATTTAATCTGGGTTTAAATGTTGCAAAAAACACTGCTGATTTCCATACACATTCTCACTCGGAACTACTCGGAATGTTTCGGAGCTCAACAGTTGTGAGAGTAACGGAAACATACGAGGATTGCCGAATGTACACATTCTAACACATTTCAACTGGGACACAGATTCTTATTTCCTCTTTGATCACACTGTGTAGCAAAATGTAAACATTGCTTTACTTTTAACTCAAAATAAGGAATTATAGTCTATCCAGTAATTATTTTTACAGTTAAATAGCAGTCTTCAGAAACATATATCATGGACATTGCAACATTGCAATGATATACCATAGCATGAGATTACAAGACGATGCACGCATGACGTACTAGTACGTAGATCGTAACAATATTGACGTATGATACTGCACTTTCCAGCAGGTGCTATGAAAGCAAGGGGTTGTAATAGAATACTATATATATATATTCAAAATAAGCATGATATTTACGGCTAATCAGTACATAAAACCCATTATGGACTATACTGTTATCATCTGAGCAAGCCCTTTTTGGCTCTGTACCAAACAAGGTAAGTTTTATGAAAATGGGTTAAGATTGAAGAAAGTTAGTGGGGTTTATACTAGACAAACTACACAAGTCAAAGTATACTCTAGATTCTGATTCAGGTCCAGTGGTTTTGGGTGATGCATTTTGAAGGCGTTTGATATAGAGAACGATATGGAATAGAAGATTTTATGGACGCATTACTTTAACAATATATAATACCTTGATCATTACCTTTCCATTCTACAAATCTTTTCAAACCCCATTGATGCAGTTGCCTTTAATTTTGTCTACAGATGACTGGACCGAAAATTTCGAAGTTTTAAGTGTAAAATGCTGCATTTTATTATCATACAATTACCCCATAGGCCTATAGGCCTACATAAGATCATAAGAAATCCGATGAAATTGCATGATACATACTAGTATATTATATAAGACCTGTATCATTTCATTTGCATCATTTTTACTAATGCTATACAAATAAACTTTTCGTGACAAATATTACAAATAAATCCCCTATCTCATTTGTTATTCTGTAGATTAATGGCACAAAACCATATGGTACAAAATCTTTTCTATTATACATGCAATGCCCGCTACTACAACCATGTCATTAAAAAAATATTTTTTTATGAATAATCTGATACTTACTCAAGTGAGTCTTTGAATCAGGAAGTGGTATTAGTAATTAATCTGCAAATGGCAGTATACGACCACAGGAGAAACTGGCATAGATAGTGACATGCTACAACGAAGCTACGTTGTCTTCTTAATAGGCTGAGTTACTGAGAACAAAAGAGTGAAAATAAAACACATATTCACTCAGTGAATATAGTTTTGCCCTAGTTGCCACACATGAAACAAACTAGAGTCGACCAAAGAGTAGTCATTGGCTTATAGAAACCATTATCTTTTGCTTTTTCTAAATACCGTATATATGCTGGCTTCCACTCCACGTGTCTATACACGTCTGTCACTGTCTTACAGACACGTGCAGCGTACCCCCCGGAGGCCGCACAGAGTGCTCGAGTCACGCGACAGACGGCGAGGCGTGTGTGGCGGCCGGCTGCTGCTGGGATGACGGAACACCCGATGAGGTGCCTGCCTGCTACGGGCAGAGGGAGGGTGCGTGTTTCTAGAGGTGCAGGGAAGGTAGAGTCACAGGCTGTCTGGGGACAGACGGGCCTTTAAAACATGAAATTAAATGGCTCGCACATCTCTCTCATATGATGGATTAATCTATCTATATCTGCAAATTGTAAATTTCACTCCTTCAAGTACTGTTACCCACAAATTTCACATCGACGATGATGGTTCCAGATGCTCCACAAGACGTCAGAAATGAGAAAAGAATATTGTCAGTCTTTTAAAGCTGTCTCTTGTGCATATTAAGTGGCCAAAACTGATGGGATCGTCTGGAATAACGCCCTGTGACCTTTATGATGGACTGGATCAAAATTTAGTCAGGCTCTTGGAACTATTCGGAAATAGCACACCATAACTTGGTAACATCTTTATGAATATCGTCAGCAATGCCACCTCTAAGCAGAAAGTCCATACGATGATCAAGTTAGTCCTCTAGGTCTATACCGAGGTCGACAAAAATCAAAAGGAATTCTCCAAAGAAATGATAAAAAAAATAGGGTCAGAACCAGGCAGAACTGTGTCATTTCCTCCAGGAAGACAGCCTTATGACATGGAGCACCGTGAACAATCGAAGTGTTGGAACATTGATTTCATTGTTCTATTTCTTCAGATTGTAACAGCAGTGGCTGGACTTTTACAGTTTCTTCTGTCGACTACATTATGCATCCTCACACAGCACCAGACAAGGCCACAGTAATAAGCAGAAGAAAAAAAAACAAGAAGCAGTAAGAAGTGCATCATTCCCAACCAAAAAATGGCAGATTATTCCAACTTTGAGGCCAGAACACCTGACACTAGGCTTCTGGCGTCTTCTTGAGCATCTGGAACAACCTTTGTCTATGTGAAATTGGGTGTTAAGTGAGCTAATGATAATGTGATTAAACCTTAGTGATATAAGAGCCTACCACGGCAATAAAGAACCCCAAATAGCATAATTTCAAGTACACGTCTTGTGTCATTGTTTCACCTTGCCTACAATTTCTTGTATCTGCTGAGTAAAATTGTCTACTCAGTTTCGCATAGCTAGTTAATTTCAAACCTATTGTCCATGATTGGGAACTGAAACTTTTTGTTCCTATATACACCCATGTACTATATAAAGACCTTATTAGTATCCTTGCTATAACATAAGTTTCTTCTGTAGTGACGTGTCGGCTGCACATCGAGCGACGTGTTGATTGCGGCTGGCATGGCATCAGCCAACAACAGTGCTACGAGCGAGGATGCTGTTACGATCCCAATGTCCCCTCGCCCTACCCACACTGCTTTTACTCGTCTGAGTGTAAGTCGCAATTTACTCAACAAATGTAGATGTAAATGTGGTTGTTTGAAGTCATGATTCTAGTGCTCTCAGGACTGTTGCTAGTGTTTGTTTAAATTCAACGTCATAATGTCCGCGATTAGTACCGCATGTACAATCTTCTTCTTATAAATGTTGTGCCTCCTCTCTATAGGCGCCGTATTTAGTAATAGTAAATACATAAAAGACAGGAGTATGCTGAGGTCAAATGGTGTAAATATTATGGAAATTCGAGTTTGGCACTCTATGAAGAATTGCTAGCCCGAAAAATGGTCTCCTTTGAAAGGTCATCTAAATAGAGGTGGTCTTATGTGGATGTTACTGTGCTTTCAGCCACGTGCAACTCTGACCCGGACTCTCGGGTCACTTGTGGTGACTACAGCGAGGCTGAGTGCGAGACGCGGGGCTGTTGCCACGATGACAGTGCCCGGGAGGACCTGCCTACATGCTTCCACAAGACAGAACGTAAGTGATAGTGAGCGATGGCACCATGTCCTAGTGCCCCTTTCCCTCTAAGCACAGCTATATTTCTACCTTGAAATAGGGTCCCTTGCATAATGGGATCGAGTCTAATTCCAGTCTGTGATCATTTAGCTGTACACGCAGTAAAAAAGTGACACTCTTCTTGCAGTGGATGTGTGCTCTACCTCTGAGCCCCAATCTCGATACGACTGCGGCTTCGTGGGCATCACGCAGCAGGGCTGTCTGGACAGAGGCTGCTGTTATGACGACTTCACCGAGGGAGCAAAATGGTGCTTCTTTCCCGAGATCAGTGAGTGGCAAATGAAGTTTGCGATTGTTGGAAAAAATCATTCAGTTGGTTAATGGAGAAAAAATCTACATCCTAGAATGTATTTTGATTTTAATTGCCATTACATATATGCTGCTAATAATATCTAAGTGTTACTCGTCGCTGACACATATACACGTAGCTTATTTCCAGTCTTGCAATAAGCCTGAAACATAATGGGTGCACTTTTATCTTCTCCGACCAGGTTTGCCATTCAACCTGTATTACCCAACCAACACACCATGGTTACACTCACTCATTGCTCTCATCGTCAGGTCCCTGTGCTGTTCCGGAGGGTGCCCGCTTGGACTGTGGTCGCTACGGGACAGACCAGTCCGAGTGCCTGAGCCAGGGCTGCTGCTGGGATTGCACCACTCCAGAGGAGGTGCCGTGCTGCTACCACAAACACACCGGTGAGGAATGCTGACAGAAACTAGCCTAATGAGTATAAGATTAAAATGGAGCAGCACTGGCAGATCCAGGTTTCCAGAAAATGGGGGATGGGAGCCAAAATCCCCATGACAATAAATCCTACGTCTGACCCCGGAGCTAGCTACAGTACATGGGCTCTTATAGTATTGCCTGAATAAACTCTTCCTTTAAAATGTGGCGTTCACACCATCACTCTCCAACGAGTTGATTAAACCAATTCCGCATCACACTTTCTATTTGCATCATATGCCACCGTTTCTATTTAAAATAGATTTTCTTATACATGTATGCATTAAATCTGGATTTCCTCATTTTGCTCCATTATTTCTTTTATTAAGTTCATATCATTATATAGTTACCAGGACATTTTTGTGAATTATGTGTTGATTGGTTTGGGAGTATTTAGTTTTGTTCTGTCACATATATACAAGTGGGGGTGTGTATGTCGGAAATTCACATTTCAGGCATTTTTGGAGTTGGTGGAGGATCATATGTTAGATTGGCGAACCCGGCTGGTGGAGGGGGTTCACAAGTTCATAACACCACCGTTTAAAAAGACTTCTGACCCCCACGCCTTAAATAATGACTCAGCCCATAAATAGTTTTCATTTTTTGTACTAAATTGTGTTTATAGATGAATTATCATTTATGTATAAACAATTGGTTAAAATGATATTCTATATTACTGATGAATTCTCTGAGTAGGAATTATTGGTGTACAAAATGCTAGTTTAAATTTGAAGAATGTGAATTCTTGAACAGGTGCAGTTGGTGTTCAATGTGGTTGGGGGGTTGTTGATACACAAGGCATGGATACAGATGAGGCACTGTTTGTATTGGCTGGTGCTTGAAGAATGTGTATCACTTTGTAAAAATAAATCTTTTCTATGGCAGAAATGTGAATTAGGGCTCAGAAACTAATTTTTTTGTTAATGTTCAATAAGTATTATACTAGACTTCATATTGATTGGCTTAAATATTCATTTCATAAGCTAGAACTGTAGATAGGATGGCTCAATGCCCTATAGATTTAATACACAACTTACAACTTGAAACATCTAAAGCAAAACACACAAGTATTCTTCCCTGTTTACTTATTGCACGTGATTCATAAGTATTCTTGCAACATTTTGTCCTGAATAATGCTAAAACAATGTCTCAACTAAGCCCATTGTGTGTGTCAACCAACCCTGTTGTGGGGTTGCATGGTTGAAGCATCCTGGGTGACATAATTAAATCTCTTTTTTAAATGGTTCAATCCTACGATTGTGAATATGTGATAAAATTGAAGTCAAAACATTAACAGAAATATGTGCTAAACCAAAAGGTGAAACCCAAAATGTCACAAAATTAACTATTTATCAGAAAATTGATAAATACTAAAAGAAATGTCTACTTTTTTCCAATTCTTATAGAAAATTGCAAAACCGCACTTCATGAAAAACTCTCCAATGATTAAAAACTCTGATATGGGAGGCGAATATCCTCGGGTGTGGGTGTGGGTGTGGGGGTTGTTTCTTGTATTAGATAGGTGGGTACGGATGTGCCATAAGATAGGTGTATTTTTTTATCCCCACTAATTTCCCCATCCATTATACTTTTGGGCCTTGTTTTTTTTATTTACCTTCATAAAAATTGCATTGATACTTTCCACAGCCCCAATGCACTACCACGAGACGTCAGGTAGTGAGTGGTCACCGCTCTGGATACTCACCCAAAAACTCTCATTTGCCTTCACACTGACTGCGTGCAGTGACGCAGAGGTCCTTCTGAGTGATCGCTACGGACACTCCACCACGGGATATGTCATACAGATTGGTGAGTAACCTTAATATTTACCATTGTAAAGGGAATCTCAGCCTCTCAGCAGAATAACTACTCGTGTCAGGAGGAAAAAAAAAACCCCACCACGCACTTATGTTGTGTTTCTGTTGTTAAAAATGAATACCTGTCACATAGTATTTTAAAATTCTTAGTTGGCGTATCCATTTTTATTTATTTGTTGTCTTGCTAGTGCCGCTGAGTACATGGCATATGGCACATATCGCCTATTTCCCACGTTATACAACTAGATCTATTTTCAGATTGGTCTACATGTACATTTTGTTACATTTTTACAACTAGAAAGGGGTAACCATTGTTTTAATTTTTCTCCTTTTTGTTTTGCTAGATAAGAACTTCTGTTGAGATGAAGTAAACAGTGTTATATTCTCATTCACAGTTCCCGGAGGAAGTAACGTGCTGCGCATCATTCGGCGTGTGGATGGTCAGGACGGCACGACAGAGACAGCCAACAGCCCAGTGTCCGCCGATTGTGACGCTCAAAGGTCAGACTATGTGCTCTGGACCAGATCCAGTCCATGCGCATAACCTCTATTTATGTTTGAAGGTATTATCGGTATGGTTCTTTATGTATGTGCTTTTATATAATGTGGAACTTTGTTTTGCTTTGCTGATATCTTGATGCCATGTGCATTATTTTTTCTGCCTTTACATGTATCTTTTCTTAGGCAAGTTGTTCAATGTTGTTCAATGAAATTTTATCACTTGAAAAGGTCATACTATCTGGTGTGGACGGACAACAAAGTTCAATTTGGTTTCAATTCTGAGGACATAGTGGTTACCATGGAAGATGCCGATATGCTGGAGGTATGACTGAGTTCAGAGTTCTTTGTACAATAAATTTATTATGTGCCGATTTCCCATCTTCTATCATACTAAAAGTTGGCACAGTGTGTTTAGAAGGATGTGGAATGAGTAATAAATAGTATCTGCTAAAATACGTGGAAATGTCTGGTCTTTTATGTAATCATCAAAATATGTGAATACACAAAGAATTGCTGATAAACATAGAAGCAATAAAAATAAATGGCAAACATGTGAGGAGTATGTGAGAAAATGAAAAAGTGAATTGTGAAAAAAATAAGATTTTGTACCTCTGACTCCACATCTGATGTTTTGCTTTCAGGTGACTGGCATCCGCATTTACAGCAAGAATCAACAGACAGCCAAATGGAGGTGGAGCTCTCATCAAGGTGTGTCTAGTAGTTTATTAATAATCTCTGCTCTTTTCTAACTATGAGGCGCACTATGCAAGTTGTTGTTGTTGATGTACACCAATAGTGACATGCCTTGCCATTTTATCAAAGAAAATGCGGAGGCATTCAACCTGGTAATGTCGGACTTGATGTTTCAAGTTACCATGTCTTTGTTAGAATTAATATTGAGCATCAGTTATGATGAAAACTGGACCATGGAACACCCCTATTGGTCAACTTGTACCATCTGCGGTGTCCCTATGCAATATGAAATCTGAACAAGCTATGAATATTTGCACAGTTTTTCAGCTTAGGTAACACTAATACATGTACATGTAGATAATGTTAAATCATTGTTCATGTTATTCATATAAAAATCAAATAAATTTAAAATGATAAATCAGTAAATAAGTAATAAAAAATATTAAAATAAATAAGTAATAAAGCGCATGTTTGTTACGAAAGTCTTCCTGAGCTGGTTTTATTTAAGAGGGAAGGTCACTGCATTTTGCCCTTTTTGATGTTATCGTTTTTGAAAGGCAAATGGTCATCATTCTTATGTATACAATCACCCCCCTCTTCCCCCATCCCCCCATCCCCAATTCAGATATCGAAATGTGATATCTATAAAAAAAACTTATAAAGCACTTTTCATTTTGTTAGGGTGATAATACAAGTACGAGATATTGGCAGTGACCTATATTCAATGAGTCAATGAAAATTGTCAAAATTTAACGTGGCTTCCCCCTTAAGCCTGCTTTACACTGTAGCAAAATCCACCTACGTAGACTAATGTGCACTGGCGAAGTGGCAAATTCGTCAGAAAATTTTGGACGTGTTCAAAAAATTTGACAAAAACAGAGCTTGGTTAAAGTTTGTTACAAATAGTTATGCAGCGTCTAGGGATCGTAGAACATTCGGATATATAAGTGACAGTTCATTTGGCTTCACAACTCATCGCACCATGCATTTTTACTACGTTCACTGCCGCCTCAATACGCCTACGTTGACGACTTGACACAATACGTGTGGATCCGTTGGAAGGGCTCGTCTGTGATCGCTTAGGTGTAAAGCGGGTTTTAAGACTGTACAACAGATTATATATTCTTGTGGTGACATTTTAGAAGCTATTGCAGCATTATTCTCAGTACAAAATTAGCACTAGTGTCATAATTTTGCTAAAAAGAAACAAACAATATCCATATCAGTCACTGAGTTGGTAAACGTGCACACTAGAAGTATACCCTAGGTAAACTGCAATCAGATCTTTGGTTTCCAGTGGGACTTAAGTGTCAGAGTTATGGTCTAGGTTGTTTTGATTGAAATCATGGGCGAATACTTGACCGTATGTATATGTTTGATCATGTAAGTATTGTTTGCCCAATTATATCTACAAATTATGTAGGCCGCATCGTGAATGCGCACCTGCCGGGTGGTGACCCTGTGACGTACACGACCTCGTGGCTGGAGTTGGAGCCGCAGCAGACGACAGTCGTGTTCCAAGCCTGGGCGTGTCAGAACGTGCACGTGCTGCTAGCAGCCAACAGGTTCACCTCGGACAACCAGTAAGTGACATTTCCCTAAGCCTATTTCTCATGACTATTATAGTGAAATTTATAGGTCAAGACGCTTCACGGAATTTGGAACAAGAACAGTGCATAAAATTTCTAGTCATTGCATGGGAGCCGCCAGGTCAAGGGTGACATCTGACAGTATATATCGTTCTTGGGTCAAATATAGTTGCTAGAAGAATAAGTCTCTCAGAATATTGTACTGTAAATGCCTACATGTACATCATGTAGTAAGATCTCTGTGCTTCCGTGGCCGATTGGATAGGGAGTTGGACTCATGACCAGAAGGTCGTGGGTTCCCAGTCGGGTCTGATGGTGGGTGATGAGTTAACCTACCTCTAACAGGTTGCACAAAGCTCCGAGGTACCCACACATTAAATAGGTATAGCTCAGGCGGGTGAACACTAATGTGAATGATTAGCATGTCTGCGCTACGGTGGTGATTTAGTGTGACAAGGATGCCAATGACCAGGTGAAGATGTAGAGTCGTCTGATCCTTCGGAGACCATAAACCAGACATTTACATTTACATTTTTTAATGCAGTGAAGCAAAGTAGTGAGGAGTTAATTGCCATTTCTAGAATAAAATAAAAGCTCAAAATTTTCCCTGTAATGTTTGATAGCGAAAGCTCATCAGTGCATGTATACATGTACCTGGCAATAGGACACTAAAATACCATTAGGGTCTAGAAACTGTGAAATAACAATGTAATATACATACGGAAAAACAACCATTGCGTTATAATTTGTAACTGATGTATAGAAAGTATGAATACTAACCTCTAAATTACAATCTCATGTTAACAGTAAGGGTATCTTAAGTTAGCTAGTGTATATACATGTAGTTACTATGTAAAAACAATTAATGCTAGCAGTATTTATGTGAAACAATTAATCCTAGCAGTATTTATGTGAGCTTCAACCAGCATTTTATAATCATACTAATATTCGTTCTATATACCTTCTAGCGGAGTCGAATTCATCATTGGTGATGAGGAAAATTCAGTGTCTAGCGTTCAGCAGTTGGGCCACAACACTAAGCATACAATGGCAACGCCTGGCGTGCTAGATTGCAACAATTATAAGTACTTCTGGATCAGCTGGAAGGACGGCCATTTTATGCTGGGATACGGACGAATCATAGGTCGAGAAAAGTATGTCCAAATACATAACAACAAATGATGTTTCATCGAGAGTGGGGTGGGAGAGTGTTAAAAGGGGTCAAGAAATCCCATATCCCTAGTTTTTTGGCCTTATTTCCCACATCCATAGATTTCTCCCACATCCCACACATTTTAAGTTTTTTTTTTCCACATCCCATGTCCTTGAAATCCCACACCCCTCTTTTTGGGGGGCTTTTCCCCATCCACATCCACATCCCACTTCCTTGTTAACGCGCCCCATCTAGCAGTATTATCTTTTATTTTGTTGCCATGTAGTTATATTTAATTTCTAGCATTTCTAGAAATAAACATTTTTTGCAATTGATTCATGTTGATAAAGGATGCTTCTAAAATTGAGACCATACATAAATTGGTATAGAACATAATCATAGCGGCAAAAAATTTCCCCATTGTTTCAGTATTGTTAGATTAAAAGACCACAGGCGTCTGTTTGACCAATTGGCAATCATTCCTCGTTTTATGTTACCAGGGTGATTGACCAGCTTTACGCACTGCCCCCACCAGTCCGTTTTGTCGCTTTAGGCCATAGAGCTGCTAGCTCAGCCGAGGCTAGGTTGGAGTTTGGGGCACCGACAAGTAAGTCATTATGTAATTTGTTCATATACAATGTACAATGAGCTACTTTGAGCAACAAAAGTGGTAAATAGCTAATAGTAGTATATCAGACCGACCCATACTGGGACATTAGCTGTGGATTGCAAAGAGGACCTATTGAAAATGTACTTTATTTTAATGTATATTAATTATATCATGAATTGAAAATGTACGATTTGTTTAATGATTCATTATTGTGATAAGTGATTGGTCTATGAAAGCGAGGCTGATACCCCAATGGCTGCTAATAAAATTATACTAACTACTGATTAACTCATGCGTTTGAAGCTCATCCACTAATTGACTGTTTTAGGTGAGACGTACGTTCTGGGGATACCGGCGACAGACACTACTCATGTTAACGCCAACATGCGCACGCACAAGACGCACTTGCTGTTTACGGTGCGCGCGTGCAGCAGTGCACACGTATTACTGGCCTCTAGTCAGGCCTCTTACAGGTAGCTGGATCTACTGTCTATTCTTCAATTCCCAGATCCGCGGGACATGTTGCGCAGAAGAATTAATCAATATCAATATTTTCATTACTACTTCTGGCCGTTCCGGGAAATTCTAGTCTAACACAGCTTTAAATATTTTAAGGTCATTTTCAAGTATCACTTATCGTATGTCATTCATGGAAATACTTTTTTAACAGGATTTTGAGTGAGGAATATGAATCTGTAATGGTATTTTAGTTAGCATGAAAATTTACGAAGATATGGACAAAAGACCCATCTTTATAAAAAAAATGCAGACGACCTGTGTAGACTGTGACTAATACAAACATGCGAAGTTCACTGTTATGAAGAATGCATGCCTCAAATAGCATTGCTAATAGGATTTTGATTGAGGATTATGAATCTGTAATCAGATTTTACTTAACTTGAAAGTTGACGAAGTTATGGGCAAAAGACTGGTCTTACTCAATGCAGACATCCCGTGATTGGAGCAAAGTTGAGAACTTTACTATTATGAATAATGCACGCCTCAAATAGATGTATTTACTTAATTTTTCAACTTCTATCAGGTGAAAAGACAAAACACACACACACACACACAAAACATGTAGGCTTCAAAACGCAGAAATACAGTAATAAGATTCAGTATTAGTTGGGGAGCTAAGGCTGGATTTTTGGTCTGATCGTTCATTTTAGTGATAAAACCATGAAAGTTGTGAGAGGAATTAGTCCTGGGGGTAGAATTAACCAACCTGGCAGACTTCCAGTTCATAGTCAAATCAAGATGGATTCCAAGATGGCCGCCACAATTTATTGCTATTCCCAAAATAGAAAACTCATGATAAACCTGCAATTAAGTGCAATCATGTATCTAAAGATTTACCAAAATAGAAAGAATTTTTCTTAATTATAGAACATCATTTCTTTCAGATATGATATAGATATTGGTCGCCATGACAACACAGTCATCTCTATAGAGATCTTTGGGGACTCATCAACCAGAGTGGAGCGGCCATCACCGGGTCTTCTGGACTGCACAGAACACAGACCATTCTGGATATCATGGAAGGATAATATTGTCTCTGTTGGTGAGTATCACTGATTATGTACAGAACAACAAAATTTTAATGTGCTGAATGTTTTATTCTCAAACATTCATGTAGACACTCATCTGAAGAATAAGCGGTGTAAGCTAGATCCCAGCATGGTTTGGAAATAGACAAACTCCCATACCCAAAGTGTATCCTTGCAATTTTCAGAAATGATACCCTTACCCAACCCGTACACGTGAACATCCAGCCCATACACGAACTGTACCCCTATTTATGAAAACCAAACCCGGACCGACCCGTAAAACTACTATTATTTACCCTTAAAAATGTAAGTGGTAAAACAAAGAGTTATGAAATTATTCTTGTTTGCTAAGTAAAGTACTTAGAAGGCTACATGTACAGGTATTCTTTTGTTTATATTCCTAATTAATTAATGTTTATAAACTAATGTCCACATTTTACAAATTGAATAATTTTTTCAACATTTTTACCTGATCGAACTAAGGAATAGGTTTCATATATGTATGGTTGCGACACAATCCAGTCCTGAGTAGATTTATATGAAATTGGTTCGAACGTTGGCAAAAGTCTCACTCAGTGTACTCAAAGAAGTGAACAAATTCTAAGTTAATGGATTTAAAAAAATAAATACTGTACTTTATTTTGCTCTGACCTGTGGATAGAAGCGAATTTTAGAAATACATTGTTCAACCTCGTGATAATTCGACCTTACATCTTAAAGGAGTAGACCATTCTTAACATAATAAGCTACATGTATTGATCTGGGGAATTCCCATTTAAGATTTATTGAAAGGGGTAAATACTAGAGATGTCACTTTTCACAAATTTTGATATTTGAAGCTTGGGGAGTGTTGAGGGTCACTGAATACATGTTCAAATTCAGACACAAATATGCAAATGAGCAGCTGTTTTGTTTAGCTGCAGACGCCAGTAATGTAATGGATTTTGAACATTGATGAATGGCACAGTAGACAGGGATGGATTGTTCATGAACACTCTAACAACCGTGCAGCTACATGTATTAAGCGCTCTACCTACGATATTTGTTTTTGCAGGTCGAGGTGGCGTAGTGGGTGACCATGAGCTGCTCACTTTCCACGACCAGGGCTTCCGGGATGACATCACGGGGATTGGACTGAGGTACGGCCACAGCGGTCACACGGCAGAGTGGCAGATCTCCAGACACATGGGTATGTCGTCATTTCTATGTAGCCAAAAACACTAACTGGTATACATGTAGGTCAAGACCACTTGATGTAGACAAACGGAAGCTTAGTGTTGTGCAACGTATTTTCAGTGGTAGAAACAGAAAGAGAAGGTTGCAAATAATTTTGCAAGCTTTGGAAACACATGCATATAACTAAGATATTGTAATGTACAATTGTTATCAATATAAAGAGTAACAATATTGATGTGCTTGCAGTGGACCAGGTGGTTCATCGCAGCACCAATGACGGCCTGTACCACAACTTGTGGTGGAACCTCATCGAAGAGTCGAGCGTGTTCCTTCGACTCCACGCCTGCCATGATGTCTCCATTGCCTTGTCACATTACATAGGTTTCACATTGCATAGCTTTCTAAAATATCAGTGTTAGTTCAAGTATTTTTTTTAAACGATTTTGTTTAGATTTTCACATAGATTGTCACAGAGAAGCATTATTTGTGATGTTGTCCTACGTATTCAACAATGTGTACATTTTTTCAGTTTCAATGCCGTTAAATAAATCCAATCAAAATGTGTGTAAATGCTTTGGAATGTGGATTTAGAAAAATTATTCAGAATTAAGGTTGAAACAGTGTTGTAAGCACATGTAAGAATGAAATATGTATGCAATATTGTAGGTGTGACAAAGACTTCTGCATATATTGTGAACCTGAAAAAGACAGGCCTCTCCTCTATCACAGATGCCTCGGGAAGGGAATTGGCTGTCACCGACTACTCAGTCATAGGTAAATGCATGTTCATTTGTGAATTCTGTGGGTAGTGTGATTAAAGTAATAGAATTATCAGAGTATTCTGACATAAATTTTGCTGATACATGTAAGTGTGTGAGTCGTTTTAGCAATCTGCATGGAAGAGTGTTGTGTTTGACCACTCAAGTCTGATTATAAATTCAGCATTAGCAAATGAGGGCACATAGATGGAAATCATGTAGGTATTGCGATATTACCTGTCATAAATAGCATTTCTTATTTTATGTCCATTTTTTGCCACTCGTGGGAAAGTAAATGTAAATATATTCCTTATAAGGAAGCGTGAAACTTTCATTGTATCAAACGACCACTCAGAGAGTACAATCACCAAAGCTGGTAGGAATGAATATATTTTTTCAGTATACTTCCACAATCAAATGTGTGGTTTCAGTATGTGACGCATGGCAGTGGTACTGGGTGACATGGGATGCTGAGCACATCGCTGTTGGTCAGTCGGTCACTCGCGGCGCCAATGAGCTCATGTTCACCCGGCTGGAGGGAGGGGTCAGTCTGCAGGCAGTGGGAGTGACCAGTCATGGTGGAGGACCAGACCCCGCAGTGTGGGAGGTGGACAAACCACAGGGTGAGTTTTAGTGTTCAATTATGCATGGCTCTCAGTCGTCTGTCATTCACAAACACTGAGTGGACACAAGTGTGGTCTTCAAGTTAGGTTAATACATGCACACATGATCATAGCTCAGAGATCTGTGGTTTTGAGAAGAGGATATACACCATGTCCCCTTGCATTTCTCATATACTGCAAATTGTCGTGGCTTAATATTTGTGTGTTTCAGACACCGACTTTAATCACTTGCATAAATGACTATTGTGGACTGAATTGTTTAACACCTCAGCCCAACTCCGCTTCGGCTCTGAGACTACGCACCATTTAAAAATCTTCCATGTGTGTGGCATTGGCATTGGGGAATAGTTGTGTCTCCTGAACCATTTAATCTTATCTCTGATTAATTGATTCGTCGAATGTCAATTGATGGACGCATGTTTGTCGTCTTGTCTTGGTCTTGTGGATACTCTGCAGCCATCATCTTGCTGATGATTTTAGTAGAGGGAGGCCACATGGTGTTAGTGCATGTACAATGTACTAGTACACTGTTAAATGTAGCCAATATGTGGTCATCCTATTTGATAGATGACAATGATTTCATAGCCATAAGAGACTCCATATCATTTATAATGCTGTGCATGTTATTTTTAGGATCTTCATACACAGTGTTCACCAAGCCCATCGCCACCAGCCGGACCACCTCCTTCATCACCGCACAGAACTTATTCGTCTTCTCAGTGAGTCCCTTATGTATATAAATGTTGCATGCGTTATATAAACCTTTAGAATTTTGTGATTGTGAAAATGGAGGGCGTGCAATACCCAACATTTTGGGAGTTTTTGAAAATATTAGACTGTAAAATATACCAAATATAGCAAACCAGTGTACAATACCTAGTGATAGCAGACAACAAAAAATAGCAAACAAGAGCTAATTTTATTACGATAGAGATCATGATGTGAGTGGCAATCCTGACCTTATTTCATGTGAATATAAATGCATACAATTCGTGTGAACCTCTAGGTGCGCGTGTGCTCCCTGGCGAGCCTGCAGCTTTCCACACGCCCAGGCGATGCCTCCAGTCCAGGCTACATGGTCCGTCTTGGCGAGGACGACAACACTCGCTCATCCATCCGGGAGCTTGGGGACAGCGGGGCAGCACTTGTGTCTGACTACCGGTCAGTGTCACTTGGAAAAAAAGGAAGATTACGTAGCAGAGTTGCCAAATATTCGGGGTTTTGGAATCATTCCGACATTCCGATCGAATTGAGAAATTCAAATTCAGGAAATGCCAAATATTATAAAAACTTGTACTTTTTCCCCTTTAAAATACTGATATTTTTTTGCTCACATATGGGTGCCGCCATTATCGAATGTACTCGATTGAACCAAGCATCGTATACGCTATTACCGCGCACAAAAATCAACTTCGATTTTAATGACTAGACGTGTTGTAAATAGATTTAGTCTTGATCATAAGCCCAGGTTACGCATTTTTTATGCAGAGACAGCCTCAATGATTGAGACTACTTTGTCGTGAAATGCACCAACACGACTGTTGACGATGAAAGTAAAAATAATGAGAATTATTGAAAATTAATTAATTTTTGTGCTCTCCAGTAACGTAATGTTGCAAAATTAAAGGGACGAGTATTAAAAAAACGATGATATCACTGCATATAAAAAGAGTATCGCCATACCCGATATTGGGTGATTTTAGTGTCAAACAGTCATGGTTCCCACGCTACCGAAATCGAAAAAAGTCGGGAATATGAAAATTCCCTTCAAGACCGGAATAAGTCTTTGAATTTTGCCAAATACTTAATTCGTGAGAAAAGACCGTGGCAGTCTTGAAAAAATACTGAAAGCCCTAATTTATGATACCGCTTTGTAAAATCGGCTCCCATTGGTCTAAATCAATGATTTCTATTAAGGCGGAAATGAGAGCCAATGGAAAAAATTCGGCTTGGATCAATTTTGCTGGTTCACAATTTTTTTTCACGCAAAAAAAAAATCTTTAACACGCTTTCGCTTTCATATTTGCGCTGATATGGAAATCTGAACCAGCAGCAAATGTAGTCAATGCCCGCCTTAATATTAGCTTGGATTTATGGATAGCGTGCCTCGCATATGTT
This sequence comes from Streblospio benedicti, assembly GCA_019095985.1. Lineage (NCBI taxonomy): Eukaryota > Metazoa > Annelida > Polychaeta > Spionida > Spionidae > Streblospio > Streblospio benedicti. The sequence continues at coordinate 21,304,976 of CM032659.1, forward strand.
TAAACTGTTTGCTCAGACAATCGGATATATTTTGTGTGGTTATATGTAACTATTGTTTCAATCAATCAACCAAAAACACGTGTTTTTTCTCGCATGGTTAAAGTTTGCTAATGCTTAGAAGATCGGATATATTTTGTGTGGTTAATGGAACTGTTGCTGTACTGAGAACCTGATTCCACGAAGAGAAGTTTATTACAATTTACACATCATGCACTTGACGAGAGTAAGCAGGAGACATGGTTGGCAATTGTATTGTATATTATAGTGTGTCATTTAAGAATAGTCCATGATTTCAGTATTTTTTATTTTATTGATGTTTTTTGCATAGTTATGATGCATATTGTTATTGATGCTTAGTTAAGAGTTGAGTTTATTGAATAAAACAGTTTGAAACTGAACGTTTAACCTTTGTTATGTCTTTTTTTCTAGATTAATCACAAAAGGTTTAGATATAATTTGGTCTGCAAAATGAGGAAAAAGTCTGGAAAAAGTAGGAAAAAGTAGGGAATTTTGGTAGTGAAAAAAGTGTGGGAACTCTGACAGTGGTAGATACGACATTGTCATTGTTCATGAGAAATCAAATGTACATATGGATATGGTGAAAATTCGTGGTGGATAGAAGACACCACATGCATGTTATTGTTCTACATGACTGACTTTCTAAGGTAACGTGCATTTGCACATCCTTCTGCCAACTCTACATGGCTGACTATCAATTTGGGTGAATTTGGTACAGGCGTTGGGGGAGACTTAAAATAGATCCCCTTTATTTTTTTGGAAATGTCCAATTTTTTTTTTTTTATGATGCATTCTTCTGCAATCCAGTGTATAAATTAAATGAATTTTTGTATTGAAAGACTTAAAATAGATCTTTTATTTTTTCAAATGTCCAACAAGATTCATTTGATTTTCAAAATAAAATGGTTCAAGTTAAAATAAAATGGTTCAATTAAAAAACATCGCGTACATTTGTCATTGATTTTTTCCTTACTTTGAAGTTTGAATGTTTTTTCGTGAAAAGTAGGATGACCATCGTCCCAAACCTTTGTATATATTTTTAATCAAATATGTTGAAACAAAGTTAATTACACTTTTATGTGCATTTTACTGTCCATTGACACTTCTAAACACAGAGCAGTGTTATAAAAATAGTCTTATTTAAATATAAGTTAAAAATACACATTTAACGTAAAGATTCAGAAATTTTGACCCAAATTCAAAAATTTTGGCCTCAGGATTCAGAAATTTCAAAATTTGAGGTCGGCAACTCTGCGGTAGTTTGTGTTTTATAAACATTTTTAATTGGTCATTTTACACATATTAAATTATTTAAGAGATGTTTCCCTTATTCTAAGCATCCCCCCGTTGATTCCATTTTGTCGCAAATGGTTTTTACAAGTCTGTGTAGTAACAGAATACAGAATGTTTATCTGTAGGGGTAGTATATGTGAAAATTTGTGTAGGGACTGTGTGCAGTCTGCTGACGATGGTATGTCACTTAGACCTTTGTTGCACTAAGGCAGTGCTTATCATACATATGCCCACTGTAGTCTGTGGTGAGCTGTGACGAGACGCGGCCGTTCTGGGTGGTGTTCTCCGGGCGCCGGCTGGCCGTGGGCCGCGGCCTCGTGCACGACCAGGACGTGCTCATGACGTACGAGCACCCGAGCTCAGACATACACCACGTCCACTCCATCATGCTGCGCACGGAGGACGCCAAGGACGGGCTGTGGACCGTGCCGCGACACCAGGGTGAGTGGTCAGTGGCTTGGAAGTCAGTGGTCATTTGACCAGTGTAAACAGTCAGTGACTGGTGTGAGTGGCTTATTACAAAATACAAATGTACAACTGTCAATCACTAGACTAGATCTAGTAGTGGTTTTCTTTAAATTTTAAAATTGTTTATGAAATCCTTAGTGAGTTGTCTAAATTGCATGTAGCTGGAAAGGTGACTAGATAGCAACTGTTGTATTCATTTAAGAATGAATTGTCTTGCAATTCCAGTGGTGAGTGTTGTTGCCACCACACCAGATGAATACAACTACAACCAGTTTTGGATAGACGTCCAAGACACAACCTACATAGTGCTACAAGTGATGGCACCCAACGACGCCCACATAGTACTCAGCCAGGTATCGGATGTTACTTATTATATGTGTCTATTACTTTCATCTTGGAAGCTGCTTGTTTTATGTCATATCATTCCACACACAATAAGCATCACAACCATATTGCTGGTCTTAATTAGATTCATGTTTGAATTGCTGAATTGTGGTGTTGAGCAAACTTACCCCTAATAGGATGCACACTTCATGGTGATACCTAAAAGTGGAACAGGTACAGGTCAGGCGAGTTAATGTTAATGTGAGTAATTAGCATGTGTGAGCTACTGCAGCAAATGCTGTATCTAGCCAATGTTGTGTGCTCAACAGGGAGTTCAGAAAGGTAAAAATTGAGTGCCAAAGACGCCAATGACCTGGTGTAAATGAGTCAACTAAGCAGTACTCCTGGATAAGTATACTTAAACTCTGACATTTACATTTATATAACTAAAAATAGTAAAGTATAACATTGCTGCTTTCAGCTGTCTGCGACCCCTGGCACGGGGGACTTTGAGGTGCGTGAGATCGTGCTCGGGTCGTCAGGGAACACACGCTCAGTTCTGAGGAACAAGCGGCTGGAGAGTGATCTGGTATGTGGCATGTAACTGTATACAGTGTATTGGTGTTCACTTATTAATCTGTAAGCATAAAATGATCATTCATACGATTATACGATAAACACAGAGTGCATCACATACAGACTACACAGGATAATGTGGTTATAGGTTCCCATCTGAATAGGGAACTAGAACAGGTCTCACATTACCTAACCACAACAACCTCCATAGTGATTCCTCAAAGTCAGCCGGGTTTGGGGGCGGGGAGTTCACATTCATCAGTCATTATACATTTGTTCATCTAATTGTAAACATGTTGGGGTATCAGTATGTGAAGTTCACCGTCCCTGTTTTCAGGTGTCTGTGGACACGGAGGGGTTGCTGAGCGGCGAGGAGGCCCGCTACTTCTGGCTGTCGTGGCTCAACGGCGTGTACGAAGGTGGGCCCGGGGCCGAGGTCGGCGCTAACGTCTTCCTCACGTAAGCAGCGGACACATTTCTCACTTACATACTTACATTATTCAGTTAAGTTTCTTTCCCAAATACTGCATGTTTATTATAGTCTGTGAGAACAGAAAAACAGTGCAAACACCATATAATGAAAACTGTATTCTCACTATGAAATGCCATATCAGTTTCACAGTTTAAAACACATTTTATAAGACTTCATTCATTTCATATTAAGTCACTGTCACACAATCACAAATATCATAGCCCTATCCGACTTGAAATGGTGCCCATGACACAGTTCACATCGCATCCTCATAGACGTAACCTCAGGAATGCACATTCATTTTTTGACATTTGCGGTGGTATGTAAATCAGTATTACTCCATAGGCAGTATCGACCCCATTTTTTTTCAATGAAATTCTTCATTCTCATGTGGGTTTGGCATCACCACAATCAATCATGTGTACAAAACCCATGGAATTGCTTGAATGTCTGTCATCTTCCAAAAAACCTGAATCTACCAGCGAACTCTTTGTTGCAGGTACACCGAGGAAGTGTCCTTCACGCCATCCATCGTTGCCCTGTCCACTGGCTGGGGCGCCATGGGGCTGTGGACAATCACCTCTGCTGAACGTATGCCGCACGCGCACGCATACTCGCTTTTATTTCATGGCCTTGTAGTCATAGGCTGTACAGTTATATCTTGTTATATAGAAGTAGCTACATTGTAGCTTTCTAGGCTGCACGTGTGAAATGAGAGTTTATTGCGTCGCTTTAGCTCAGCTGCTGAAGCAAGCATTGTGTTTGGTTCGTTTGTAACTAACTAACTAACTATGTATATCTCCGGACAAGCTAGAGCTTTAACCGTTGCACCGATTTCGTTCAAACTTTAAACGACTATGAGGTATGAGGCGACACCGAAGTGATTTGATTTTGGGCGCTCTGCCAACTAAATTTTGCTTTCTAGAAGCGCTTTTATGACATTTTTAATGATATTCAATGCACTTAGCCAGCAAAAAAAATCTATATTCCAACCAAGCAGCAAAATTGATTATTGGATTTGAAACTGATATTGATTATCATCTTGTTTTTCAGTACTACGGTGTGGCAACTAAAATATATTGTTGCTGGATATGTTGATTCTGATTCATTTTGATGTTTTCTCCTCAAATTTATAAATGTCTTGATTGTAAAGTATACATTATTTCAGTATATATCTTAATTGCTCATAAGTCAACATTGTTCTAGCTATGCGGTGTTCTTTGAACACTTTTGATCTAGTTCTAATTTCTATATGTCATATTGATTTTTGTGCATATTAAGGCAGTTAGTGTTGTAAATCTGACATTCATAATAATCCATGTATTATGCTCCCATTACATTATAATAGCAGAACTGCACCATATTTGAGAACATGAGAGAGAAGATTATAAGTGGCTCTACAAGCATCAGCGGGAAAGGGGGTGGGGCCGCGCACCCCTTGCGCCCCCCTGGATCTGCTTATGCACCAGCATTGCACCTGTATCTAGCTCCAACAACTAATTATTTTCTGCTCCTGTTAATATGCATATTAAGCCATTCTTATAACACACAATTTCGGATAACTTGATTTTTATATTCACTACTTTCAAACAGATGCTTCCAAATATGAATTAACCATGTCCTATTGTATATGCTCTCTATATTGTGCAGGGAGTTTCGTGCAGTACAACACTGGGCTGGTGCACGGCTCGCTGGTGCCCTACAACCGCCTCACCCTCTACTCCGCTACGCTCAACTACCTCACGTTCAGCGTGAGTGCATGTGCAGATGCCAAAATTGGCTTCTTCAGGTCAGTGTACATGTACATGAAAAAAACAGTTATCTTGAATCCATAGGGAGGCCACTAAAATGCTCGAGATAGACCATATTCGAGATAACCAACTAATAACTGTACAGCCTGACTGTACATATATTTGTCAATGCGTACATTAGACATATTAAATGTGTGTTCAATACAAAACTTATTATATAGTAAAGGTCATATAGTAAATATAGACTTGCCCAAGTATTAAAATGTATTGTACTTTTCATGATTTTCGATAACATTCATGATCTTACATATGAATCGGATGAAAGGATGGTTTAGATGTCATTTATATTAATGTGTGGGTGTGGGTTCACCTGCTTTACCAATATACTCAAGCGAAAATTCTTTATTATATGATCATGATATGTAATACTTCCACCTACAAATACATGCACTTCCACTATTCTGTTGAATTCTAAGTCCTACAATTATGTTCTATCAAAGACACATGTAAGGTTTCAGTTTAGCCTTCTGTTAGAAGAACATTAACGCCTACATTTTTATTTTGCCTTACAGAGATGAGGCTATGGAAAATATAGCCTACGAGCTCACGATTGGTGGAAAGGATAACACGGTGACGTATATCACAAAAGGTGAGATGATTCTAGTAATATTCTGATTCAATGGTTCATAAAGTAATCTATTCATTACATCAATGTTATTGGATCAATTGATACACACAATTTTATTCTGCTTATTGAAAATTGCATTTTTTTTTCTAAGTAATCTGGTGATGTTATGTTGTATATCACAAACATACTTACACATGCATACACAATTGACATGAATGATTATAAGAGGATTTAATGTTCTCATTCATATAATTCCGTTCATCAATCCTATTTTTCGAACATGATAGAGTAAACTATCAGATATATCATACAACCAATGAGGGGGATATATAGCCTTGATGAAGATCCATTCACCAACATGTTTTCCCTAAATTACCAGTCACCAATACATTTCATTGTCTTTCACCAATCCCCAGGGATTGGAATTGAATAGGTTGCATCACATTTTCATCACATTTCACACACTTAAATACAAGCAATTCACCATTCACTCAAGATTTAGGGCCAATCACCTTTCACAGCGTTTGTAATGAGCAAATCACCAGTCACAAATATTAGGTCCCATCACATTTCACGCACTTAAATACAGGCAATTCACAATTCATGCTCAAGATTTAGGGCAAATCACCAATCGCATTTTTGCTATATGACCCCCTCACCAATTGCTAGCAGTCAATGACTATTGCTCCTTCTCAGGGGGTGCTGACTACTGGCCGCCAGACCAGGAGGCAGAGACCCCAGAAGTACTCAACTGCTATGCTGCCTCCCCAGTCATGTGCATAGAGTGAGTGTATTCAACGATTGATCTATACCTACATGGACAAGTGATGTACATGTTCCTGAATATGCATCTAGATAATACAGACAAATATAGGCCAGTCTATATTAGTCTCTCAAAAGACCTTATATCTAATAGTTTTTACGTTAATATTATTACAAAAAACTGCTCATGTAAACCATATACATGTATCAAGTGCAAAGATGAAGATCAAGTACAATTGTGACAGCCTCTAGCTCTAATAGATATAAGGTCTTTTACAAAACAACAGGAATTCCTATGCTATTAAATATGCAACCTCGAACATCCTTGCCTGTTATAGCCTTTAAAACCAGAGTGTTCACTAACAACAGCTGCAGAAGCAGCATCATGCACGGGTGATTTTCCATTGTAAGGATTAGCCAAGACATTAAGTATGTCATCTTGATCAAAGCTTCCATTTACAAATAAACAGTACCACGATTGCTGTTCTAAAAATAGAAGCCATGTGCTTTTTGTTGATGACGTCAATTTTGCAAAACATTTAGCAAGATTTGCATCATATAGAAGCTTTTAGAATAGGCCTTCATGTCAGATCATTTAAAGGCCTTGTGATAGGCTATGTCTCTATCGACTAGATATTTCATAATAACAAGTTACTGTCACATCAATTACAATAGGCCATGCTTATGACAAGAAATTCATCAGTTAGGTTTGAATTGTATTGTAAAGTGATAATAAAAGTAATAAGATAAATTATATGTTCAATCTCTTTATACCACACAGCTGTTCCACTGTACTATGAATTTCTTTCAGTCAATGTAGATAAAGTCAAATGTGTAGTGCTTTCTTGAATCTATTTGATTATTTTTTGAATGATGATAAACTCAAAGTATATTATCAAAGTCAAAGTGAATGGCAGTTTGCTAGAGAGTGAGTGTTTTCAGATGGTCCCGTGACTTGGAGTTCACCCTGTCTGTGAGGGAAGCCCCAGAACGTGTGCTCTTTTCCTGGCGGGATCCCGACCCCACTTTTAGTTTTCAGTTCCACGCTGTGGGATTCCACTCACCACGCACACACAGCGCACGATGGTTCTTGGACAGGTCTACTGGTAAGACTGTGTCATTTGATTTGTGAAGAGAATTTGAGATTTTACTGTACCATTTGTGATATCTCGTCTTATATCCAACAAGAGGTATGCTGATATGACATGGAGATTCAGCCAGATTTCATTAAGTCAACAGTCTTTGTATGACTTTGTAAAATGTCTTGAATACTTAAATTATAACTTGTCACAATTCTTGTTGTATAAATGACAAATATTGATGAAGTTTGTTGATTAGAAGGATAAGTGAATGCAACCTCTAGAGTTTTGACTTAACATTAATTTTCTAAAATGATAGTGGATTTGTTTCAGTAATGAATTTCAACTCGGTGAACAATAATGTGCAGAAAGAAATGATGTCTAAATCGACAAAAGGTGACCCTTTGCCGACAGCGCATAACCAGGCTATAGCTCACCCAGTACCTCTCTACAATGAGGCTAAGTACAGCACATTTTGGATCAAGCCACATGGCAAGACCGTGATGAAGGTACATTGTATGCAAGAGATGCAAAATCTACCTACTATATATATATATATACAATATAGCCTCACTTACATTAGAATACATGTATGCCTTTCACAATTTTCCACATATTCTCCAGTTAGTTTGCACATATCCATAAATATTGTGGATCAAGTCCTATGTTATTATTATTATATATTCACAACATTATTACCATTTCTCATTTGAAATGAAGCATTTTTTGAATACATGTATGGATAGTCCAAATAATTTTCCACATATTTGGTTAGAGGAGTTAGTATTATCGACAGTTTGCACATATCCATTTTTGAATAAACATTGAAACGCTATTTTATTATGTCCTACATTATCAGTATATATTTGATGGTCGGCATTATTACCATTTTCTCATTTGAAAAAATAGTGGTAAGCCACAACAGACAAGACATTTTTTATAGCATTTGTTGAAAAATTATTATATTACCATGGTTATTATATATCATGGTGAATACATTTAAGTTCGCAAACATGTCATACATTGCTGGAAACGCCAAATAAACTAGACTCAAGTTCATATCAAAACATTGAATTTTTCAGCCTTGAAAGGTAAATAACAATTTGCAATGCATATGATGGAAACAAGTCAGAAATCGGGTAAGATTCATTTTTTGAAGAAGAATTATCTGTTCTACGCCTGATTTTTTGGAAACAAATAAAGCATTTGGGCAAACTACCAAATGACTATATCATCAAATTGATTTTTGTCGGGTGATAGAATTCCCTGTCAAAGACCCACGAATGAAATCAAGTTTGAACACGTTTTTTTTGGTGCGCGTATTATTGTAAGTAAAATATATTATTATGAAATAGGATGGTTTATGGGGTGTCATCCTGGATAAAAAGTCGCTGCACTTAAAATTTCTACTGATATAAATGAATGGACGATTACTTAAATGTTATGCATATATCTTTATTTATAATGGTGAAAATAAGAAACTAGGTAAAAGCATGTTGATGAAAACATTCATACATTACATTGAAGCCCCCAGAATAAAACGTCATTGTTCCACAAATGACTAATCATTTTTTTATTTGATGGTCTGTATTATGATTAGGGGTTCATTTTTACTTCAATATTTTATGAGATGTTTTAGGTATGCATATTGTTCATACATATGCACCAGTTTAATTGGCTTGTCTACTTATACATATACATTGACCAGATTGTGTTCCCCCGCTTTAGTTTGATGTGATGAGCTGCTCTGAGGCGCATGTGGCCCTCAGCATGTTTTATGGTGTTCCGGAGGCCAACACATACGAGGTCCCATAGATAGGCACAAACAGTGGGACCAAGGTACATGTACTACTGATGATTATGCAATAAAACTTCAGCGAGATGGCACTTGACCAGACCATCGTCAAGCCATAGGCAGATCCAGGTTTTCGGAAAAGGGGGGCGCACTTAAGGAATAGAGGGGGCGCACTTACGTGATTTCATTAAAAACCCTATGAAAATGAAGTATTTTGGTGGGAAAAGGGGGGCGCGCGCCCCTGCGCCCCCCCCCCCGGATCTGCTTATGCAAGCTGCATTGTAAATTGGAATTGGAACACATTGTAATTTTACATTGTGAAAAATAGAACTGGTAAACTGGAAGGTATATTCTTTTCTCACTTTTTCTCGCTCCCATCTTTTTCATCAGTAAACTGTTCATCGACCCAAAATAAGCCAAAATGTTATTAATACTAGTTACTCTCTTTACGGTGTGCTTCCGTGGCCGAGTGGATAGGGAGTTGGACTCGTGACCAGAAGGTCGCGGGTTCGATTCCCGGTCGGGTGTGATGGTAGGTGTTGAGCAAACCTACCTCTAACAGGTTGCACACTGCTCTGTGGTACCTACACGTTAAATAGGTACAGGTCAGGTGAGGGAACGCTAATGTGAGTGATTAGCACGTCTGCACTACGGTTGGGATGTGTTGTATGCTCCCCGGGGAGTTGAGAAGGATATAGTGTGAAAAGGATGCCAATGACCTGGTGTAAATATGTAAAGTCGGTAGAGCACGATAATAGTGTGTGTATTGTACATTCTTATGATCTGATGTTTGTGGAACTGGTGTCAGTTGAAACTAGAGACCTTAGACATCCTGCAATATTAGATTATTAAAATTAGAAGTCCAGAGTTTCATAATTTAACAAATTATTCCAGCCTGCCCACTTGTGAAATGCCATACTTGTCTTATAATTGTTTTTAGTACGTAGTAGCTGGTAGCTAGTATTAAGTAATTTAATTATATTTATTTGTCTAAGCGCCTTAGAACACTTAGAATAAGGCGCTCTATAAGTCATATTATTATTATTATTATTATTATTATACTTATTTACTTTTCACTCAACTGATTTCATGAATTATTTTGCTAAAGAGACACTCTTTGAAAATTTTAAATTATATTGAACTTCAGTCATTAGAAACAGTTAGTTGAAGTATTTATACTTCATAGTTTTATGTTGTTAGTTGAGTGTCATGAAAGATTACATAAAATGTATTGACTATTTCTTTTAATGATAACAAATCATTTCATTGTTAAAGCATTTTATTATAATTGGGAATATTCTTAATGAAGCTGCATACCCGACAGTGCTAGCATCCAAAATTTATTGCCAGCCTGTACTGTTATTTCAGTGTATACTCTTTGTTAATTTGCGACCCTGTACTCTTAATCCAGCCTGTACCTCTATTAAAGAGAAAAGAGTACATTCTCAAATGCATGTTGCGACTATAAGTATGCATCAGATATCTGAATACTCTTATTTATGTATATTTATATATTTATTATCATTAGCACCAATGCACCATGTAGTATTATATATACAATGACCACATACTGTATTCTTTCAGATCCAGATCATTAGTGACACGGGCGAGGTTTGTGATGAGACAGAACCCATTGAAAGTCTCATGGATTGTCTGCAGTACAGGTATTGAGCATCACTCATGTAGCAACATAGTCATAAAACATGTAGATAATCATCTTTCATCTTCAACTCTGATGCTTTAATTGATAAAGCGATAAGCAAGTAGACTGATTCAAAGGCATGTATACATCTATTCCTGATGAATATATGATTTACACGATTGTACCAGGAACTTACCATGTGAATATCATGATCTAAGTAACTTTTCGGACCTTTTATTTTGCTTACCTCTGTAATCTCTATTCTATATTTATAGGCCATTCTGGATTCGCTGGGAGAATGGAGTGATCCAAGTTGGTCAGGGGGCGGCAGCTGGGGATCGTAATCTGGCTGAGTGTGTTGCCAAGTCACATTCCGTTGATGCTATCTCACTCTCATCCGACAAAGGCAGCACTGCTAGCTGGCTGCTAGAGGACAGACATGGTGGGTTGATATATGTGGGATTGTTGATGCTAGAACATAGGGTGGATATCTGTATGTTGAAAATAGTACAGGATATATAATTATATATACAAATTGGCCTCTGTTGAAAAGAAAGGAACTGCAGGAGACCAGTAGTTTGTCTTAATGATTGTAATTGCAGCTTCTGTGGAATACGCTATGTCAAATGATACTGGTAATCAATAATATTCTTGTGGATGTCACCTGTGTATGTCAGTGTGTAGGTTTTCAACTACATGGGTGTGTGTCATTTTGTGTCCTTCACCATGATTATGCACTTTCCATTACAGGTCTGCCGTACGTGTTCTACACCCAACCTTACGGGGACGTTCTCTTCAATGACACGTGGGTCGTACCACGGCAGCAATGGCTCGGCTTCCAGGTATGGTCTAAGTCACACTTGCTGGACGGTGTGAAAGATTGGTGGTAAATCGATGAGTTGAGCGATTACCATACGGGTTCATTCATAAAACATACTTTTGCCACATATGGGCGTGGCCATTAGGAAATACCCCCCCATTTCTCATGAAGGAGGGTAGATCCAAATGCTCCAGGAGACATGCAGATCACGTATCGTAACTTTAGTAGTGGCACTCACTGTTTGGATCTTTTGAAAAGCCTTTCAACGAAGAGTTTTAAACAGAAAAAAGAAATGGTTCCGATAGCCCTCCACGACAATCCAGGAAAGCAAGCAGTTGGTCCAGATTAACAGATCAATAATCCATAAGGGTAGCCAATAAGCAAAAAAAAAAAAAAAAAAAAAAAACCACTTCTCAGGAGAGGTGATAAAACAAGTTGGCCAGAACTGGTCAGAAGTCTGCTGTTCTCTCTATGAACCACCAAATCAGCCAGATGTCTCCAGATTTGAAACCTGATCGCTCATGATCAACCCCAAATGTCGAACACGGTAACATCTGCACCTACCATCCTTCATGTGAAATGTAGGGGTAAGGGTGATGTAAATGGGGGGCCAATTTGTTTTTTTTTTTTGTCTTTTTACAAAATGATGGCTGGACACCAATATGATCATTGGACGGTGTGGCCCCTACCCCCTCCCCTACCAAAAACCTGGATCTGCCATGCCAGTGGAAGTCCATGTTATTTGCATTATTGCATAAGTTATATGCTCCTTCCCCTACAGCACAGTTAGATTATGCAATGCAATATCAACAATATGGTGATTTTAATCCTGTAGGTTGTAGTATCAGAGTGGGCAGTCCTGGCGCTTTGTGACCGACCATTCAGTACCACCTGCTATCAGCTGCACATTTCCAAGCGTGAGAATAACATCGTTCGGACATTCATTGTCGATGGGTAAGACTCACCGTATAATCGTGTCTAAAGGCACATGTGCCTATAGCCGAAAAATCGCTATGTTAAGGGTCTCCCATGGGTCATGTTTGATCTCTGATATAGACCCATGGCCCTATGCCCCTTTATATGAACATGAAGCGCACCCCACCTAGAATCCTCAATATATTCACCGAGAGTAACTTTCATTGATGTATATATGTCACAATATACAGTATTATCCACAAAGACAACAAACTCACGTAGTAACCAACATTCATTATCGCTCAGCCGTGTACATTTTGCTATGATTCAGGGAGTCAAATAGATTGTCGTGGTATTTGTAAATTGCCGTTCTCGAATATTGGAATATGTAATTCATTAGTAACATAATCCTAATATTCTATTACGACAGCTCGTCAGAAACCGACAATGTTGTCTGTCACAATAACACCTTTGAGAGGCATTTGTGTGTGCTTTGATGACGTAACGTGAAATCCAAATTGAAATTGGCAGCATTGAGCAGATAACGAATAGGCAGATGCAAGATTCTTAGTCTTGTGTAAAATCCACTACGTGTCTCACACTGACAGAGCGGTGCATTGTGGAAGGTGACAAGATGGTGGTGTGAATCTGATGGTGTATTTCAACTGAGCCGGGGCATCTTCATTTCAGATCATTACCATGATCATGATCCTGACGACTGCCGAGTGAATTATATGCTGTTTACTTTGAAGCGGCAGTTACTTCACCATCACTTGTAATGGCAATGCCTTCTAATCCACCTGTAACAGCCCCCAAATAAATATCAAATATTTAGATATTCACCTGAGATTGAAGTTGGTATAATGAAACCTTAATTTGAAAGTGGTTTAGGCATGTGCCTCTGATCTGCAGGAATCAAGCTGACCCAACATAAATATAGCAATCTCCGTTTGAAAATGATAAAATTTCTGTGAGTGTGCATATCTTTCTATGTTTCTTAGAAGCATTAAACAAATTGTTTAGATGCAGGAATTTAGTTATATCCGCAAGCATTGGGAAACACATATATTAGTTTAAATTGTTTCTAATAATTTTTAGAATGCACGTAATTGTCTTGAAAAAAAACCCTCTTATCTGGCATAAAGAATTTTTTAGAATGAGTGTCAGCACAATAGCCACTGATAATGATGTGACTCGAAACTTGGACCACATCTATACAACTGGGTTACCTATTCAGTATCACTCAATCCTGAAATACCACTCGGCAAATCTCACAAAACTAAAGAGCTCTGGCATGTGAAGTGAGAGCATCATTAACGATCCTGTCTTATCAAACGTGCAGCTGTGTTTAATAAAGTGTATCATTAGACTTTGCATAGGACTTTGCATTGTTGGCCGAGTAGTCTAATGCACCTGGCGGGCTGCCTTCAAGTTCTTGATGAAGAGGTACTACAGTGGTTTTAGTCCACTGGACTCCAGGGCAGTGGCTATGTGATGAATCACTATGAACACAGAGGGTGAAGCATTCTTGTCAAGAATTTTCAGTTTAAGTTCTACCTTGTTGCATGTATCCAGAGTTAGCGGAAATCGTCTGGCGGAGATGGCTACTCCTGGTCTACTTACAGAGGCGGGCGGCATCCACCTCTATGTCGACTGGTTCCGTGGATATCTCAATGTTGGTGATCTTTTAATGACATTGTACATTATGTGAATACCAATATATAACCTACATGAATGTTAAAAATTAGAGGCGTAATTGAAATGGACTTTTTATTTTTCATCCTGTATCCAATACGAAACTAGTATTATTAAAAGTATTGCCTGACCACTGCAAGAATTGTTAAAAAAGTCATGTTGAAGACGTCTTAAACGTGCCTTAATTCTTATGTGATTCGTTTATTGAATATAAAACTACAAATTATTAATTAATTGAATGTAAATTTTGTGAATTTCAAATCGTTTTCCTACAGTTTGGACGTGGAGAGAATCCGCACCACGGAATGACTCTCCTTAGAACCCCCAGTCACATCACCTTGAACATCGAAGCAGTTGGTTTTGCTACACCAAGACCAGGGTCTAATTATCAGGGAAATATGTGGCTTATACCCAGAGATCAAGGTTTGTGTCATGTGTCATACAGTACTCTGTATCTATTACGGTTTAGCTGATTCACAACATTGCAGTACTGACTCAACTAATAAATAATTTGTATGTTATATTTTGAAAAGAAATCTTGTAAGATCTGTCAGTGACCATAAAGCACTGGGCCTAACCTACATTATGTTGTTTTTCTAGCTTTGGTCCACATTGGTATTTTAGATAAATCACCATTTCTAATTCATATTAGTAAGCTACATGTGTTATTTTTAGTGTAGTACTAGTTGAACAGCAATTTCACTCACAGAATGTAAACTTCTCTTTGGTTGCATTATATAAATATGGAAGTGGCTAGGGAGCCGACGTCCGCTCTCTAGCCAACCCACTGTGGGTAGGCTAGGGAGCCGAAAAATGTCGGTTCCCTAGCCTACTATACCCACAGTGGGTTGGCTAGGGAGCTGATGTCGGCTCCCTAATAGCCACTACCTATAAATATTGATTCAAATTATATAGACACCTATTGGAACCTGTCATTTTGTCTTTGGCAAGACTTTCGCTCTTGTCTCAAGAGCTTCGTTCATTTGGCCTGACAAAGCTCTTGAGACAAGAGCGAAAGTCCTGCCAAAGACAAAATGACAGGTTCCAATAGGTATCTATATATTTGAAAGCAATTGCGCTGTTTTTGACACCAATAGATAATTGTGGACAACTGCAACAACATGCCATGATGTGTGGTGGAATACACATGTGCGTAAATGGAATATAATCTTTTTTAAATTTTTAAGTACTGCAGCTGACATGCCACCTGCCAGCTGTGGGCAAACCCCAGTCCCTGGAGGTGGCGACAGCCGACCTCAATACACTTGTGTTCTCAGCAAAGCAGGACAAAGGTCATCTGAGGGTAACCATGTACTCAAGGTTTATGAGCTGGAGTCAAAATCCAGAGTATAGGTGAGTATGAGCATTGTCACTATTTGCATATTTAAGGGTTATCAAACTATGGGAGAATCATAAAGAATAACGTGCAACTGCCTATATTTACTGATACTGTTTGATAGCAATGTGCATTAGAATAGAATAGAAACATTTATTTCGGATTAAATTTCGGATTAAATAAATTAGTCATTACCATCAGTCATTAGTCATTACCTGGTTCTGTATAAATTGTTTCTCATATCAACATTCCACTTAAATGAAGGTAGATTGTGGAGGCATGCAGGGATGCATCTGCTTCCCTCCGCTAAACGAAACATGAGTTTTTGATGCAGAGACATGTGGAGGCCATTACATGTATATCGATTTCATTGATTGTGACCCTGAACAGCTCCTTACTGCCCTGTACGGGCCTCTGAATATAATATATATATATATATATATATATATATATATATATATATATATATATATATATATATATATATATATATATATATATATATATATATATATATATATATATATATATAATATATAGCCATATATGTAAGGGGTCTCCAAACCTCAGCAAGGGGTTAGCAATTTTCCGCATTGCAGGAATATTCAAATATTCATTCAAAAGTTGAATATATTAATTGAACGAATATGTCACCTCTACCATTGGTACACCACATGGAAACAAAACAGTACGACATGTGCACATGTACAATGCATTCAACAACAACTGAGATAATATGTACGCTTTAAAAATGATATGTTTCAACATATTTTCGTTTTCTAGTATAACTGTGAACCATGAGACAAAGGCGGTAAAAATGTGGGCGGGCAACGACCGCGCCAAACCTGTTATGTCTAGGACAGGGAAAGGTATGATGTTAAATCAAATGTGTTCTGAATGATTTTTAGAAGCTATCAATACTGTTTTTGTGAATTGCAAGCAGTGACAATACATCTTTTTGAGTACATGTATATGTATGCTTTTAATTCATCAATATTAATGTTTCCCAGTGCTTGTGGATATATTTTCAAGCTTCTCTCTCACATCTTCTTATCAAGCATATTTCTACCATGATAGACATAGCTGAAGATAGGTTTTACAACCCTATAATCCAATATCAAGTGCCCTGGCGGGACTTCAACTCACGACCTCAAGGTTGTGACACCAGAATGAAACCATCATGCTTTTAACTCAGCTACATTTATATTTTGATTTGGATGACATTTTTAATACCATCTACATCATAATAAAACTACATTTAAAGCAAAAGTGGCTAGTGGTCAGAATACTTTTAAATCAATAAACAATTCATTTCAAAATAATTACTAATTTTATTTTATAAAGTATTCGGACCACTAGCCGTTTTTTCTTTATGTAATGAAGAGCGGCAATTCTGTCTTTTTTAAATTGAGTAGTATAGAATAGTAGTCAGGACAATTTTTATGAAATCTAAATGTATCTCATTCAGAAATCATGAGCGGTCACTCTAATGTCTACTGGTTAAGCTGGTTGGGTGACTTTATCAGGTAAATTATGCTATTAAATCTACAAGCACCTGCTAATTAAACCTGTTAATCATTCATTGATAAGATTTATATTTGTAATACATGTAGATTTGTAGATTTGTCATATATCAGGGTTCATCATTATTTAGGTTCGGCCAGTATGGTGACATTCTAAAGAACACTATTCTGGAGAAAGAGGATCCAGACAAGAGTGATGTTATGGTAGTCCTATTGTGGACTGACGGAACTTCTAACACCCAATTGATGATCAACCAACTTACAGGTAAACACTTGAAAGATTTCATCCAAGTCTGTTAGCATCCACATCAGTCTAAAAGTCACGGTATATAAATAGAGTACATGTATAGATAGAATAACATGTACATGTCTTGAAAACTGTGAAAACACATCTTTTAAAGAAATAAATGGCCTAAATTTTACTTTTGTCATTTTTTGAATCAACTGGTTTTAAGGGGACTGTGAACTCAATTTTAGTCTTTCACAAAAATGAGATTTTCTCTGTACTTATGGCACCAATATTTACAATTTACCCCTTGTTTTGTAGGTACTAATCTTATCTATTGATATAATATGGTTTAAAAAAGAAATAATATCCCAAAATTAATTTATGAAGCATTAATTGAAAATTTCACGATTTTGGCTTTATGCGATATTATTCAGAATGATAAAGTGCAATCATTGAAAACACTATGTACCAATACACTTCATATAATAATCTAGAAAACCTTGCCTCAAAATTTTGATATCTGTTAAATTGTTCTTTTACTACACATTTCAATTTTCGAAAACGGCTAAATCTCATAATTTTCGAACAATTAATACAAAAAACCTAATAATTATTTAACAATATATTTTTTTGAAAATCCCTAGTAAGGTTTCCTTCGAAACGTATTCATCTTCAAATAAAACCAAAAAATTGGAGATTCTTTTTCATTGTTAAAGAGTAAATTGGTTTGAAAGATTCATGGATAACACAAATTTAGTTTTGAGATATTGGCCTTTGAACATTGAACATCCCTATATATTATTACTAGTTGGTGTCCATAAAATGTATCATAATATGAAAACTATTTATGATAACAGATTCATTTCAAAAGTATGTTGTTGTTCTTTGTTTATAAAATAATAAATATAAAAAGTTTGAAAATAGATTATTCATCCCATATCACCTCTTAGTGCAGCAAAGATTGCGTCCTTATATAATCTTCACGATGGTGTACACAAAATGTGTTATAGAAGGAAAACCATTGATGATAAAAGCTTCATTTTAGAATATGTTCTTATTCATTGTTTATAGTAAAATAAACATTATAAAGCTGAAAATACATTATTTTTCCCTAAATTGAGTTCACAGTCCCCTTAAAGTGGCCTAAGCATAAAACATCTTGTGTTTATATTTCAGGCAACACATACAATGTGATCACAGACTCCACATATGGGTACAATGCAGCACTCATCTCCACACAGAACATGCACATTGTGTTCCGCCTGCGCACGTGCAATGACGGCCACGTGCTGCTCAGAAAGGTACCCATGTTGTGCTTTCATTGACTCTCAGTGCTGTGGTGTTTTCTTATCGTTTGCTATTAATGATTGGTCTTTGACAATCAAATGATTACATGTACCTGCATATATCAATAATACTGGATATTTTAAACAGCAAAATGTTATGCACTATGTTTTTTCTAGAACTTGGGTCAGATAGACAACACCACGGCCTACGAAATAGTATTCGGAGGATCCAGAAACACTAACTTGATGATCCGCAAGGGCACACTCAACTCTCCTGTTGCCTGGATACCCACTAATGACCTGGTATCATTTAATCAAATAGCATTAAGTTTATTTTATTTCTTCACAAATTTATGTTATTAATTTGTGCACGTGCAAAACGTCTGCAATTTTTATATTCTCTCTCTTAGTTCATCTTAAGAGGTCACTATTTAATCAACTTTTATATTAAAATTACTTTCTGAAACTGTTTTGCTGACAGTGTCAGTCTCTATTGACAATTTCATCACCCTTTCCAATCTACAACCTTTTGCATTATTATTGCCCAGGTTAACTGCTATGAATTAAGGACATTCTGGATCCGTTGGAGTGAGGCTGAGGATGGTCTTCTAGAAGTGGGGACAGGAGCTGGGCTCTCACATGTTTTATTGGCATACCGCGACCCTGCACCGATTCGTCCACTCACATATGTGACCTTCTCATCGTGGAACACGGCACATGGAGAATGGGAACTTCAACAGGAAGACGGTAAGTAGAAATTTCTTTTAATTCACATAAGTGTGGAGAGCTAATATTGTGATGTGTTTGATTTGAAGTTCAGTACAATTTAAACTCGATATTGCTTGTTTCAAATTTCCCACTTTCTCCATGTTAGTTTCATTTCCATTCAGCACATCGTGTCGGTGACCAGATGTCAGTTGGTTATTTAGAATTTTGGGTATATAGAACATTTTAATTACATTCGAAATATTGAACCATGTTCTAGTGTATTATACAGTATGCTGAGTATCTTGGACCACTGTTGTGTTTAGTGACTCAGAATAGTACTGTTTTCAAATCCATGCCACATAATGTTATGCAAGAATGTTGCTGCATGTGCCTTGCTGCCTGTTTTGAGAGTATGTATTGTATGTTCACAGATCCCATATTCTAATAAGCGCAAAGTGCACTTACAAAAACAAATTTTAACCGAATAAAAAATAAGAGATTTCTAATGTTCGCACCCCAAAACTTTTTCGCAGTTCATGCATTGTTTCTTTTATCGCTCGCTTCAAACGATAAATGTCAACATGTATAAACTGTGAACATTGTTTCACAATATGGAGACAGGTAAGTGAAATCTTTGCCGAAAAAGCAGGATTTGTTTAATTTAATCTCTGTAAACAGGGGAGTGGGCGGGGGGGGGATGCACTTAATAGGGCAGGCGCATTTATAAGAACAAATTCAGCAGAGGTGCTGTGTTTGGATAGTGAGATGCTGTATTTTGAGAGATTTTATCAGTCTGCTTTTTGCATTCCAGGAGAGCAACTGACTGTGTTCAGTCCGGCAGATGATGATGACTCTGGGTTTCAGCATGTGTACGTCATCACTCAGGGATATAACTATGTGGTGCTCAGTGTCCAGGCCTGCATGAGTGCCCATGTCGCTCTCTCCGAGGTAATACCATACCACCACCAGCTAGTCAAATGACAAAAATGTCAAAATCAAGAATGTGGGTGAACTTTCCTGCAGACCAGGAATCATAAGTCCAGTCTCTTGGATAATAGTTATTACTAACCATTGATAATCAATACTTCGTAAGATCCACATTTACAAGTTAATTCTGATGCAAAGCGGACATGTCCACTTTTTAATGTTGTACTTTTTCTGATCTGATTCTTTTATTTGATATATATGTATATATGTTGGTTCTCTCTATCTGCTGCTTTCTATCTGTAACAATTGCTCACAATGTTCATGTAGGTTCCTGGAAAGCCTGACTTCAGCACATACGATCTGGAATTGGGCCACCTACAGGACGGGTTTGGGCTTCGGCTGCGGGCCTCCGAGGATGAGGACTGGCTGGAGGCCAAGGCCAACATACAGTACCTGGACTGTGAGGAGTTCAAGGTGATTGTCAATATATCCTGTCGGACAAATATGAAGATTTTTTAGTCTTGAATGTGGGTCATATTTTGTGTTGTTGAAATTCTTGCCTAAGCTCATGTTTCTGTTAGCTTTAGTCAAGCTTCAACAGTGGCGAGTAGTGTTGACATTGATGGTTTTGGATTGACATAAATTGGCCTGTTATATGATTTCTGTGTTTGAATAATGTGATTACAATAGGGTTTGTTGAAAATCAAAGTTTGTGCTGTACATCGTACTCCCACTTATATTATATGATGAATGATCAGATCAAGTAAATCCTTACATTAAATGTTTTATTATACGAAGAATCTTGATTCCATATTCAGTTTCAGTTGTATTGAAAAGGATCACATATTTCTATTCGGATATCTAATATGATTATGATAACCCTGTGAAAGACAATGTGATGTTTATCAGTCAGAAATACATAAAAAAGACAAGTCATTATGTAGTGTTTATACATACTCCCTCTGTGATATGCGCGTAGAATAGCGCCCAGTAAGTGCATATTAATGCTGTCAAATGAAACTTCTTTTAACTCTCCGAAAATATTAAAGTAACACATAACTCCATGAAATGATATATTCCTTCAATTTGATCTATCTAAACCAGCACAAAATAGAGGTATCACACACAGGCATATTCCTGCAGGTTTGGTGGAGCTTTATACCCTTGTTACGCCCCCACCCTCTTCCGCCCCACCCTACCCCACTCTGGGCTCTGCGTCAACCCCAATAGGACTTGAATACAGTTGAATTACACTTTATTCATTACGTAAAGTTTAATCAAGTCTATGTTTTCTAGTTTACATTGTACCTTAAATGCATTTCCTGCTATAATAAGCAAAATAAGGCCAAATAATGAATTTTGCCCTCAGTATACTAATTTGGACCCTTTAAATACTGATATGGGACATTGGCAGACAGTATAGAAATCCAGGAGAGGGGGTTGCAACTACATGACTACCCCCCTCCCCCATAGGATTTCTATACACTCATGACTTGATGCTTAAGTGATTTTGATACGGGACATAATGTGCATTCTGATTCTGGAACACGTATACATGTACATTTAAAAATAACATATACATGTAATATTTATATTTCAAACACTTAACTCATGTGTAATTGTAGGATTTCTGGATATGGTGGGAACATGGAGTGATCCAGGTGGGAACAGGGACAGTTGTGAAGAAGAATGGTGCTGCCACGTTTCGCCCAGTGGCACATTACCACCCCCATGGGGTGTCATTCAGAACTGGGTCAGGCCAGCGTGGGGAGTGGCTGTTTGTGGAGAGTGGACGTGAGTGTTAGAGACTAATCCAGAAAGTGTGTGGTTTAGCCACAATACAAGCAAGAGAACACTATTTTGTGGGTTATTATGTTCATTTTCATATCTTTATAGTATAATTATGTTAATTTTTATATAAATCTTTTACATTATAATTTTCATGTTAGTTTACTAGGTTTTTTTTTCATAATGTACATTTATTGTTAATGTTTATAACTATTTTATGTGGTAAGCAACATGGTTTAATCTAATCTAATTGAGTACCAAGGCAACATTTATAGTTGATGGTAATCCATCCTCCAAGCCATAATTTCCAAACAATACATTGTAGGAGGCACCAAGGGTTACAACCAGATATTCTCAGACTTTATATCATTATGTGTCAAAGTGTACACTTACATGTATATGTACTGTATATCACATTGATATCTGCATTGTTTCAGGAGTAGTATCTTCATCCGGACTTAGTGGCGGTGCCATATTCGGCATTGTGTTTGGCTGTCTAGCTCTCGTGGTGCTGATAGGTGCTGTACATATATACCACACTATATATGTACTACTGATTGGGTAAGAGGGACCCCTCATTACTTTCGCCTTTTTTCTTCTCTTTCTTTCTCTTACCTTCTCTTACTTTCCCATTCTTTCTCATGCTTTCTTACACTTTCTTTTCGTTTACCAAAATTCGAATATTACATTTTTAGCGAATTACAATTCAGAAAAATTTCTCTTTCCACGAATTACCATTCCGAAAAATTTCTCTAGCCACGTAATAAAGCGAAAACTTACTGTAGAAAAAAAGTTACATGTAAGTGACCACGCCATTGCAGGCAATAAGGCGGCAGTAACTTAATTAGTTGGATGACAAACCCGCCGAATTGCTGCCTAGGCTCCCGGTAGATGAATAAATTGGGATCAATAGCAATGTTTTTATAGCCGGCGCCGACCATTTAACACAGTAGCTGTTTTTATTTCCTAGTCCGGGATTCCCCAACTGTAGTACTGCTGACGAGTTTAAATCTGCAGCACACAGCAGCAGGGCCACAGCTAGCTGCAGCTAATAATAGACTCTACCGCAATGATACTAATGTACTTATGACTTTTCATTCATGTTAGTTAGACTATTTGTGGCAATTGTGTTATTTAATTGATGTATCCACTAATTAATGGTTGCTTTTTGAAAGGTCATTTATATTTAATTGATATATCCACTAATTAATGTTTTCTTTTTGAAAGGTCATTTAAATAGGAATGATAAGCCTTAGGAGAACAATTGATACAAACAATGAAGCTAAACCACTTATAATTTATTAGCCACATCAACTAGTCAGAAGGGCTTATCCAACCAGTAACCATATAAAGTATTTTCACAATGTATTAGTATTTATGCACATGTATGCTCCAAAACCTGGGATGATAACTGCATTCTGCATATATAGATGTGTATATATATATGTGTGTCAGTCAGTGAAGTAAATATTTGGTTTATGTGGTGGATATTTTATTTCAGAAAATATAAATACAAAATAGTGTAGCTTTTTTATTCCCCCTCCTTTCTTTTGAAAAGGTAAATATATATATTTTTTTATTTTTTGCCCCTTCCGTATCGTTGAGAAATGAAACATGTTTTTTTTATTATTTACCCCTGCTGACGAAAAATTTATCCTTTGTTTTGCAAAATCTTTCTGTTTCGGCCATAAATCGTAAAATAAACGATGTGTGTTCTCTATCTCAGATTATCCATTAGTTATGATTTTTATTAATTATTTCATTACATGTATAGTAACACCAGCCACCAATTGCCACAAGTGAACTTGAACCATCTTTTATATATGAGCCACGGCCACCATTTTTCCGAAAAAATTCTGTTTCAAACAAATTTTTGTTAAAAATACCCAAAAATTATGGAAAAAACATACGACAGACATGACTGAGCAGAGAACTTTTAGGGACATGATAATGTTCTGAGAAGCCATCGAATTACGAATACATTTTACTTTCTATTACTTTCTATTACAGTACTGATTAGGAATTATGGACAGGGAATATTCCGTAAATTCTTTTTCACAAAATTCTATTCGCCTGTGTTCTGTTTTTTTTTTTTTCACTTTTCAAGGTAAATTCTGCTTCCACCCTTTGGATCCAGTGACAAATTCGGAAAAATACGTAGTCAATTTTTAAAATTCTCCTTCTTTGGTTCCACTACTCAAAATTCTCTTTGAATCATTAGTTTCAAAGAATCTCTCAATAAATATTGACTTTTTGATTCGGATAATTAGCAAAATTCGAAATCAAATGTAACACAAATCCGTTTTATCGTGTTTATTTTCATTTTTATTTTGCTATATCACCCCATGGCAGTATAAATGGGGAAGTTTGTCACCCTTCGTGTTGCATATATATGTTATACTGCAGCAAATACACTTTCATTTAATAAGAATTTATTTTCTGATGATTGCATACATTTTACAAGACAATACTCTCATCTACACACACGCAGATATACATATTTCACATAGCAAAATTAGACTTCAAACTTATTACATATTTCATTTACTAACTAAGTCTGTTTGTCTCACTTATAAATGTTTGAACGATTGTGAATAAGTTTTCATCTAACTTGGGATCACCTGTTCCGTGTAATAATAATTTTTCCATTGGTAAAATGAGTTTCTTTTGTTGTTCAAAATTTAATAAAGGTTGCACTGTCAGCGGAGCCCATTCCCTCAACCCCTCCATCATTACTTGACGTTGGGCAGCAAAAGCAGGACAAAATAGCAAAAAGTGCTGGATATTTTCATTTCTATAGTTACAGTAGTTGCATATACTATTATCAAAAAAGCGATATCTCATTCTATGTGAATTTAGTCCACTCAAGCCCATTCTTAATCTGCTATGGTTTACGGCTCCATTTCCATCTTCACACAGAAAGAGATGGTACGTGGTACTGCCATATATATCTCCCAACTTAGATTTCAATGAATTTAATGATGATGCTCGCCTAATGTCACCTGGTGAGTCGTTCCAAGACACACTTGAAACAGTAAATTTAAGTGACACATAACAAAACTAAAATCGCAGAACAGTTGTGTGATGCCAGCTGAAGGCCTAAAATGAATTTTGTGAAGAACAAGAAAAATAATCACAAATTTACAAAATTGACTTCATGTGTCATTCTCAAAATTTGCATAATTCTTTCTTTTTCTCAGAATTTGCGTTATGTAAGATCATGACAGCATGCAGATTCCAATTATTATCAAAATTTACAGACATTTCATGAATTATGCGAATTTTCAGGCGTTCAGACTTCTTTTCATTCGTGTAATTTGTGAATTTCCCTTTTATGAGTTTGTTCGCCTCAATTCTGTCATTCGTTAAAATTCGAAATATTTGGCTAAATTCCTTGTCTATAATTCCTAATCAGTACTGTACTTTCTGTTACTTTCTCATACTTCCTTATACTTTCTCATACTTTCACCAATTTGTTTGGAGTTCCATAGAATCAGGCAAAGAAAGGTGGCCTTCTTACTCAATCAGTAGTGGGATAGATGTGTAACTAATATGTACGTAGACCAAGGTAGCCAGGGGATCCAATTTAGGCTTGATTTATGCTCTAGTACATATATATACAGAACTGTCCACGTATAAGGACGACATCAATTGTAGAAACTTCCATTGAACTGTTTTTCGCTAGAAATTACTGGTTATCTGAGAAATAAGATACCCATATTTAGCGTAACAAGTATTAGAAGAAATTTCTGAAAATACTGAAATTCCTATAATTACCCTCAAAATCTTACTTTAATTTCAGGAATTTCTTTACCGTCTTTTTGGAAAATTTGTTGGAAACCCAAAACTACTGATGTGCAGAAAACATAACAATAATTACTCGTAATTTGAGCTTATTCCATAACAGAAAATACAACAATATATGCACAAAACTAACTTGGTCCTCCTAGGCAAACAGTTCTGTACTTTATCAACTGTATATTCATATTATTGAAATAAGCTGACACAGTCCTACATGTATGCAATTACAATTTAAATATTTCCACCAATATTTCATATCTTTATTCTGCAGAAAGTTTATCAGGAAGGTGTATTTGATGGACGGGCAATACTAATCCAAGCAATCAAAAACCATTTCCTGATTAACTTACTGCAGAATGACACTATGAAATAGTGCTGGAAATATTCAAATTGGAATTGCATAGGACTGTGTCAGCTTATTTCAATAAAGTGAAGTGATAAAGTATATAATAGAGCATGAATCAAGCTTAAAATGGATGCCCTGGCTCCCAGGTCTCTGTGCCTTTTCTATATAATATATATTCTATATAATAGTAGTAATGTGTATGATATAGTGTTTGTAAATCATACTACATGCCATACACCACTGCTGGTATCACATGCTATGATGCTGGGGCCCATGAGCTGAACAACAAAGGCGTACATATTACCCAAAAATAGTTTTATAGACGTTGGAATTAACCAGATCTCCAAACGGATATCTTCGTATATGGTGTGGTATATGCATACAAATTTGATTTAAAAATACATTAAATTTGTGTTTATTTCCAACCCAGATACAGTCCATTTGGTTCCTCAACATCAGATTCAACACCAGGATTTGAAAACCCCAACTTTGGAGACAATAGAGACCCTAACAGCCAGCCCAGCACTACACCAACAAATAACACCACAGACTCAGGATTTGAGAATCCAAGTTACGATGTTTTGGCAGATGGTGAAAGAGTTGATAATGTAGCTGTCAAATTTGAAGACAGAACTGACTCAGTGGCTTGAATAACATGGAATAAGTTAGAATGGGTACAGAATAAATGCGTACTTCATATGATGTTGTCAACACTGTCCATTATCATGCATCGTATAATTAGAAATGGGAATATAATTGATTCTCCTATGTTCCTACATTTTGTGACAGTTTATAAGTGTGTTTCCTGATACTTAAATTTTGGATTATGTGCAATATAGAACAGTTTATTGTTTATCTGAATGCAATGAAGGTGAACTGTCATTCTTAACGATGATAAGTATTGTGTTATATACAGTAGTGATTAGGAATTATGGACAGGGAATTTAGCCGAATATTTCGAACTCTAAACAAATAAAAAATCGAGGCGAACGAATTCATAAAAGGTAAATGATAAATTATCATTTTACTCACCTTACTAGACACTGGCGATAAAACGGAAATTCACGAAGGTACACAAATGAAAAAAGTCTGAACGTCTGAAAATTCGTGATATGTCCGTAAATGTTTATAATAATTGGAATCTGCATGCTATCATGATCTTATTTTACACAAATTTTGAGAGAAAGAAAGAATTGTGCGAATTCTAAAAATGATACACAAAGTCAATTCTGTAAATTCGCAATTTTTTTTTTGTGTTTTCTGCAAAATTCGTTTTAGGCCTCGAGCTTGCATCACAACTATTCTGCAATCTTTTTTTTGTTATGTGTCATTTAAAA
The DNA here is from genome assembly GCA_019095985.1 of Streblospio benedicti. NCBI lineage: Eukaryota > Metazoa > Annelida > Polychaeta > Spionida > Spionidae > Streblospio > Streblospio benedicti. Next base: position 21,332,495 of record CM032659.1, read on the forward strand.
TTACTGTTTCAAGTTTATTTGCTGAACTATAACATCTAATACAGCATTATGCAACATGAAGCGTAACATACTTCCCCAATTATGCTGCCATGGGGTGGTATAGCAAAATAAAGATAAAACAAATTTGAGTTACGTTCCATTTAGATTTTTGAGAATTATCGGAATCAAAGAGTCAATATTCATTGGGAAATTGTTTGAAACTAATGATACAAAGAGAATTGTGTGAATTTTGAGAGATGTAACAGAAGAAGGCCAATTTTAAAGGTAGACTGTATTTTTCTCAATTTGTCACTTCATCCAAAGTGTGGAAGCAGAATTTACTGTAGAATAATGAAAACATAGAGCACAGGCGAATAGAATTTTGGGAAGAAGAATTTACGGAATATTCCCTGTCCATAATTCCCTAAACAGTACTCTAGTTATTTCTGCATACATGTATATTATTAATTAATGCTATGTGCACAACCCTTTCCAATTAGGTCTGTGATATTCCCCTGTGGGATTTTTAACATTTTTGATGCTGGTCCTGGTCGGCCATGTCAGATGTCTGGCCCATGTCCTCCGCTATCAGACAACAATAGGAAGGTGACTGAAGAGTTTTAACATGAAGTTAAAATTCTGCATGGCCTGTATGTTTTCAGAACCGTCACCAAAGGACATATTTACTTGTGTTACCCAATGTCGAAAACATGTCTAAAACGAGTGGTGTATTTCCCACAATCCCCATTTACCCACCGATAATTGTGAACATAGCATGTACACAAGTACATAGATGTCTCACCATTTCTGATTGCTCTTGATACCTTGCAGAAATATTTTGTAATGAAGTAATACATTAGTATTTTTGTGCAATACAAACTTGTAAATAAATCTTAATGGCTTTTCATAGATTAATAGAATAGACATATATTAATTTAATATGAATTATGACAACGATAACCCTGTTGAAGTCTATGTAATATTTATCAATGATAAATACATGCAAAAAAACAAGCCATTTTGTAGTGTTTATACATACTGCACTCCCTCAATTAAATTGCAGGTTTTTAGGGTGGGGTGAAACATTAAGAGAACACACTGTCAATATTATCAGCATAAATAAGAAATATAGTCATCATACATATGAAAATATATGGTTTTAAAATGGCAGGAATATGTTTATAAAATTTCTGTGTCTAGTAAAAGTAAAGTGAACCAGTCTAAAAACTATGTATTTATGAAACAAAAAGAGCATTGACTATCAAATATTGCATTCCAGAGGATCAAGTGATAATATTCTTAATACCATGTCGGATAAGGCAGGAACAGGAGCAGTACCCAAAAGTAAGAGAGACGCTGCAGATGGCTTATTGTATGATGCAAATGCAGATGTAAGTTCAAGTGAAGAGTCAGACAGGACTACTGTTGTTTAGTTTATCAGTCAATAGAAGAGATGGCAGTCAGGCTTGAAAAATTTGAGTTTTTAGATCATCGCTCAGATACATGTAGCAGCCTTTTCAAAATGTTTGCAAGAAAATATGCTTGCTTTAGTTTCCTTTGTATTAGAGATATAATTATGAAATTTGTAACTAAAACTATGTTTTTGTGTCCATACAATCTGGAAAAGTATGTTAGAATGATTAAACCCCATATCTTAGAAGTTATACATGTACGTACATGTACATCATTTTGTACAAGAAATTTCCAGATATATCTCATAATTTCACATTTTTGTTTGTCTTTACCATTTATTGTAAACCTAATTTAGCCTATATGTATAAACTCCAAAATAGTTGTTGTTACATAATCAGAATAAATATATTTCAATTGAATGATTTATTTCAGGAAAGAATCTAGATCAGTTATATCAAAGATATTAAAAAAACTGAATACTGTAAAGCTAGATATGTTTGCGCTCAATTTAATTTGCAAATTTCGTGGGTAGGTGCAAAAACGCAAACTTAAATAGTCAGCAAACATTAATAGCCTATGTAAAGTAGGTCCAGGATGGACCAAAATCGCAAAATTGAATAGTCACAAAATAATTTATAGATGAAAATAGCCACGAAAGATTCTAGTTTTACAGTAGTCATTAGGCCCACGTTATTGACAGTGCTTGTTCCAATGATATACAAGTAGGTGCTGACAAGATATTCCTGCAGGCTGACGAAATCACGTCAAAAACAGTTATATGCTGAATATTGTGGAGTGCCTACAATATTGTCCATAAACAAGAACTAGTTAGATACTACATCCACTCTTCATGACATATAGATTTTCTTCAGGTACTAGTGTGACATCTGATGCTACAGTCACTGATTGCAAAAAGTCACTGACATTCTGGATCAAAATCCAGAGGGTTGCAATCTGCACAATCCTGCCGCATTGCTACTTGCAAATGTGCCCTCAGTACATTTTGCAAGAGAGACTCATTAAATGTATTTTTTAAAAATAAACTGATGAAACACTATAATTTTTTGCATAAAACATGCATGACATTGTTATCGTTTCTATTGTTTTAAAAAAGGATACATGTACGTACATTGCACTTATTTGACTAAAAAGGTATAGTGAGCTACTAATACTACCTTTTTACGACAACTTTTCTAAATATTTTTTTTTCTTTCTTCTTTATAAACTTTCAAGACTTAATAGATATGCAGTACGTGGTTGGCTGTTGCTATTATTTTCTTTTCTTTACAACAACAAACTTTCCAGTTACGTATAAAGCAATGTTTGTTTCAAGTATCGCTAGAACATAATGCCATTCAAAACCCACTAAAACTGGGTTTTAATATGTTGTTTTACTCAGTGATAATTTGACTTAAACATACGACAAATACAATCAAAATTCGTAAATATTACTTTGTTATATTTATTTGCACGGTTCCATTACAGATAGACAATATATAAATGGGGCTGTTCTTTACAAAAGATCTTATATTCAGCCCATAATTACAGTTTTCCAGACCTTGAGGTCAATCTGTTGAAATCTGACATTAATTTGAAGAGACTTGGTAAATTAATTATCTACTACTCTTTTATTTTATCAAATTTGAGTCCTATAGTTTAGCATTTTTGTGGTGAGAACAATACAGAAAAGCTTGAATCTATACAAGGATCAGCATTACGTTTTATATACAAAGATGATAATAGTAATCATGAAAAACTGTTAGAAAAATCTATTGGTTTGCATTCGCTACGTTATGCTGCGCCAAAAGTTTGGAATCAACTTCCATATGAATTTAGAGAGACTATGTCATAGAGCGAGTTCAGAGGTTTTATTGGCAAGTGGGAAGGAGTTGATAGCTATAAATGGTCATTGTGTAAATAACTTATCTATATATTTTTATTTTAGTGTATAATGTGTGATTATGTATGTCTGTATTGTCGGTTTTAAAAACTCTGTAGAACTTATGCTATTTGTTACACATGTATTGTACCGACTTTTAAAAAAAATATTTCTTGACTTGATACTCAGCGTGGAGTTTTTCAGCAGGTGAAACAAATTTAAAAAAATCGTAGACTCTGGATGAAAATAAAAATGTTTCGTGACTTGTTTGGAAAACAAGATTTTGGCAACTGTGATTTTTTTGTTCAGCTTGCGTCGTAAATGATTAAAGCAATGTATTCACCAAAATTGTATAACTCGTATATATTTTCAGGGGTCCTCAGCCCGTCTATCCAACCACGGGTGCAGAGAAAGTTTGAAATTTTACAAACGCAAAGATAGAGCCCTGAATAAATCTCATTAAAAGGTGCTTGATTACACATTTGAAGCTGTAGTTGTGTGTGCAAATTCTATCTTCATCACCAGTGCACTTTGCTGGCACCTCGGTAACTAAGATCAAATTCCTCTATCGGCGTAGTCGGCTGTATCGACCGTGGAGCTTGCGGGTGAACGCTGAAATGACATACAATGCGGGTGTTTAATTTCAAGTTTTATCACTGTGTAAATGTACATGTAGAACAGGTAAACATAGAGAGTGGTACAAAGTACCAAGTTTTACAATGAAGCAAAACTTATGGATACAATTACTCGTATCTACACCTGTTATCAAAGCACCACATCTGCTTCTTCTTGAAAATGGCAGCGACTACACCAATCCCAACAACCGCTGCCAAGGCAATGAGCGTGAGCACTGAGATCCCAGGCACTGTGTCTAGCAGCCAACGTGGGTATGCCGGGGTCACGCGCACTGGGGAGTACTCGCTGAACTCAGGACCCCGTAGCCAGTCGACCGGGTCACCTGAAGTGTGAAGAGACATCAGTTGGTAACAGCGTCAACTTCTATATTATGGCTGATGGAATAACGTAACACATGTTATGTTCTGAAAGAAATTCTAAGATGCTCGTGTACATGTTAAGAGATCAGGTTTGGGTTACTCAAGTGCAGTCATGTACAATGTACATGTAGTTATGGGTACAATTGTACAGTACCTATAACTTCTAACTGGATTGAATTACTATTTTTATACTGGCTCCCTTGAAAATCAATTGGGTAAAGAAAAACAACAACAACTAAACCCTCCCTGTCGGAACAGAGTTGCACAGGTAAAAACTTACCACTTATCACCAGTGTTTTGATCTAATGATTAAGTTTTGCTGGTCAAAAGTGAAAAAAAGTTCACTTAAATATGATTATCTAGATTACATTGAGTTCAAGAAAAAAAAATTATAGACTTTATCAAACCAGCTCGTGCTTTAAGAAGTGAGGAGCTAGTGTATACACTTTCAAAAACTCATGCTACCCCATGCAAAACCCCACAAAAACTTGAATAATTACCAAGAAAAAAAACTGTATCTCTGTTGGACCATCACGTGACCTGGACGATACCTTGTAAGTTTGTGCTGAGAGCATCATGAAAAGTGTCCACGGCCACAAAGGTCTTGGGCTCATCCATCTGGGCCAGAGGCTGTCCGGTCTTATCGGCCAGAGCGTACACACGCACCACCGTCCTAATACAGCGGCGCACAATAGTAAAAGCTGCACTCTACCTTTTGCACTAATATTATCAGGTCCGGGTATCCGGTACATTCCCAGTAAATTCCGAGAAATTAAGACGTATTCAAATGTGCCTTCTGTCTACATTATTGAGGCAATGATTACATTGAATACATATATTTGATTATCAATAACATGGCTATCTACAAGTGTCGAATAGTGTGTTATAAAATGTATATTTTTTGTAATACATCTACATGTATAGCTTGGTTAAAATATCGATACATCAAGTTTCTCTTTTTTTGGATTACGACTAGGTATAAGGACCGTGGAACGGGGTGGGGGTTGGGGGTGGGGGTATTTAGAAAACGAGCCCATTTTTATCGTGATTCTTTCCCATACCGATGTTAAATTTACATGTAAGTAGGGCACAATCGTCCTTGCTGCCATGTTCGTTTTAGGTTTGTGGCTCACCGCAGTACTCCCTACCCACTATATATATACGTATTGGCTCAACACTGCCTCCCTAATGCCAGGCAACTGTTGAATTGGCCATTTAGTAAGCAAGCCAAACTTCCTCTACTGTCTTCGTAGTGCCGATGTGTATTGCCTCAAAATGTACTTTCGTCTAACATTTCTCGCACTTTCACCACATGGGAATGCATTGATCTCTACTCTCTAAAGATGAGTTTTTGGCAGTATAGAGGCATTAGGGAAGTTGTACCACGGAGTCTAGAGACAACTAATAATAAGGGAACGATCATAAATAACGATACCGGAAGGTCGTCCAAAAAGGTGTGTGTGTGTGGGGGGGGGGGTCGTCCAACTTTTCTGATTCCTTTCTTTTTTTTTTTTTTTTTTGGGGGGGGGGGGAGGGTATCGCTGAACTTTTTATGATCGTTCCCTAAGGTTTGTGGCAATACGGGCAGTTGTGCCCTAGGTTTTACCGATCTCCATCTGACAGCATATTCTCGATGTATACCATCCAAGGTGCCAGGTTATCGCTCAGTGCAGCCAGGAAGTCATCTTGGCGTGGCAGAAACTCTGAGAGCGGCAACTGCAGGTGGATGTCCAAGAGGTGCTTGTCAGGCGCATAGGTGTCCACGCGCACAACACAAGGAGCGCTAAAGAGTGTACCTTATTACTTCTAGAACCATTCTAATCAAAATTCTGCTGATTGATAGATGCAAGTATCGTCATAATGTATTGTGAATTAACACAGTATTGTTATAACAACGTTCACTCATTGGCAATATAGACTTATAAAGTCTTTATATGGTTTTTGATGGGACTCAGAATTTCCGTTTGCATTGTGCTCTATTCATTATTATATGGGTAGAGTGCATGGTGGACCAATTATGATTGTTTTTTTAGGAAATGGCTTGTTAGGTCATAAAATATTACTAACTGCAAACTGTGACCGGTCACCCCCTTCGTTCTCAACCAATTATCAAGGTGTCTAGACGTATGCTACATGAAACATAACCTACTGTTCGAGCTCTATCTGTACTTGTGACAGTCCCATCACCCTACACCAAGGAATAAGACATGCACGATTTCTATGCGTGATTATAATTTACGGTAATAACATTTTACGGCAGCTAGACCATATTGGATAACATGAATTATAACAAATCACAATTTACGTTGCTATATACTCACGGTCTAACAAGGACCCCAATTTTTATTTTTAGTGTACTTGAACATTATGGCTGGGATCCGGTCAGGATGGTGGCACATACGCAATTTTGATATGTATTTAAAACTCTAGGTGTAATTTAGAGATGTGTGTACATGAAAAAAGAGGGATGGTTAAGAACCACTGTCAGACGTCAGTTTATGGGTTATAATTGTTTACATTTTACAGCAGCTAGACTATTTTGGGGGGCCTGATCACAATATATGTTAACGTCAATTATGACTGGTCACAATTTACGGATGGTCTTATTTTACAGTCTAAAAGGCACCTCTCTACTGAGATTGTGATGAATTCATTGACCTGGCTATACAGTGAAGTAGCTTACTTACTTTGACAGCACCATGTCATCTGTTGCGATGTTGTCAGCATAAACATAGAGCAGATGTTTTTTTCCAGCTGCCAGACTACGGTCATTTATGATTTCACCAGAAGATGGCAGCACTGAGAACGTCGCATCCGGAATCAGTAGAAAGTACTGCACATTATCAACCTCATCTGCAAAGCATAAAAAGAAATATAACTGATATTGTTCACACACCATTACTTAGAATCACATTATATTTCAGTGTTTCAGTGGTCACATTTACACAAAGATGAACATTAATGTCACACACACCCTTCCCCATTCCCCTTAACACGCAAGAAATAATCACAATGACCGTGGAAGCTATTTAGAGACCAATATGTAAATGTGCTTATTTACAGCAAAGATATTATAGACTATAATATCTTTGTTTACAGTCGCAATTCAGTTTGCGTGCAATTCAGTTTGCGTGCTCTAGCGATGTTACATATACATGTATACTAGGAGATTGACATCATTGTCACATGATATCATTCTCAACTCCCTCAAGAGCATCCATGTTAGATAGTAAAATATGCAATTCAGTTTGCGTGCTCTAGCGATGTTACATATACATGTACACTAGGAGATTGACATCATTGTCACATGATATCATTCTCAACTCCCTCAAGAGCATCAATGTTAGATAGTAAAATATGAACAACGTAAATTGTGACCGGTTATAAGTTACATTACATTTGTAAGAAATACACGTGCATGTGTAAAAAATGTGATTGAATGATATAGGTGTAGGAGGGAAAAGTCATTGGTTGTTATACCGTAAAGTATAACCAACCAGCCATCAGATGGGAACAGGCCCCCGGGGGTAGGCTTGCGTCCCTACCACTATAAATAGAATACTAACTTGTTACTGTGACAATGGTAGTTCCCACCCTCACATCCGAGCGCACCTCAACATTGTAAAATTGTTGGTGAAACTCTGGTTGTTCAATGTGATCATCTGTTATCTAAAACATGGAAACACATTCAGAAACAAAAGCATACTATGTATGTGCCTGTATATGTAGATCGTTCAGTGCTACATGGTGCTATAAATATCCAAGTTATCATGCATCATGTATCATCCAGCTTACAGCAAAAGGGCATTATAGGGCATAGACTGGTCAGTTGTCAGCGGTTACTGTTCTTTTTCACATTTGGTGACGCTTTTCATTTGAATGGAAAATAAAAAAACATGACACCATTACTAGTAACGTATAAGTGGCTCTTTGAAATCATAAGTCATCTGCTTGAGTTCTGGATCACACTGAGCACATTGATTTCACGGGCACCACACACAACGTTCACACATACATCACTGATGTCATCATAAAGCGTGGTGCAGATTAGAACATGGCACCTGGATGGTGATGGTGGCGGTGTCGTAGCGCGTGGGCAGCCCGTTGTCAGCAGCAAGCACCAGAAACGTCATGTTGGACCCCAGATGGCGTCCCAGGGACTGCTTCCGAGTCAGATTTCCCGACGGCGATGACACCTTGTTAAAGTTAAAAAAATGTATATATCTGGCATAATGCGAGAGTGACTTCATATGATATTTACGGTCAAACATACATTTACATAAACGTTTGAATTACTAACGTTAATCTATAGGAGAATAAACCCCGTGGCAGTCCCCTCGCATTTGGATCACACATCATTCTATATACTATGTCCTATTTTTATTATCATAGTGCCTTTCTCAACACACTGGTGAGCACAAATTCACATCTCACAACTGAATATAAATTAACACACATACATGTAGGCATCATAATTTCACTTCATCCACATGCATGTATCATCCATCAAGTTTACCTCAAAATACTTGCTGGCCTCTTGCTCCACAATGATGTAGTCTATCTCTCCATTGGCCGGACCATCCTGGTCTGTTGCTGACACGGTAAGCACATACGGATCACTATACATGGCGAAAGTGGCTGAAAGTGGACAATGACAGACGGGCGTATGATAGTGCACATACTAGATTAGACTTCCATGGGGTAGTAGTCGATTTACAATTACAGGCAGATATAATATGAGATTGGAAAGGGGGTGGGAGGATCACAAACACAACGTCTGTGCTGAGACAATGTGGACGGAGGGTATTAGACCTGTAATAACACGACACTGACAGTGGTCTATACATTTCTGAAGGTGTGTGTGTGGGGGGGGGGTTGTGGGGGGGGTGCTGGGATTTGTGTGGTTCATTAAAATACTGTCGCATTCTTATTTTAAACTGTTAAGGTGAAAAGGTGTTTACATAGCGAAAACGTGATTACATCAATACGGCCCGGGTCTGTAATTTTCAAAAAGAGTTTAAAACCTAAAAATCTGCCGATGTGATAAAAAGAGGCGTCTTGAAATAAGGTCAGGAAAAAGGTGAGTCCAAAAATCTGACTTACCATTAACCTCTCCAAAGTACTGTTTAGGATCGAACACTGGAGCATGGTTGTTAATGTCCATAACAGTGACTGTCAGTTGTGTTGTGTCCTGCATACCCCACCGGTCATGAGCAGTGACCTGTAAGTACATGTTAACGTTCCTTTGAAATTCTTTTTTTTCTGAAAATATAGATGTAACAAGATAAACTACAGCATTCTTTAAATAAAACTGCCCATGTTCACATAGATTACATTTTTCAAACGTGATTTTTTATTTATAGTTTCTCCCTTATTGCTAACTATGTCACTGACCGTGAGGCTGTACGTCACCGACGCATCATTGTCCGGGACAAGCAGGTCGCCGACCACATAGACGAGCTGTGTGGTGTTGTCAGCACGGAACAGGTGCGCGCCGTCTCCCGAGAGAGAGAATGTGACCCAGTCCCCGGCCCCCGGCCGGTCACGGTCAGTGGTCTGCAGGAGAATGCCAGGCAGGGAGGAGCCCACGGGCTGCAACAGTCATACATATTAGTTTTCGAGCGTAATCCTTTTGTTTTGAGTGTTAAATGGGCTAATTTAGATAGTACGTGGCTATAATGAATGCAGGAAAGGTAGTAGCCCAAGTTCAACTATCTCTTATGTCTAGGGCACATTCCACCACAATGTGGGTTTACAGCCAGTCTACGACCAAAAAACGCAAGGAGATCGTAACAATCCGTGAGTGTGTAGTGCGGCAAACGTAGTTTTTTTTCAAGGCGGTATGGGGGCCACAGAAGCTTCTACGACCACACTACGTCATGGTCTGACCGTAAGGAGCCAGTGCAGAGACCTTGCGGTAAGCATGGTATAATCACAGAGGATTTACCTGCATGTTCTCGGTACAGATACAGTGCCCGCGAAGTGCGTTCTCTGTACCATGAAAGTACGAATGCCGTACTTTAGTAATCCCACCGTGCGTAGAGCATAAGTTATATGCGAGTACAACGCACGTTTGTTGCATGTTGATCTCATGCCCACCTCAACAAAACTTTTCCCAGTGCCGACGCGCTTACAGCGCACGTAGCCCGTGCGTATGTGCCCACAACTGTACTTTTGTCACTGCATGCGGGAAACGTTGTAGACGCCGCAGACCTCAACACGCCTTGCGGGGACGAATACGCCCGCATGGTGGAATGTGCCCCTCGCTTTACTCTGACTAATCCATCTGTAACATACATGTAATAATCAAACTATATTTCGAAAGTGTGATGCCCTATACGAGAATATCATCACTTGGATCAATCATAAAATGCTAGGGTTAATTTTGAGAAAATGATTGCTAGAAATACTTCCTTTTATTCTCGGGTGAATTGGTGTATTTCAACTGTAGTGTACCTACATTTAAATTCTACTATTGAGCAACATTCAATGTCTATGCTATCGAACACTGAAAGCAGTCTTGTAATGATGCGTGCAATAGGACTAGTTACCAGTCTTCCGTGTTTCTCACTAACGGACATTGCTAAGACTTGTAAGTTTGCTTTTTATTTTGGTATACAAATCTCATCACTATTGCATAATTTCCAACAATATGAAGATTCTGACCCCGTTCGCGAATCAATAAAAATCATGCAACTGCTAATAATTCAAGTATAGTACTATCCCACTGACCTCTAGCTCATCCACAGTTGCAGAGTATGAATCACCAATAAACTTTGGCGCTTGGTTGACCCAGAGGAGCCGGACAGTGAGGTTGGCCGGGGCGCTCTCCAGGGAGTAGTTGTAGTTCCGGATGATCATCTCCACATGGTACTCAGCGCAAACAAAGTAGTCAAAGCCGTCTTTGTTCTTCGTAATCACAGTGTCTGGTGTAAATGCAGGAAGGTCATCAAAGTTAGATCAGTGCATTTTTATATATTCATATGATAGTGTTGAGATGGCAGATTCAGTGTTTTCTAAATGTGGGTTATCTAGGGAGCACAGAGAACCCATAAATGGACAAGAAAAAAGAAAAAAGAAACAACTCTGATTCTGGCCTAATCATATACACTTCGTCTGTCTATTGCATTGAAATTTTATGTTCGGCTTAATGAGATGTTTGGTGTAAGGTTAGTAGAGATTAATCTTAGGGTGGTTAATCAATATAAGTATCAATAGGTGTGTATTGTCACAAAAGTACATGTACTGAGTTAGAGCCTACAGCACAACCGGCAGTGCAAACATTGCTAATATTTCGGCAGTGTGTTTTCTTTTGTGTCTCTGCAGTACTACCGGTTGTGACCTAGGCTTAAGTTACAATACTGTTCAAAATACAAAACTGAGTCATCATCTGTAGAACTGTTATTATATAATGTTTTTATTCGTGTTATTTCATTTAAATTGTATTCTAACGTACATTGGAAACGTGCAAACATTAAGAGTCTAGAATATTGATAACGATAGCATCTTTGATACTTGGACTAATAACATTTTGGAGATGTTTAGGGAAATTATATGAGTGGTTACCTAAAAAATATTTTGTATGAGTTTTAAAGCACGTACTGTTGTCACCATTTTTACGAGAGCCAAACATCCATTTGCTCTTTGGTGCTTGCGGGTATTCATTCAGTTTCTCCACAACACACGTTGTAAAACCGTCACGGTCATCGCATTCTGTGAGAATCTGTGCAACGACAGTTGAATGAAATGTGACATCTTAAATAGAAATGTTTTCCACTTTTAAATGGCAGGTCAAAGAATGAACGTTTACACATTTTGTGTCCACAGTGACGGGAGCTTTGCGTGTTTTAAAAGAAAGACAAGATAGCATACAGCAAAAGCTAATAATTTAAAAATAATCAATGATAATATTTGTTTTTGAACCAACATAAGATGTAATACAATGTACCGCCTAAATCGACTAAGCTTTATCCACGCGCTGTATATCAGTAGTGGGAAATGTGGTGGTGCTTGATTCTTTGTTCTTTATCACAGGCTTTTTGTATGATACGTATGAATTACTCCCCTCCCAGGGAGACAACGATGGATTATTACAGAGATCATGAACTGCTGTCACTACCACCAGCCTTCAACCCATTCCAAACCCAATCAACACCACCAACACCACAAAACAATCACCGTGAAACATCCAATGTATATTTACCGTATAGTGTATATAGCTAACTGTGAGGCGGCGTACCTCGTACAGGCTGTTGTCATTGTCATCCTCGTGCACGCTGACGATGGCGGGCAGGTTGCTGAAGGCCGGTGGCCGGCGCAGCTGGTTGAGGCGCACGTCGACTGGGTGCGGGGCGGCGGCCGTGAACATCCCGTCTACAGACGACAAACACCGTATTGTTATGGGGGAGGGGGGTTATGGTGTTCGCCATTCTACACGCTACAAACACCACGAAATTTGCGAAAATTTTAGATCACTCCATTATTGCTGGGAGAAATCCCACGAAAAGACTATTGCACAAATAAAAACACCCGAATATTTCTAGTCATTCAAATCCGTGGATGCAATATTACCTGTGCAGTAGATGTAGAGAAAGACTCGGTTGGAACCCTGCCAGTTTCTCAGCATATCACTATCTGTCACGAAAATTTCAGCCTCTACAAATACAATTGTGACAACGGACAGTCAGTTCTCTATACATATTCACTGTGCATATTGCAGCCCAAGTCCTGGACCTGTCATTGCTACTTCAACAAAGCCGAAGTCTGGATCTGTCGAATACAGTATATACCAAAGTAATTAGGCACTTAATAACCACACAAAAATGGACAAGCACATGTAAGCATCACTCAATATATATGGACATGTTTTTTATGTAAGTGTATGTGCATGGGGGGGGGCCACAGATGATGTCATGGCATTTGTACATGTCTTTCACTTTCATAGGGTGTAATTTTGTGTGTGCCGAATTGAATTGGGGGCGGGGGCACTGAATCTGTCTTACAACATCCTATCCCCCAAATTGCCCGCTTGGACAGATTTCTGCATCGTCCCTTGCATTCTTCCATACGACTCTCATGCAGTTTTCTCTTAGAATCCCTATTGACACCCCTTATACATGCAGACATGGAAGCTGGAGCAGTCTAGACTCACCCACAGCAGTGTTGTTGGTGGCCGGGTCCGGCGGTACGTCCCGGATGCCGAACAGTGGACACGGCGGGTGTGACGTCACCATGAAGTATGTCTTGTTGCGCCATCTCGTGTTCCAGTCGGGCAATATCTCATCAGGGTCCGTGTAGTTCACTCTAAATAGCTGAGAATGAATGCACAAATCACGTTATCCCAAAGCACGACAGGTCACAATTTACGGCAGGTTATACTTTACTGTCTAACAAGTCCTCACCACTTCATTCGGCGGCGTGAAGTCGTCTTCCTCCGTGTTGATGTCCACACGTCGGGGGATCGGGCCCAGCTCGTGAGGCTCATTCACATCTTCAATGGTGATGTTCAGAGACGCTGTGGCCAGCTGGAAGAAGGTGGGTTACTTGGTTTATAGTTTTTACCTCTCTCCACTCCCTGGGGAGCATACAACACTGGCTGCATACAGCATTTGCTGCTGTAGGGCACACTTGCTAATTATTACTCACACTACTCACAGTAGCATTCACTCGCCTGCCGTGTACCTATATTTTACGTGTACACTTACTAGTTATTACTCACACTACTCACAGTAGCATTCACTCGCCTGACGTGTACCTATATTTTACGTGTAAGTGCCACAGAGCAGTGTGCAACCAGTGAGGATCTTTGTTTGCTCCATACCCACCATCAAACTCGACGGAGAATCAAACCCCCGACCTTCTCGTCACGAGTCCGTTCGGCCACACAATCACATTGAGCACGATTACAGCATAAATACAGTGAAGAATGTTGCTACTGTAGCCGGACTCGTTCGTGGAAGCGATTGTTAAAGTTAGCTTACGATACTACTGTCTGGCGCTCATCCAAAGCTATTGAAGATTCGTTGGCTGATATTTACTCGAAGTAGTTCGTCTGTTTCTGACTTCACTCACCAAGGGTCCGTCTCTGACATCCACGTCCATCTGAATCTTGAAGTTATCAGGCGCCAAGGACTCATAGTCCACGTCATCGGCAGTGACGATCACTCCTGTAACGACGATCTTTGCAACAATCGAATCGTGTTTATATGGTGAAGAAGTTAAACAAGATCTGCGATAACGAGCCAGGATTGTCTTTTCAGGTAAATATATGCTGCATTTAGCGTAATAAACTACCCAATTTTTAAAACATTTTCATTTTCCGAATCTACTTTGTTCAAGAATATAAAATTTTAAACTTAGTTTGTGGATTTCGAAATGATAGCTCACATAGAAAACACCTCGATTATATTTCAATATATTATATCCGTACAAACGTTAATCATGTAGTAATTCATTGTAACCTCCTTTTTACAAAACCATGTAATGGCTACATGCACTTCAGTTTTACAAGTATGCGACTAGGTATAAAATACTCACCTACACAGTTTCATTATAATCTTGAAAAACTACACAGAGACTGCTTGGTGCACATGCACCCATACAACGTACCCGTAATTTTATCTATCGCCAGCTGGGTACTATTGGTGCTGTACGTCAGCTGTGGCGTTAGGCTAGGCATGGCCGTGTTTCTGTTGGAGGCCAGCACGCGGAACACGAACGTGCCCGTGGGTTCATGCTCCTTCAGCGTCACTGCACTCTCCGTGGGCAGGTTGAGTATTATCGGGGGCACCGCTGAAAGCAGGTGCAGCAGTGTGGTGTTTGAAAGTAGACTGGGTCTGTATACGAAAATCACAACGAGTTTAAGCAGAACATAAAAATACACATAAAAGTCATTCTTAACATCGAAAATGAAGGGTGATTCTCTGGACCTAAAATGCACATAGAAAGTTGCGAGCTGTAGAACTAAAAAGCACATTGACGTCAGTTAGTTCGCGGTTGAGAAAAGGATTGATATGGGCAGGTAATTGCCCATCGCTATGAGAGATACTGTAGACTCATTAACCTGAAAACATGGTCAAATGATACACACGTGCCACAGAAATTACATATTGCGCATTTGATTTGATTTTGATTGCGCATTTGCATTGGTTGTTAAGATTATCAACACGCGAAAACTTTTCAAAAAGGCTGTAACATGATTTCAACATATGCCAACTTTGCAACGATCTGTGACGATGGCACTTACTTTCATTAAGTATGGCCCTCAGTGAGTAGTCCCTCACAAGGTGGACTGCCTGGTGCACTCCAAGCTCGCTCCAGTCACAGTCTTCGTCAACACCCACCGACGTACAGTCACCTACAGGATAAAACAAAAATAGATTTGGTAAAGTCGACTTTGTCACTAATAAACACTACAC
Organism: Streblospio benedicti; assembly: GCA_019095985.1. Classification (NCBI taxonomy): domain Eukaryota; kingdom Metazoa; phylum Annelida; class Polychaeta; order Spionida; family Spionidae; genus Streblospio; species Streblospio benedicti. The sequence continues at coordinate 21,348,178 of CM032659.1, forward strand.
ATGGTGGATATCCTTATTGTCAAACGAAACCGTAAAATATGTCGTGGCATAGTATGTTGTTGTATTTTGTTGATTATATTCAGACCGTACATTGAGACCAGATCACATGCTACATGTACCTATTTCGATGTATTATATTACATTTCATGCTTCAATAAACTTACTAACTTTTGTACATAACTGTGTCAAGATATAAACTACAAGTACCATGTTTGAGCGCACGTACAATGCCGTACAGATTTGAGCCTGACAAATCCTCATCGTACACCAGCAGGCGTTGGCCCCGGCCTCCAGTCAATCCGAGGCCCTCGTCCACCCTGTATAAATCATGCAGCATTACAGGCGAATAGTGCAAACTAAAAGAAAGCTAATACATGTACGACTTTACATTACAGTCACCGACGCCCACCAGTCATGCAATATGGCCGCTAGATTTAGGACATGCACCAAGCAACAAGTACAAAGCAATCATGGCACTCACTGGATCTTCAAAACATTCACGAATCATTCGAAACACTCATCAGACAATCAGGATTATCGCTATAGAACAGGAAAGTCATCTGCCACCATGTTGTAATCATTCATCGAATAAATCACACGTTCAAACAGCAGAAGACACTCACTGATGTGCACGTTATTATACTAATTATGTATATTCAAGCCAAATTTACTATATTTATACTGAATACTTACCACCCAATCAAATCCCCTTCTTGTACAGGAATCCAGAGGCCTGAGGACACCGTAAGATTGTACACACCACCAGGAGGACCTAAAGCGGCGAACAAAATATAGCAACGAATGCTCTAATGCCTGCCTCGCAATCAACATGGCACAAATGTGATGCATAGACAGTGGTCAACTTGGATAATTGTGACACTGTACCTCGTCAGAATGTGGTATACAACTGACTATTATCAGATTTAAGTGATGGGTAACCGTGGCCATAATTTAAACCCGTATTTAGTGGTCAGTTGGCAGTGTCACCTTACCTGGGGGGTGGGTCTGATTATAGCAGTATGCTGCGCCATCTCTTTCACCAAGGCAACAGTCCATGGCCTGACACTCGGCACGCACCATTGCCTCACACGGACCCCTGTCGTTGTAGCACTTATTCGGTTCCACAGTGGTCAGTTCTACTGTTGTCAGTTCTTCTGTTGTAACCTTTGTGGTCACTTCTTCGGTGGTGACTTTTTGAGTAGTCAACTCTTCAGTAGTTGAATCAGTATTCGTGGTCAGATCATCTGTGGTATTATCAGTATTCGTGGTCAAATCATCTGTGGTCATATCTTGGGTGGTCAGCTGTTGTGTGGTTATTTCTTGAGTCGTGGGCCCATCGGTTGTTATGTCGGGGCTTGTGGTCAATTCTTGTGTGGTTATTTGTATCCCCATTGTGGTCATGTCTGCATAAGTGGAAGAATCAAATGTCAGAATCTCTGCTCGTTGATTAATATTAATTCAAACAATATAATCTAAAGGATGCATTCAAATTGTGACCCACCTTTAAATGCAATCTACATTGAAAAATTAATTCTCATTGTATTACTCTACTCATCATCATGGCTATATCATAAATTACTTTATCAATTTATGGTGAACTGGGACTCACAATGGGTAAATTCTGAATTGCAATTGGTGAATTTAGACTCACAGTAAGTAGCGTCAGAACGAAAAATCATTTGGGTCCACATGTCCCCAGACAAAAAGTAGAGAGCATATAGTGCTGGTGTCACATATAAAGGCAAATACCGTTTACAGATTGACATAGATATTAGTACACATCACCACATCAATCTCTCACCAATATTTACCTTGGCCGGCAAGTATAACACAACATGGTGTATTGAGATTTCCCACCCACAAAGATTAAATTATGGTAAACTGTATCTCACCATGGGCATCGTGCGAATCATTTTGTGCAAAATTGTGACATATGGGGGAATCTTATATGCATCAACTTCATGTGAAAAC
>CM032659.1:21350248-21371375 GCA_019095985.1 Streblospio benedicti
TTTTAAAAAATTTTTAAATTTTCAAATTTTTAAGTTTTTTTATTTTCGTTTTTGAACAAAGCATGAAAATTTTTAAAATTTTTTACACCTTTTTTTTTTTTTCAAATTCTAAGGCAACCCTTTTTTAACGCTTTAAAATCAAGGCCCCATTTTTTTTCAATAATTTGGGGCCATCTTAAAAAAAGTGGCCATTTTGGAATAACCTGGGGTCCCTATCTTTCTTAAAAGGTATATCTTAAGCTAATTTTCCACAAAATTTGGTGCTTTTAACCCTAACTAAAATTTTTACCCAAATCTCCCCCCTTTATATGCGACTAGGTAAAAAAACTCACCTACACAGTTTCATTATAATCTTGAAAAAACTACACAGAGACTGCTTGGTGCACATGCACCCATACAACGGCACCCGTAATTTTATCTATCGCCAGCTGGGTACTATTGGTGCTGTACGTCAGCTGTGGCGTTAGGCTAAGCATGGGGCCGTGTTTTCTGTTGGAGGCGGCACGCGGAACACGAACGTCCCCGTGGGTTCATGCTCCCTTCAGCGTCACTGCACTCCCGTGGGCAGGTTGAGTATTATCGGGGCACTGCCAAAGTGCAGCAGTGTGTGGTGTTTTTGAGTAGACTGGGTCTGTATACGAAAATCACAACGAGTTTAAGCATGAACATAAAAATACACATAAAAGTCATTCTTAACATCGAAATGAAGGGTGATTCTCTGGACCTAAAATGCACATAGAAAGTTGCGAGCTGTAGAACTAAAAAGCACATTGACGTCAGTTAGTTCGCGGTTGAGAAAAGGATTGATATGGGCAATTGCCCATCGCTATAAGAGATACTGTAGACTCATTAACCTGAAAACATGGTCAAATGATACACACGTGCCACAGAAATTACATATTGCGCATTTGATTTGATTTTGATTGCGCATTTGCATTGGTTGTTAAGATTATCAACACGCGAAAAACTTTTCAAAAAAAGGCTGTAACATGATTTCAACATATGCCAACTTTGCAACGATCTGTGACGATGGCACTTACTTTCATTAAGTATGGCCCTCAGTGAGTAGTCCCTCACAGGTGGACTGCCTGGTGCACTCCAAGCTCGCTCCAGTCACAGTCTTCGTCAACACCCACCGACGTACAGTCACCTACAGGATAAAACAAAAATAGATTTGGTAAAGTCGACTTTGTCGCTAATAAACACTACACATGGTGGATATCCTTATTGTCAAACGAAACCGTAAAATATGTCATGGCATAGTATGTTGTTGTATTTTGTTCATTATATTCAGACCGTACATTGAGACCAGATCACACGCTACATGTACCTATTTCGATGTATTATATTACATTTCATGCTTCAATAAACTTACTAACTTTTGTACATAACTGTGTCAAGATATAAACTACAAGTACCATGTTTGAGCGCACGTACAATGCCGTACAGATTTGAGCCTGACAAATCCTCATCGTACACCAGCAGGCGTTGGCCCCGGCCTCCAGTCAATCCGAGGCCCTCGTCCACCCTGTAAACCCATGCAGCATTACAGGCGAATAGTGCAAACTAAAAGAAAGCTAATACATGTACGACTTTACAATACAGTCACCGACGCCCACCAGTCATGCAATATGGCCGCTAGATTTAGGACATGCACCAAGCAACAAGTACAAAGCAATCATGGCACTCACTGGATCTTCAAAACATTCACGAATCATTCGAAACACTCATCAGACAATCAGGATTATCGCTATAGAACAGGAAAGTCATCTGCCACCATGTTGTAATCATTCATCGAATAAATCACACGTTCAAACAGCAGAAGACACTCACTGATGTGCACGTTATTATACTAATTATGTATATTCAAGCCAAATTTACTATATTTATACTGAATACTTACCACCCAATCAAATCCCCTTCTTGTACAGGAATCCAGAGGCCTGAGGACACCGTAAGATTGTACACACCACCAGGAGGACCTAAAGCGGCGAACAAAATATAGCTACGAATGCTCTAATGCCTGCCTCGCAATCAACATGGCACAAATGTGATGCATAGACAGTGGTCAACTTGGATAATTGTGACACTGTACCTCGTCAGAATGTGGTATACAACTGACTATTATCAGATTTAAGTGATGGGTAACCGTGGCCATAATTTAAACCCGTATTTAGTGGTCAGTTGGCAGTGTCACCTTACCTGGGGGGTGGGTCTGATTATAGCAGTATGCTGCTCCATCTCTTTCACCAAGGCAACAGTCCATGGCCTGACACTCGGCACGCACCATTGCCTCACACGGACCCCTGTCGCTGTAGCACTTATTCGGTTCCACAGTGGTCAGTTCTACTGTTGTCAGTTCTTCTGTTGTAACCTTTGTGGTCACTTCTTCGGTGGTGACTTTTTGAGTAGTCAACTCTTCAGTAGTTGAATCAGTATTCGTGGTCAGATCATCTGTGGTATTATCAGTATTCGTGGTCAAATCATCTGTGGTCATATCTTGGGTGGTCAGCTGTTGTGTGGTTATTTCTTGAGTCGTGGGCCCATCGGTTGTTATGTCGGGGCTTGTGGTCAATTCTTGTGTGGTTATTTGTATCCCCATTGTGGTCATGTCTGCATAAGTGGAAGAATCAAATGTCAGAATCTCTGCTCGTTGATTAATATTAATTCAAACAATATAATCTAAAGAATGCATTCAAATTGTGACCCACCTTGAAATGCAATCTACATTGAAAAATTAATTCTCATTGTATTACTCTACTCATCATCATGGCTATATCATAAATTACTTTATCAATTTATGGTGAACTGGGACTCACAATGGGTAAATTCTGAATTGCAATTGGTGAATTTAGACTCACAGTAAGTAGCATCAGAACGAAAAAATCATTGGGGTCCACATGTCCCCAGACAAAAGTAGAGAGCATATAGTGCTGGTGTCACATATAAGGCAAATACCGTTTTACAGATTGACATAGATATTAGTACACATCACCAGATCAATCTCTCACCAATATTTACCTTGGCCGGCAAGTATAACACAACATGGGTGTATTGAGATTCCCCACCCACAAAGATTAAATTATGGTAAACTGTATCTCACCATGGGCATCGTGCGAATCATTTTGTGCAAATTGTGACATATGGGGAATCTTATATGCATCAACTTCATGTGAAAACGTAGAATCACAATGGTACAAGCTTTTACTCGCCGTCTGTTCCATTTTGGCAGGCTCCCGAAGAGCTATTGTAGCAGCAGCCGTATCCCGCACAGATGTCCGCGTCCATCGCGGGCACACACTCAGCCCACACGGAGGTGTCATTGGAGCACTCCACTGAATCCAGAGACCAAGGCAAGTTGGTAGTTTGTATAAAAGTAGACACGTATCATAAGAAATCAGTTCATGTAAGCCAGAGGAAGGGACAAAGTAGGCCACATCCCTTTTTCTACCAAAATACACACATTGACATTTTTGCAAAACCCATGTCGTCTACTAAGTGCCCCTACCCCCCAACAAAGAACCTACATCTGCCAGTGTTAGAGCTCATTTTTTGTGTTGAGGAAAGGTGGGCGTGACATGCTGAGATACCCACGTGGCTGGTGGCAGCTGTGGAGGGTGGAGAATGGCCAGCGATTCTCGGCGACGAGGCGATACACGTCCGGCGGGGCCCCGGGTAAATGTCGCCACACTTGAAGGCGTAGGTCGTGACACCCCAGCTCCTCGCCAGAGTAGAACAGCTCCCAACCCTGCAACGTAATTGCTTATTATTTACAAAATGGTATCCGCCGGCTATATGTAGTAAACAGGCGGTCTATATTCACACTATAGAATTATGCGTAAAATTGGTTTATTTCTTAAACAGGATAACAGATAAAAGTCAAAATACATTGAGCTTTTCGGCAAACTCTCTTGCCTTGATCACAACCGAATGACGTCATAAGTCGTCACTGTTGGCGCGGGGGAGTTCCCAGCTGCATGTCCCCCCCCTTGAAGGGTCAACACGTTGTTCCATATGGAAGGAAGGGTGTGTCTGCCTCCATCTCTATTGAGTGAAGGTCTCAGTCTCCGTATCTGAATCGCTTCCTTTACTCCACGCTCGAAGTACTTAGATTCAACACAAAGGATTTTTGTATCCTCAATTGAAATGTCATGACCCTCCTGGTCAGAGTGCAAGTGGCGAGATACTTCCGACCCCGTGGAACTTGGGCGTCTGTGTTCCATGAATCTGGCTTTCAGGGATCGTTCTGTCTCCCCCAACATAGGACGCATCACAGTCATTACACTTGATCTGGTATACCGGACCAATCACTCTCTGCTTGTCTATGGGATCCTTTGGTCTTACCAACAACTGTCTAAGAGTGTTCACTGGTTTGAAAAATGCCTGGACGTTGTATCTATGAAACACCCTCCTTATGTGTTCTGACACACCCTTGACATAGGGTATAACTACTGGGGGCGTCCTCTTTTGCTCAACCTGGGCATTGTCCTTAGACGAGGTACTTTCGTCCCTGCTTAACTTCTTACTAGACAACACATTCTCCGGGTATCCATTCATTTTCAAAACCTTTCCTAAGTGTCTTTTCTCATTTTCGCACTCCAACGGGTCGCTTACTACGCAATCAGCCCTATGCATCAAGGTGCGTACCACTCCTATCTTGTGTTCCACAGGGTGGTTGCTCCCAAAGTTCAGATACTGATCTGTATGCGTCGACTTTCTGAAAACTCTTGTGCGTAGGGACCCGTCTTCATTTACCAGGATGAGAGTGTCTAAGAAAGGTAAAGATCTCTCACCATCATTCAAAGATTCTCCCTCCGTGGTCCACTTAATAAAATTATCACCAGGTTCTCATCCGTGTATTGTCTTTTCTGAATGACCACCGTAAGCTTTCTGGGTGGGTGGGGGAGCCTCCCAGGTTGAGCAAAAGAGGACGCCCCCAGTAGTCCCTACAAGGGTGTGTCAGAACACATAAGGAGGGTGTTTCATAGATACAACGTCCAGGCATTTTTCAAACCAGTGAACACTCTTAGACAGTTGTTGGTAAGACCAAAGGATCCCATAGACAAGCAGAGAGTGATTGGTCCGGTATACCAGATCAAGTGTAATGACTGTGATGCGTCCTATGTTGGGGAGACAGAACGATCCCTGAAAGCCAGATTCATGGAACACAGACGCCCAAGTTCCACGGGGTCGGAAGTATCTCGCCACTTGCACTCCGACCAGGAGGGTCATGACATTTCAATTGAGGATACAAAAATCCTTTGTGTTGAACCTAAGTACTTTGAGCGTGGAGTAAAGGAAGCGATTCAGATACGGAGACTGAGACCTTCACTCAATAGAGATGGAGGCAGACACACCCTTCCTTCCATATGGAACAACGTGTTGACCCTTCAAGGGGGGGGGGACATGCAGCTGGGAACTCCCCCGCGCCAACAGTGACGACTTATGACGTCATTCGGTTGTGATCAAGGCAAGAGAGTTTGCCGAAAGCTCAATGTATTTTGACTTTTATCTGTTATCCTGTTTAAGAAATAAACCAAGGCCTCGGTCACCACAAGGAATTGCAAGTGATTCTCGTCTGTTGTTACGTGCGTGCTGCGGTTGGTCACGTCGGCCCCTACTAGTTCACCTTGAGGACAGGCTGTTCATGCAAAAGACGTTTCTAATGTTAGTTTTTGTTGCAGATCCATGATTCAAATGTTTCGTCAAAAAAAATGTTTGAGACAGTTGAGCTGCACGTCGAAACGCGGGCGGAACACACCACGTGACGCCTCCCGCGACCCGTCTGTGCAGGGTCATAATCGTTATGATGGACGGATGTCAGCTTTAGTAAAACATATAATGAAACAAAAATGAACAAAGCTCAACATTTAGACTGCTACATATGTCTCCCACAGGGCTTGTAAAATGAGCACTTAAATTCTTTGAACACGGCAATACTTACACTGAGGAGAGCTGTCTTGTGAATGAAGGAAGGTTATCAAACTGAGTAGCACCATCACCGTGGTGCACTTGCTAGCGCACCTACTACCAATCATGGCGTCCGTTCAGCTTTCTGTCTCGAATCTGCGTTAAAGAAAGGATTGAATCAGTGTAATATTCTTAGTTAAGAAAAATGTTCCACGTGTCTGCATGGCGCCGGTGCATGTTTTATTATGGGTTGATATGGTACATTGTATGATATACGTTTATGTAATGCATCCTCGGTTCATCAGAATGTCTTTCGCACTGCTTATGAGCTGTCTTATATCACATATCCATGGACTAAAACGTCATTATTTTTGGTCATTTCTCAAACCCTGGCTCAGTGCCAGTCACAGCAGACTACATTATGTGTAGAAAAAACAACCACCCATAGCGTGTTTTATTTGTCAAGTAACTCTATGATAGCACGCGTGCATTATCGACAGCTGCAGAGAACCATGATAACATTTGTATTGTGTCACGTCTTCTTAGGTGTTCAATTTGCCACAACTGAATGAGCGTTTATTTTGGATACCTTAAGTGTTGATTTATAACCCACAAAATAGAGGTTGTTGTGTGTAAGAATGTTTTAGTTATTGTAAAGTAGAGTACGTTCACCACTTGGTATGGGCTTCTTGGCGAAGCCGCATGTTACTCTAGCTACATGTAAAAAGCAACGCAGTCTTATTTCACAGTACAATAATCCAATGTTGCAAACCTTCAAAACATAACTATGTTTGCCTTTTTTACAGAGCCAGACATTTTCTTCTTTTAATTAGACATAAATCACGAGCCTCATCCAAGATGACGTGTGGAAACACGAATTGTATATGCCAGCCTAAAATATAAAATGGTTGCTTATCTTGTCTTATGTGACATTTTAGAGAAAAGAAAGTTGCTGTTGCTGCTGCTACACCCTCCCACCCCCTCATACGCCTATATGGCTGAGCCATATATGTACATGTAAAACGCCCACTAATGTAGTCTACATGTGTGTCATGTAATCTAGTCCATAAACCCCTAAGAGTCTATTTGGGGGCACCTGTGGAATTATGAAGACATATGAATGACACTCTTTTGCACAGAGAAATGCTCATTGGCAGACTACATGTAGTAATTTCCTCCAAGTACGCATTTTATATTTCATTTGCGTCGACTCAAAAAAGGTGAAACTTTTATGTTGAGATAAATCCGATTACTTTTGGTTACCAAATACGCCCAAGTTATTTTTCACATGTCATTTACCTGGTGAAGATCCATTACGGATAAAAGTAAACACAAGAACAGTTTTGCTGTTGGAAATTCCTTTTATAGTGTATTCGATTTGCTTCATACGTGCGCCAATGTTATTGGTGGCGCAATAGAAGACCCATCGTCAGACACTTTTACAATTCTTGTATTATCCCGTTTGCCGTATGCATTACATGTGGTGGTACGACAATACGCCAGTTGCTGGTGGAGAAGTCAAGTGAAAAATATGCCAAAGGTATTTAAACATATACTCACATATATATCTTATCCAAAGACACACTTTCAAATATACAATATATGGTGATATGATAAAATAACATAAGATTAAATGCGTGTTTGTATAATAAGTTCCGTTCAGATCCAGTTGGAATGTCTTTAGATATGCAATCTAGAGTTTACACATTGACAAGTGCATCATAAAATGATACTAAACCCACAAAATAAATCTTCCTGTAATGTGTTGCTTGAAGGAAAGGTCTTATCATTTTATCACTGGGAAATATGGATTAATGCTTTGCTGTAATAATAAACTATTACAGCAGCCATTTTAAATCCATTTATCTGACTTCACACAGACATGTGTTTACCATTGTGTGCATCTGATGTTTAATTTCATAATTTACTTTTTTGAAGGATAACAAACGTTTGACTACGTTGACGCACCAGCACTCATGGCGAGTTGTATAACCCCCATAAGGAAATATAAGAAAAAACATAAATAAATAGAAATAAATGAATAAATAATTAAATAACAAATACACAACGTACTGTTAACACTAATCATCCTATTGCGTGAATCTATCAATAACCCCCCTACATGCTTATCCCATCCGTGATTATTTTTGTAAATAAGGAAAACACTGCTAGTCTCGCTGTAAGACCAATAGCTTACAATATCACACTCATCCTTGAATTTATGGTGCTTAACACTCTAATCTGAAAAGAGATCATCCATTTAGATAAGACCAAAACAAGACAAACTACTACATCACAGATATTTTCTTAAGTTCCAACAACACAGACGACAATGATATGAGTTACAATATTGAGCGTTGCAACATCCTGGTTGGTTCTAACCCGTTATCACGGTGATAAGCAATATGGGTGGGGAATAAGCACTGGTAAAGTAACCTTACATCATTGTAAGATTAATGGGGGAGGTTTACAAAGACTAGGATGTATCTGGGTCAGACCGTGTAGCAGGTTCTTATATTTTGATATCCCCACCTACATAATGCAATATCTGGTACATATTAACCATTTGATTTTGATTTGATTTTGATTTGATATTCTTCAGGAACTAATGTTCCTAGGATAGCACATGAAAGCGTACATATATATGTAATGCTTATTTCCAATGTGGTCCTTGTTTGTTTGGCAGGTTAGGTAACCAACTGAGCCAAGGGTAATGGAGGGATCACACTAGCTATAGTTTTCAAACTAGGCGAGTTCTTTTACGTGCAGAGGGGTGGCTCTCCTCTACACGGGACACGCCTTTTAACGAGGCTTCCGAACCTCCGCTTGGCGTCGCTACCGTCTAGTAACACTGTACGGTGGCGACGCGCTCGGTGGAAATCAGCAACTCAGTGGCAGACGTACGACGTAACGGTTTTGGCGACACTGTGTCTGCCATGACCGGGCCGCGAACTTACGACGCAAACTACTCCTGTTTTCAAGTCGTACGCTCTAACCACTGAGCTACTGAGGACCATAGCATGGTCATATCTGGGGTCTGACCTTATTTTAAACCGTTGACCATAGTCTTGAACAGCTGTCAGCAGTTTGCTGCTCTGCTTAAATCCCCTTTTTCAAAATAGAGTTGCGAGCAGTTGACGACCGCTTGGTTAGGGTGGTAATAGAGAAACCGTTGTGGTGTCATTTGAAAGGTCTCTAGTTAACTATTAACTTATGATGACGGACAATAAGCGGGGTGCAGGGCTTGAAAACGGGTGGCAGCCATCTAAAGCATCGTGCGATCGGTTAAAATTCATGGTTGTCACATTTTAGTGCAGCTAAACTATTTTAAGGTGTCTGATCACAATTTACGATAATGTAATTTATTATGGCACGCACCCTCCCCTTTCCACCATACCACTCAAACCATCATATGTAAAACTTGTGGTCAAGTTTTCATCAGTGGACAAATGAAACTTCAATTAACGTTTGGTCTATTCACTCTCATTTTTAGGGTGCCATTTTGGACAATGCAATAGACTACCTACCGAGATGTCTGATTGTGTCTGTGCCCGTTTTGTGGCCTCTGTCATATTGTGACTGCCTTGTCAGGTGTGACAAACACTAATGATCAAAGTAACGAATGAAGAAGAATGCATGTGGATCATTCAATGTCTTTTCTGAGAGTAATAGTACATTGCGTCATTGCATGAGAAGAAATTGCTGAATCTATGTTGTGTTTGTTGCTGTTCTTGCGTTTGCTGTTGCTGCTGTTGTTGCTGACGCAGGCACAACCTGCGGCTGCGGGGGTGTTTAGGGCGTTTGAGCTCCAATTATATCAAACCTCGTATGTGCCACATGGTACTTGTAGAAATTACATAATAGGATAACACATTATAAATTGATCACAATTGAATAAAGTCACATTATGCATTACCAGCGAATACAATTGTACGAAATTTAGAAGACAGTCTGGGGTCCGGATAAATGTTATCATATTACAATCTAAATTCTATGCACGTTTTGCACTAAAGAGATATACTTTTTACCTGTAGCTCTTCTTTTTATTTAGTCTACCAGGAAATTGGAACTTCAACAATATTAAGAATGCCGTGGACACTGTTAAAATTAGCTTGCACCAGTTAACATGATTGTCTATGATAAGTCCACATCCGGTGTTCATATTTATGGCTTACTTGTATTCCCCCTACCCCTTAACAGATTCTTACACATAAATGGAACTTTAAATAATGGCGTGAGATGAAAGGTTTTCAAACTTGGTAACTATTAAAAATGGCCTATATTTTGGCCTTTTGTAAAATAAAGGCTGCCTTTCAAAAAACAAAAACAAAAACATTTTAGGTCGTTATTCTGAAAAATCACAATTTTAATATTCATTTTTAGTTTTAAGGTTTCTTTTTCTGTGATTAATCGTAACAAAATGTTAAAAAAAAAATAAATGTTATGAGACCATATATGCTATGCACAAGTTTCACCAAATAAATAATAAAGTTTCAATATAATATATTCTGCATTTGGATAATATATTCAAATTCAGTACAAAGCTTACACATCTTGTGATAATCATAAGTGTCCAGTTTTGGCAATTTCCCAATCAGTGTGCTATCCAGAAGGCTGCGCTCTTCGATACAATGATTCAATATTCAATGTTCAACAATTCCTTAACGTGCTTCCGTTTATTTTGCTATAGTTATATACTTCTTTTGGGGGTGGCGCACAGAATTGCATGTGGTTCTTACGTATGTGAACATTTCTATGTGTGTCATGATACATAATTATGAAGGTAGAGCAGAATAATACCATCTTCAAAAAGTCTAACATACACGATGTTTTGTGCCGCGGATGTCCAGTTGCGATAGCATGGCGCGTCATATGTCACTTGAAATTGGTCAATATACAACAGATTGTTCAAATTCATGACACTATAAACTTTGAACACCATTGTCTGGCATTGTCTGTACCTTAACCATGTCTGCGTTTCATACTATTAGAAAATCTCACCCAGCAATCAACATGTGAAGCAATGATCATTCTTACAGCTCTTCTGTGGAAAGTTAATACATAATATCTTTTACATGTAAGCTTCATAATAGCTTTTTACAATTCTTCCTAGAAAGACTAGAATTTGAATTATGGGGTTATGGGGATGTATGATGAAACATTAGAACAGAAGAAAATGAGGTTAAGTTGACGTGCCGTGCTGAACTGATTATATACATTGTACAAACCTCAATTGTGATTGTCGACTCATGCACACCAGGTCATTGGCGTCTTTGGCACTTGGCACAAAATTTTTACCTCACTCAACTGCCCGTGAGCATACAACTCTGGTTACATGCAGCAATTTTTGTAGCCGAGTTCACTGACCTGACCTGTACCATTTTCACGGGTCGGTACCACGGAGCAGTGTGCAAACTGTTAATGTTAAGTTTGCTCAACACCAGTTACCATGACCTGGAACAGAACCATCGACTTGGTCAAGAGTCCAACTCCCTGTCCATTCGGCCACGAACGCACAAAGGTCGACAGCCTTGTTCAACCAGACTCTATATTGCAGTACTTGGCCTGGTTGATCGAGGCTAGAAGTTCGAAGGCAATTCTCGTTTCTGACCAAAGAACATAAATATATGTATGTTGTATGTATAACATACAGTTACACAGGAAAACCGTAGAACCGAACTGTAAATAAAATATTAGTGATGTGGAGAGAATGATCGTCTTACGGGATCACTGGAAATAAATATCTCTCTTGTGTCACTTTGTTCTTTTCAGTTTTTAATACTGGACAGTGATGGCAAGAGGGTTTGGGCCCTAAGCAAGTGCTTATCTAAACATAATATTGGTGAATTCATATTTGCAGTAACATAAAACGCCTTTGACACTGTTAACATGCATTCATGTTGCAATCACTTTGTACATATTGTTTGAAATCAACTCAATGCAATCTTAAAATGTATTTTCTCTACTTCAGTAAAGACCAATAGGAAAATGACTCTTTTCACATCATCACGTTACCATGCGGTGTGTAGACGCATTCAAATTGCAAATGAAGACAGCAAGTTGTCCGAGCCTCCATTCCCCTTCTGAAATATTGCTATCATTCATACGGGTACTCATTTCAATATATCCTGGGTCAATTGGGCTTATAGATTTTCTCATGTCGTGACATGCACATTAATTTCATCATCCGACAAATCGTAGATCATAAACTGCGTCCAAACTTCATGTGTTAGAATTACCCCTTCTAGGCATTGCACTCATATGTCTATATTGCACATGCAAGCATTGTACACCCCACTCTCACTGACTAGACTAATAAAGAACATGTTTCACAGTGTGTGACATGTATTGAGATATTAGAAGTCAATTCAGCACTGGGTTTATATCTATATTCTATATTATGTGTGATGCAGGTATTATTTGAGTGTTATATTTAAAAGAAACAAAGCAATGAATTTTACCTTTGAATACTGTGGATGGCCCAGTGGTTGATAACGATTAGAACAGCCTGGTAATGATAGAAACAAAGGATATATTCTTTTCATTGATTTGATATGTACACTTAGTATTTTTTTTCTGAAGTCTACCAATCGATTGAAATAATATGTGCGTGCAATATTCATATCTAACAGATTATCGGTATAATTACCTAAATGTGGTAAATAAGATGACGCATGTATGTGGTGGTTTTCTTGGTCAAGTGAGGTATTGAACCAGCATGTTATAAGAACAATATTCAACGATTTAGGTTGTATGGCGATAACAAACATGAGATTTAAAATCATGATATGTATCATTTTTTAACTCCCAACCCGATTTCACAGGAAGGATAGTAGCTGCAGATGCTTCCGTTTTTGACAATCGCAGTGGACCGTGGGTGATCTTGTTTCAAATCTGGAGTTATCCGGTGGATTCGTTAGTTCCTGCATGGCACGACGCACTTCCGGTTGGCTGTGGCCGAAAAAAAAATTATCAAGTCTCGTTATAAGTGATTTGTCTTTTTACTGTGGACCCCGGTAATGGATTCTTCATAGGCAGATCCAGGAGGGTGGCGCAGGGGCGCGCCGCCCCCCTTTCCCACCAAAATACTTCATTTTCATAGGGTTTTTCATGAAATCCCGTAAGTGCGCCCCCTCTTTTCCTTAAGTGCACCCCTCTTTTCCGAAAACCTGGATCTGCCTATGGTCCTGGTTTGCTAATGTGGACCATTTGATTTTGTTCTGGGTCTTCTGGAGAGCAATAACCTGCATCTGCGGCTCTGACGGATTGCAACAGGGGCGACATCGGCCTTTGATCTGCCTCGTCTTCAGGTTATTATGTAATATACATCTATCAATTTCAGTCAATCCAAACTCAATGACAAATGTGGTGTCATTTGGACCATCTAGAACTATCACCTGGCAGGTCAATCAAAAGGAAGCATACAACAACCGCAGCAGCATATGCGATCATACTAAGTAGGGAACTACCATCCCACTATGGACGCAGCACAACCGTTAAACACAACCTACATCTTTACTGGCATCACCGAGATAGGTGGTCTGGAGGCACGAAACCTGACAGAGTCGTCATCTGAGTTGTGGAGGGCACATAGTGTGATTGCCATCATCTCTGGCACCATCAGCATTGTGTTCAACATCAGCGTCCTGATGGCCCTCAACACCGTCAAGGTAGGGGCTATCGATGTATCGAAGGTATTTGTATTGTCGGGGATAGTGTTGGTGTCTTAGTACTTACTAACACTGCGGGTGTGTATTCATGTGTTTATAGATGTATAAAATGGTTAACATGGGGAAGGAAAAGAGCCTACTTAGATCTCTGTTATACCCAGCGACATTTCGGACAACATTGGGCCTGCTTCAGCCTTTGATAGGAAAGTGCCCCTTGTGTTTTTCCCCTCGCGTTTACATTGACTCTTGTTTTCTATTGCTATATATTGAATCCAGATGGTTTGAAACATGGGTCGCTGCAGGCTATTAACGAGCCCCCGTGCATGGCGGGACTAGGCCATAGCTCACCTAACATATCCTACCTTTTCCGCCATGTTCACCCGCACCCTAGAGCCGGCTGTCCACACACTACCGCCTCATCCTGAGCCTGGCGGTGGCCGACGTGCTGGTGGGCGGCTCCGTGCTGCTCTTCAAGCTGCACGCCGCGCTGCTCGGGGGCGCCTCCGCCTGCGGCTACATCGTCATCAAGGCGCTCAACTCCACAGGTCGGAGATGTAGTGTACATATTGTATTGTACATATTGCTTTCTGGGTCTTCTGGAGAGCCATAACATGCATCTGCGGCTCTGACGGTAGAGTAGTGGTAGAGTATCTTCCAATCGGCCACCAGTGTGAATTTGTCAAATTGTCAAATTGTCTCAAATCTTTGATGTGTAGATACTTATCGCAAGTAAAATCAGTAACCTTGTTTTCTTTGGAAATGCAAGATAGTGCGGTTTTGGAATATAAGACGCACGACATCAATGAGTTGTTATTGACAATATCATTTTAAGCTGCAACAGATGAGGATGGGGAATGGTAGGCTAGTTGAATCACCCGAACATGGGGAACGGGTCGGGACTAGTGTACTCCAGTGTACGTGCATCACAACATCCCGAAGCAGTTGCGTATGTGTATATAGCACGTTGAATGATAATCATCTGTTAAGTTAGACATACCAATCTCCACGTTTTAACTTTACATTTGATAATAATTTTGAACCTACACCTACAGAGTTTAATGTATCACGAAATTCACGCAGAGTTAAACGCATTCTAGATATATATATATATAGAAAAAAAGACAGTTGGAAACCAGCCGTCTTACCAAAATTATAATTCACGGAAATATGCTATCTATCCATTTCGCGCTGACTAGGTCTGAACAGCACGCTGATGAACCTGATGCTGATGGCGCTGGACCACTACCTGGCCATCATGCGCCCGCTGCAGCACACCGTGCTGGCCTCGCCGCGCCGCCGCGCAGTCCTCCTCATCCTCGCCATGTGGGTGGTCGCTGGCGTCCTCGGCTTCTCAGACATACCAACTGGACTACAGGTGATGGGCTGGGCGGGAACCTTTTGCTACTGGGTGTAGCAAGAACATTATAGACAAGAATTTCCTAACTTTCTGTGAAACATTATGGGTAGTGCATATCTAAATCTGCAAAAAGATCGGCACATTTCTACAACCCATGGATTTTGATAGGCTTGGGTACTATACAGAACTTTCTGTACGAATATTGCCCACAGTGAAATAGACTAAAGGGTGATTGCCAGTCGAAAGATGTAATATGTGTGTCAAATCAATTTTGATAATCTGTTATTTTTCACTACCACCGCATAGTTATAGTTAAGATATTGCGAAATCGTCCGTAACGTGAATAAAATATGGCATTGTGGTGCAAATCAAGATGATTCAAACATGACCGTGTGGTCCATTACAGCACATACCCTGGTATAATTGGCCACCTGCTGTGAATACTACCATGCCAGTGAGTGGCGGCATGGCGAGTTTCTGCGAGGTGGTCAAGCAGACCAAGTACCAAGAGGAATTCACGGTGTTCGCTATTGCGCCTGTGTGTCTTGGCATCATGGTCTACATCTACACACGGATATACCTCAAGGTAACATGCCATACCTGATTCCTACTATTATATATTCTCTTAGATTGATACGAAAATGCAGTAACTGTTTGGGCATGTTCAATTGCTGCATGCGTATACTCATACTTGTGTATTTAGACTTAATATTTTTTTGTTGGAACGCTATCTGTAAACTTGCGCTTAATTGTTCAGTACAAGTTTCAAAATAGTTTAGTGTGTATGTGGCAAATTAGTGAAAGTGTCAATGCACTTTGTCAGTGTACACTGTAACACTAAACCATAAAGCTTTGCTATATATAATTACGCGTAATTGATATTAGATTTTCCACACATCTTCATTTCATTTTGACAATTACCGTCATAATGATTTTAGAACTTGCTATATAAATTATAATGGTTTATGCAAAGTTGATATCTTCAAAGATAAAAGTGAAGCGTTATCTTTCCAGTACATGTGGCAATTAACTATACATTTACGTCGTAATAATGTGGTAGCTTCTAGCAGGCTTACCCCCGCCCCCTCTTCAACCACATCGGTCTGTGCGGGGTGTCAGTGTGTCATTATTTTCTGGAATTCTTGGGTCTGCCACTATAGCTGAAATGACACCAATTACTGATCACAATGAGTCATTGTCCGTGTATGCGGATCTCTTTCAGACTGCACAAATCTACTTCGTTGCATCTCCCTTGACTTCTGAAGAAGAAAAAAAAACCGCCGTAGGCAAACACAAGTGCCATTACTTTGCAACGCACGAGCCCCGGGCTGGCGTTTCAAAGCACTATTCCTATGGCCGCCAAATGAATGCATTTTCGTGCAACCTAATCGAACATCTTTCGTTTCCGTCCATCACACGGCACCAGGTGCTGCATAGACGGCGTCCCGGATTCTCTGCCTCGCCTCTCCGCCGGCCTGAGCCGCGACGGTCAAGCAAGGCCCTGGTCACCACCCTGCTCAACATTGGCACCTTCGTACTCGCCTGGCTGCCTTTGTGTCTCGCCGAGGTGAGTATCCACGAGCTCCAGCTCCCCTCTTTGTTCTATCTACTGCTCATGCATCATAAATGTTGTGACACCATGCATGTAGATTCAGTCCATGCTAAGTCCTCGTTACCTCCAATGTATTGGAAATTGATCAACGAAACTCCAGTTGAAAAAAATACGTTTGACAGCACTCCAGCAACTTTATATCCGCTTCAACCCTATTTATGGCGTATAACAGGACACGTGGTGACACTGGACCCCGGATTACTCTCTGTCGCCTGCAGGTGGTGTTGCTGGTGGTGGTGCGGCTGGACCCTGGCTGGCTGGCGCCGCGGCGGCGTGCACACGTCTTCCTCGTGAACCAGCACCTGTACAACCTGCTCATCTTCAATGCGATCGCGGACCCCGTCATCTACACGATCCGCATGCGTGACGTCAGACAGGGATTCTCCAGGCACGTGCTTTTTGTTATGCATGTTTGCTGTAAACAATATCGGGTGTTTCTGTTTGGAAGACATTTCTGTTTACTGCGTGAATGTCCCTGGTTATTGCCACATCATAATTGTATGCGAAGCTTACACTATCTAATGCGAATGCTACCTTTTTTAAATGTCCCCATCCCGCCTCCAAATTCAACACATCCCTTACCCCTTGGGGACAGTTAGATTAACCAAATGACTGTACACAAATCAATAGATCCCCATATTATTGATTTACTTCTACAGACTTGCTGCAAAGTTCTGCCCAGGCAGACGAGAAAATGGCATCACCGTCAGATCGGACGTATCAAGAACTGCGTCGAGGGAGGTTATGGGCGGTTCCCTGCATGTTCTGGAGAGAGTAGGCAGACCTGGAGAGGACAGGAGGCCAAGGCGAGTGGTGTTCCGACGGGACAGCTCTCTCTGAGTAGCTTAAGGCTATGTCCAATATGTCCACTTCTTATTTGGCAAGAACCCTTCATCAGGCACGTCTCCATGGAGACAATGAATAAAAGGAATCAAGGATTTAACATACATTGGTCGCTATACTGTGTTGAGAATTATATATCTGATGATGTTGGATAATATATTTTCATATGCGGATGGTGAATTATGATTGGTTGACAGACGTGTTGGATAAGAGTGGGTGTACATGCGCTAAGTTTGTTACTACCCGCGTCTGAACGCGGTTTTCTTTAATCAGTGTCACATGTGTTAGCTTAGTTTTTTTTTACTGATTATTGTTTGACCAGATGACCAATTGTTGTCATGTGCATGTCGTATTGTCGTAAGAGTGTCCCATTGATGACGGACTAATCGTTCGAGGTAGACCATTGAAGTGAACCAAGGATAGTATATGCAGTATCATTGAGTTAAGTTTCCGAAATCACGGTTGAAATTGACCAATGTTGTTGCCTGCTACACACGACGTGCGACAGCTACTAGATATAGTAGATAATACAGCTACATGCGAAATAACTGTTCGACTGTAGAATAGATGTGTAGCAATTTGTTTAGTAGAATGTAAATAGAAATATGGAAAACTGTGCAAACTGACTCTTTTTACCATTGTATATACTGTTTGACATTATACGCCCTTGTCCCAATAGTGCTTGAAAAACATTCAAACTTGGTGTAATCTTTAGATAACTAATGTCTATCACCAGCGTCCAATTTAGACAGATTGTCAAATAAAATGTGCTTTCCTTGATAAAGTCACATACACGTATTCTCAAATTTTAGCATTCTGCAACAGTTGGTATACTACTTTGAACATGACTTTCAAACTTGGCGTATTGTGTAAATACCCAGTCAAAAGGATCCGTCTCTGTTTTGGGCACTTTGCCAATTAGAGAGCGCCTTTAAAAAAGCCATTTTAGATTGATTATCGGCAATAGTTTCAATATTGCGTGTAATATAATGCTCGAATTTAATATATATATATATATATATATATATATATGTCATTGTATTGTTCATATTTATAATTATATATATATATATATATATATATATATATATATATATATATATATATATATATATATATAGTGACAGTTTGTGTCCAGTTTGGGAAATTTGCTAATGAAAACATTTTTATTGCCAATGAGTCAACACTGTGCCCTTTGTCCACTTTTAATAGTACCGTATTCTTATTTTCTTCTCACTATTTTGTACAGTAACATATCCTGGCTTATCTTTATTAAAATTAATGTCAGCAGATAGCAATAAGTTATGAACCGTTAGTTATGTAAGTAAAAATAAAAATAGTTCTACGTTAAACGATGCACTCCATTTATCCAGTCGGGTGAGTTTTAGGACACTGCATAGTGATGGATGCTAAATAGAATAAGAATAAGAATAATTGTGAACCATCAACTCTGAATATCGCAGCGTTATAATTCTGTAAAACTATGGAAGACTCACACAATCAAGGGACATTTTACTCTAATTCGACATTTACTGCAACATGTCATTATATTGCATGGACGATGGCTAAATCAACAGATTGGTATCACTGGCACGTCCAGGGTTTCAAAAAAAAAAAAAAAAAAATTGCAAGCACGACCGAGACATTACGTATTCATCTAACAGATAAGTTACGTAATGTCAAAGACCTATCTGCAGTGTCATTTTTAGAAGAAAAAAATACAAACAGAAAAAACCAAACAAACCGATGTGCACTCTCGGAGCCTCCACACTCGTGATCATCACTGAGATACAATTTAGAAGCGAATAGCCTAAGTAACAGTCAAATGTGCTATGGAGCCCATGCGATGTTTTTGTACGTAACACACGTCACGCTATATGATAGAACCTTCCCCTCTCATCACAGAGTAGTTCCAAAAATGTGTATGTAAAAAGAGCCATGGCCATGACATCAATTTCAAGAGGGTAGCGCATTCAGTCCCAGCCATTTTCTCATCATCAGTGGGTCCGATTCTCCATGTACAGAAGAACCTTGTTATATGGATAGTGTAAGTATCGAATATCCTATTATTTCGGGGATTAGATTAATTTCCTAGTAACCATTTTATGATTATATGTTGCTATTTTTTATACCCTTCCTGAATTACATATGTAGGCCTAATATTGAAAGCAATACTGTTGTTTACCGTTATCTCTATATATTCGAGATAGTGAGTTGCTAGTGCAGCTTATTGTCATATTTTAGCTTTTATGTATGCGTTTTTCTCATTACAGTTTACATTAGTAGTATATCTTATTTCTATGGATGTGATTGTTTGCGCTCTGGGTGGCAGACGATAATGTCTAATGGAGATGAATGTTTAAAAGTAGCAAAAAGTCTTTGACATGTTGATGAAATATACATTGGCATTATATAATGGGATGGTCGTTTATAAAGATGCATTATCTGTGAGAGCCGTACGAAATAGGTGTATTGCAGATACACCGAAAAAAATGTTTGGCTTGAAAAAAGTAAAGACCAGTTCATACTGAACGTCAAGCACTAGCAAGAATCGACCAGTCATTCCACAGTCATTCCACTATTTCAAGGAATCCAAATACCAATGCTCTCATATTTCAAATATAACCACTGCCGCAAATTATAACCAGGCAAATGTATGTTATTTTTAACATATATTAGAGAGTATTTTTCTCTTACTAGTTAGTCCGCGGGCTCCGTATGGAAACACTCCCCCCTGTAGGAGTTTTCGCAAACATATTTTCTTTGTACCTTAGATACTACTCTTTAGGAAAAATTATGTTTGCCCAAAATATTTGATGGCGAAATATATTTTTCAGGGTCAAACAGGGGTCATCGGGTCAATATTTCATAAAATTGCATTTATCTCGATTAATAACAAATTTAGAGTAAAAACTTGCATTGACCTTAGATAGGAACATGTGCATGTGGAATCCAAATAAAACATCAGATTTGACCTTCGACCTCTCCTTCAAGGTCAAACAGGGGTCATTGTGGTCAAAATTTCATAAAATTGCATTTATCTCGATTAATAACAAATTTAGAGTAACAACTTGTATTGACCTTAGATAGGAACATGTGTATGTGGAATCCACATTAAACATCACATTTAACCTTTGACCTTTCCATCAAGGTTACACTAGTAGGTCAATTTCAGGAATTTTGTTCATTTTTGCGTTTACGAAAGAAATGAGCAGCTTTGAATATTTCATTTGTTAATAATCCATGATAAATTAGTTTTATTGATATAAACATTTGTATTCTAGATAGGAATTACATTATGTTTTATTTTAATCAATATTTTACTAAATAGTTTGATATATCAATGGGTTTCACTTTTAATGGTAGAATTTGAGGCATCATCAGTATCATTGATATCTTCAAAAGTGCAATATAAAATCATGCATCATACGCTTTAGAAGTATGCAGTCTTTTAATATAGATAATTTATCAGATTCAAGTTAGGGAAAATTAAGAAACGATTGAAGTGAGATAAAGTTTAAAGGATCTAAAACAACATTATGATGAAATTTAAAAAGTGTGCAACTGAATAATGGTAGTAAATGCTATGGTTATAACAAAAGAATGCTACAGCAAATCCCAAATATTTAAAAAGAATAAAATAAAAATCAGAAAGATCCAGAGGTTGAATTTAAAAAAAAAGAAAAAAATCAAATTTATCAATAACATTCACTTCTGATTTCTGTTTATTTGTGA